>JACEVL010000561.1:222500-637644 GCA_020284085.1 Aporrectodea caliginosa
TTGGAGGCTCAAATCCAGTTGCCAGAGAGACCACTGAGACATTAAGACATCGTCCGTGGGGTTAAGCAAAGATGCCAATTTTGGAGGCTCAAATCCAGTTGCCAGAGAGACCACTGAGACATTAAGACAGAGGCGCGGCTAAGAAGTGCTTCGTTGAGGACAGGAAACGTTGGTAGGCGGATAAATGGATGGATCAGATTCATACTAATTATCTTAATGCAATTGTTGCTTACTCCTTTATTTATGATATTTGGGTACCCTGCTTCATGGGTAGGATGAATGGTTTGAGACCTGAAATTAAATAATATTATAAAATCAATCGGGCCAAAGCCAGAGTCCTGAACTATACTGGCATTAATTTTAACAGTAGTTCATATAGTGCCTTTGATTTTGGAAAGGCGATTATCCAGTTGTACACATATAGTCGGGTATGTTTGCACAGTCGCTAATTTCTCGACCAAATAGGAGTGTCGCACCATATCAACTGCCTTTGTGAAGTCGACGGCAAGAAGGTGGACGCTCTGCTCTATGCTCGGCCGCCAGAAGCCTTCTGGCTGCCCCTCACATGCGTGGTGCAACTGCTCAATCCAGAAGCTTTGCTTATGTAGGCCCCTCTATAGTTGGAACCATCTTCCGCATGAATCGTGTCTTGAGCTCCTCAGCCTTTATCTTCCTCTGTTTCGGAAATGCCTGAAGACTATCTTATTTGTTAGAGACAGCACTGACCTGGGTCGGGAGCGCATCTGAATCTCCAAGTGGCGCTATACATTATGTTCAATTACTATATTGTACTGTGAGAGGCGCTTAATAAGTCCGTAAATAGAATAGAATACAATAATTAGGCTCCTGTGAGCAGAACCCGATCCAAGCACCCGATCCGAGCTGCAGGGACCCCATCATAGAGAGCACAACAATAATTATAGTCGAGAGACCACGAAGGAGTGGACAAGGGTTGAAGCAGCACTATAGGGACAGAGAAAGAGATACGTCGCGAGATACGTCGCGGCAGAGCATATTGAAAGAGATACGTCGCGGCAGAGCATATTGATGTGCGGCGTGAAGGTAAGTTCTAAGTCCAAGGTGACGCCGAGGTCCCGGATAAGAAAGTGAATTGGCGGAACTCCAGAGCACGGGGTCATGTATTTAGGGGGTGGTGTTACGGGTTCAAACCCCCCAAATAAGTTTCCCAAATATTTTTTATATGCTTATACGACAAAAAAAACTTAGTTTTTGCGACCATCTCCAATGGAAAACACACCCCGAAATCTTAAAACCCCCTCCGAAATGTTTTCCTGACTACGCCCATGCAAGGGCTTCTATAGGTCAACTTTTGCGAGCTGTTGGCGCGTGCTGAAATCAGATAAACTGGTCTCTAAAAGCAATGTAGCGCAACAGAAGTACAGAAATATATTAGTAATAGTATTCTGTCAACAAAACACTGCGCATGCTCGACTATCGGTAAGATTGAACTTGTGCTAACACGAAAGACATGTGCATGGTAACAGACTATGAGACAAGGACAGACATATAAGCAGAGAGAGGGGAAAGAGGGAGAGAGGAGAAAGATAGGTAGGCAGAGAGGGAGGGAGAGGGAGCGAGAGAGAATATTATGATGGAGACAATTTGAGTTGTGAGTGAGACTGTATATATATTCAATTCACAGTCAAACGGCTGTCACTGCATACGCGTTTAATAAGCATACGCATGCGCTTTGCTATTTACATGTTGAATATGGCCTTGATCATCGTTTATTAAACCGCTATAGATACAGCATATTGCAAGTTAATTTGCATTCATTAATTTATTTGTTAAACTCTGTTCATATTTACTATAGCCCGTACATCTTTTATAAGTAAAATTGAAAAGATCTCAACTGCAAAGTTTGTCTTACTGCTTAACATAAACAGTTCACATAGATATGACCTATATACAATGAACTTCCGAGTTTCGAAACTGTGTTCCGTAGGGATATTGCAATTAAACATTCACTTAATTAAATCTTTTCGAAGAAGATGTGAAAGATGCTTTAGAAACGGAGAGACTCGCTAATTCTCGTTAAGAGGCTTTTAAACTGGTTACACATTTGCTCATCTAATCACTGATCAATAGCCTCGTTCAACGTGGTTTGGATTAATCACTGTTTCACATATATATGTTATTCTAGATTCCTGTCAATATATACTCAAGCAGTTCTCTTTGCGTTGCTTGAAGGCTGGTAGGGGTCGCCGATTATCGGCCCACGGTGTACCTATTGGCTTAAGGGTGTGTTTATCCCTACGGGACGTGAACTGCTGCTGTTGAAAGAATAGGCATACAGTCGCTATCAAGTTCGAACTCGACACGGGTTATAAATCTTCTCCTTTTCCGTCAGTACGCCTGGCTGCCTCACTGTGTATGTCTGCATAGATATATTTGCGTCTGCACGGACACATACTGCAGTCTGAATGTCTGTCTGACTGCCTGTGTATGTATGTAGGCCTATGTATACATGCATGTATGTACGCATATATGTATGTTTAAAAGCATAAATAAATACATAATATACATGTAGGTGTGTATGTATATATGTATCGTAATCGGAAAGTCGAAATTTCGAAAGTGCTATAATTAAGCCCAGAGTATAGCAGCTCATTCACATGCACTGCGTCAAATCAGATGAGTTGCTGGGGCGGAATGTGTCAATAGATTGAGAGAATTGAGAAGGCTCGTGTATGTATATATGTATGTATAATGTATGTATACGTATGTATGCATGTATGTATGTATGTACGTATGTATGTATGTGTATGTATGTATGCATATATGTGTGTATGTATGTATGCGTGCATGTATGTATGTAGAGGCGCGCTTTCTCGGTGGTGGGTCTCTCGACCTGGAATGGCCTCCCTCTAGAGCTTCGTCTTTTTCCTAGGACCATCTCTCCTATATGTATTTATACATATAGGAGAGCGCTCTTTCTCTCCTTAAACTGTTCTTTTTGGGCCGTGCTGGAGTCGGGAGCGCCTCTGAGTAGTTTTCTTGAAGGGGCGCTATACAAATGTTCCATATGAATGAATGCAATGGATTCTGTTAGCTCCATTGAAGAGGCTATAGCTCTGCTCCATCGGTGTTTGTATGCATGCATACTTTCCTTATTTGCAGTCTCTATCGGTGATCATCTGTCTCTATCCGTCTCTGTGTCTGTCTTCATGTCTATTATAATTGAAATAATGTTTCGACATTGTTATTGGAGATAAATCTCCATTTCGTGTCGTCACGCGGTTACTACATGGATGCCTGTTCTGCGGAACAGAATTCGGCGGATCTTATGCCAAGAAGCAAAAGGACTTAAGCTCACTATGAGTTTGATAATCAACTGACCCTTTGTTGACTGGCAGATACATGTACATTTAGCAATCAAAGACTATGACCACACTCAGTCAATTCTCTGCTGTGGATTCTGTTATAGCCCCATGAAAGGCTTTCTCGATTTCTTTAAAATGAGCCACCGCGATACTTCGCTGTATTGAGACAGCATATACGACTTGTGGCTGGATGTTTGCTATTATTATATTTGTTTATTGGCACTCAAGACAGCTGACACACCGCAACTGATTAAGATTTGCTTTAATGATTTCTTTCTTCTGAGGGCTGCTCAGCCTGCAGCTCAGGACTCAATAGGTATATGATTCACATATGGGTCGGTCTATATGAGCCATCAGATATTATTTCAATTTACAATTTCCTGCAAATTATTAATAAGTGAAATAAATAGACAATAAAGTCGTTAATGTTAACCGAAGCGTGCTTATATATAAAAAGGTCAAATAACACGTCGATGTTAACTCTTTAATCACGACCATGTACTAAAATGTATGGGACACCAATGCAGCTCGTTGTTAAAGGGTTAAAGACTGACTTGCTAAAACAGACAAGCAGACACAGAGAGAGACAGAGAGAAACACGGAGACAGATAAACACAGAGACAGAGAAACACGGAGACAGAGTCATAACCAGAGACAGAAGCGTGCAGAGGAATGCATGGTCTGCAGACACAAGATGAGAGACGTGGTGAAAAGAGCATCGACAGAGACTAATGAGCAAATGACCTGTACCAGCGGTTTCAATTTTCAAATGGTGGTACGCCAAGTGGTACGCGAAAAAAAAATACAATTCTGTATGAGTTTATGCCCGTCTTTCTTTGATTAGGCATTCGACTTCCACCATGAACTTCTCTTTCTTTAAATTTTCTATGTGAGTTTCTGCTCATCTTTCTTTGATTATAGCTATATTCTATGATTTTTTAATGATAACATTCTTAAAATGATATATTAATTTTAAATTTGTCTACCTACGACTCTAATACCCTCCCCAGACCCTGCAAGAGAACTTACGATGCCCCTCCCTTTAACAATTAATTGCAAGGTGACTTCGCGCTCGCCTGTTGTTTCTGGCCTGACTCCTGCTCTGATGGTATACGCCAACATTCGATTGTTTACCTGCTGGTACAATAAAAATAAAGTTTGAAAACCGCTGGTTTACAGTTTTTCAGTGATGGGCAAAAGTTAACTAAAAAGTTGAAAACTGTTAGTAAGACCTAAACTAAAAAATTTAGTTACGGATAAAGTATAACTAGAAAAAAATAGTTTGGTTAAAACCATAGTTGAACTAATATTTTTTAGTTATTAACTAAAAACTTTAACTAACAAAATCAGCAACTATATATGCAACTATCTTCCGCGATGATTGTCACGAGTAACTGGTTTTATTACTCAAGTCAAGTGAACTGCATTGCATTGCACGATGCATCATCATTTGCATTAGCAACTTTCTTCATGATTTTATGGTAGAACTGTAGGAGGACCATTAGTCCAGTAGGCCTACACACTGCATAGTTTGAAAGTGAAATTGTCATTGCCACTCTGCATTATTACAGTTCACTTAACCCCTGTTATTGTGAAAATATTCGTGAAAAAGTTTGTTAAAAAGTTGAAAAAGTTTAACTAACTAGTTTTAGTTTATTTATCTGATTTACAAAATCAGTTGCCAACTTTAGTTAAATTAATTTATTTCGGTTGAAAAATAGTTAAAGTTTAACTTTAAATAATAGTTTATTGTCCATAATTGCAATTTATCACAATATCATTTTAACTTATAAGCTTATTAGACCTATATACCTTTAAGCGACACAATACACTTCTAAGTAATCTAGCAATATAGCAAATCGATTTGGCATAAAGGTCAAACATTACTTTGAGATCTTGAAGGGGCTCCACATAAGTTCCGATTGATTGATTGATTGATTGATTGATTGACATAGATGAATGGTTGTTTTCTAAAGTTAGATACTTCTGTTGACAACAATTGAATTACCGGTAGACACCACAGGTTGGAAATATGCTAAAACTTAGATGAACTAGTAGGACTCTACGTTCGCCGAAAGTTCGGCATGAAAGTCTGTAATATCTATAACTGCTTTTGTAATATAAGAATTGCAAGAATGTGGCCGAGTGTCTGACTGTAAGCCACGGCAAATTTTCATTATATATATGAACCCCCCTATATTAACAGATCCCAAAGCAGATGAATTTCGTACCCGATAAACGTCGGTAAATTCGGAGCTGATCTGATCACGTGGTGTTGTTTCCCTGCGGCTGCTCTTGTTCCAGGCTCTTGTTCCTGGCAGTTTTATTGTCTTTCGCTGTCATTCGTACCTTGGGGCACTACACTAATATCAGGGAGAAAGAGACAGATTGAAGGAAGGACATACAACGTTGATATACTGTAAGATAATGCCATGCGGAAACACGGACAGGTAGGTCTATAGAAGATTGATAATACATAATAGTAATTCAATTTATATAGCGCCGTATCACAGCCGTAGGGCGCTGTGCAAATAAGTTCAAAAAGTATAGGATCATAAAATCATGAAATATACGAGAAAAAAAATGGAAGAGAAAATAAGAATGAGTGAAAAAATCAAAGAGAAAATGAGAGACAGACAGACATACAGACAGAGACAGAGACACTGAGACAGACAGAGAGACGGAGACAGACAGAGACAGAGAGAGGCAGAGAGAAAACGAGAGAGAGAGAGAGACAGACGGAGACAGAGACAGAGAAGGGGGACATGGTCACACAGACTCAGTATATCCATCACCATCACAAGTGTAATTTGAGGCAGGTAAGTATTATGTGATACAAACAGATGCATTGCGGAGGCAATTGTGACAACGATCTGAGCAGCGAAAATGATTAGCAAAGACCGAACAAGATTGAACAGCAAAGATTGAAGGACGTACAGAAGCCTTATACGTGTGGACAGACAGACACATAGAGACACGGAAAGAGAGGCGAAGGAAGACACCGAGTAAGACAGACACGTGCCATGTCCGATAACAAGAGAGCCTCCTAATGGACAGCTATATCATCGGTCAGTTGTCAGTCCAGTTGGTCATCGTCAGATGTCGAAGGCTGACCATCGATTGACCGACCGACTGCTCTTCCTCTTATCTGTCACGGGTCCGTCCAGATAAGGAATGCCCAGCAGCGGAACCGTTAATCGAAGGACAGTTCATGCAACGACTTGATCCCATATAAGATGATGATGCGGCTCTTATCTCCGCTCCATGCGCTTCTGTTTATGCCACGCATGCCCTGCTTCTCATCTGCTCCGCGCGCAGCAACGCTTCCAGAATCAGGTTTCAGTTACCAACTCACAGCCTTCGTCTTAAAGTCAATTCAGAATCTTACCGCGATCACTGCGGTTTACTCCTTCTTGGCCTGCTCTTCGCGTGCCCCAGGGGTTAAAATCAGACATAAACGGCGCATGATGAGGACGAGCTCCATATGGGAGGTCGCTGGTAGGGCGTCGGGCGTGTAGGAGTGGCTGAGGGTGAGGGGCGGCGTATAGTTGGGATGCTTCGGATATAGCGGGACTTTTGTTTACGTTCATTCTACGGCCGTTAATGCAATTATGCGGCCGAGATCTAAGAGCTACTGTAATTATCAATAAATCGAGCGATTAGTAGGTGCATGCCGTCAAGATACTTGCGTACGTATATATATATATAATTATATATATATACATTATATATATATGTGGATAGTTCTATAGCGCGTTTAGCGCGTTTATAGACTCCCTGAAAGCACATGTATATAGTTGTAGGCCTATGTATAAATGTATATGCTGGTATAAATGTATGTATGTATATATATATATATATATATATATATATATATATATATATATATATATATATATATATATATATAGCCTAAGCTCATAGTTGCCAGTGAAGAATCATGCACTTGGATTCCACAGGCTTTGATATACAACGTCATGTATATATAATATATATATATATATACAATATATATATATACAATATGTATATATATATACATAAATATTTAAGTATGTGTATATATATATGCAGTATATATATTGAATGTACAATGGCTGTTGTTGATCATCACCTGGAGCAGATGAAGACGAGAATAATCGTACAGGGCGGTGCATGGCAATAGTTGTAGTGGTTCGCGTCGGTTCTCCGCGTGTTTGTAGTAGTATAGGGGAGCGTGTTGGCAGCTGCACTCAGAAGAGCAGGAGAGGCTGAAGTACCAGCCGGCTTTCTCTTTGATATGAATACAGAAGATGATGACGACGACGACGACGTCGATGAGCATGAAGAGCAAAGATGCAAGATGTGGAATTAAGAAGATAATTGTGCGCATTATAGCGCACGCCAAAGTGTCTGAGAACAGAGACGATATAGAGAATGCAATTAGAGGCGAAGATTAGATTAGAGGCTGACTACATAGGCGCTAAGTTAACGCTCGATAAGATACGTGAACAACTAAGTCCGTAATTTACATTATAAATGTAGGACTGTATACATAACTTCTATCTGTTGCGTCTTATCTCTCCAGATCCCATCGCAGACTTGCACCTAAAAAGCACTCGAGAGTACACACGATTCCATACAGACGAAATGACATCGAAGTGGCTATATAGGGCTACTGCAGTATATTAATTAAAAGTGCACGTTTTAGTGAAACATTTCTATCGTGCACGTGTTTAATCAATTGAGATTAGTGCAATTTTCTTAGACTATGCCATCTGTCCTTAAGACATAAATACGTCCTATTATAGTAGGTAAGGAGTATTTTCAATTAACTGTTTTTAAGCGGTATAGCATCTCAAAAACTAGAGATCTCTGCATGCTCTGCGTGCATGGCATAAAAATCCGAAAAATTATTATTATCACTATACTACTACTACTGCTGCTGCTGCTACTGCTGCTGCTGCTGCTACTGCTCCTACTGCTGCTGCTACTACAATAACTACTACTACTACTACTACTACTACTACTACTACTACTACTACTACTACTACTACTACTACTACTACTACTACTACTACTACTACCACTACTACTACTACTACTACTAGTAGTAGTAGTAGTAATAATAATAATAATAATAATAATAATAATAATAATAATAATAATAATAATAATAATATAATTGGGGCGCGGTGGTGTACGGGTATGTTCGGTGCCTTGCAGCCGGAGGGTTGCGGGTTCGAATCCACCTCAAGCCGTCCGCGTAGGGACCTTGAGCAAGTCCTTCACTCGCAATTGCTCATGCGCTTCAGCGTGAAACTCCGATTCAGTGTCCGCGCTGTAGTTGGGAGCGCCTCTGAGTAGAAATCTTGAAGGGGCGGTATATAAATATCTGAAATGAATGAATGAATGAATAATAATAATAATAATAATAATAATAATAACACCACAACCAAAACCACTACCACTACCATTACGACTACCACTATTATTATTATTATTATTATTATTATTATTATTATTATTATTATTATTATTATTATTATTATTATTATTATTATTATTATTATTATTATTATTATTATTATAATTATTATTTTGGAGTCTGTTCTTCCGGGGTTGGGGCCTCAGTTAGATCTCGACTAGTTCTGTCCCGCTTGCAGTGCGATTTGTACGTCAGAAACCATCGGTTACAAACGCAAAAGGACGCTATATAATTATTATTATTATTATTATTATTATTATAGTATTATTATTATTATTATTAGTATTATTATTATTATTATTATTATTATTATTATTATTATTATTATTATTATTATTATTATTATTATTATTATTATTATTATTGTTGTTGTTATTATTGTTATTGTTGTCTCAGCAGATCTCAGAGAGCATTGGCAATGTTCCGGAGAGGCAGATGGCATTTCCCCGTTGCAGAGCTACTGAGATACGCTGGAACAAGTACGATGTCTCCAGTGGATCGTGCGTTGCGTCCGTTATCCGGCTTCCCAACTCTAAAATGAATTGCAGATCTTCGCTGCTCCAAGCGCCGCCGGTTTCCATGGCGACAGCTACAAAGTCATGGCTGGTAGTAATTGTAGAGTATTTCACCCTCTTTGAAACAGTGGCGCGTTCGGCGGCTTCGCCAGCTCCGATTGATGTATAAGGAAGATGAGACGTGGCGTAGGTGTCGGACACTGTCACATCCCATGCCAGGCATCGACTACGTGACCAAGGGAGCAGCGTAACACCGTCTGGCCGCTTCCCATCTTCTGTTGAGAGGCCGAGAGGTTCTTTCTGAGCAGGTATTTTCGCTCTGCCAAGGGCTCTCCAGAGGACGTCGTTTAGCATACTGTGCCGCTGCTGTTTACCGCCTCCTCCTCTACAAACCAGTCCGTGAAGTCCTCTCGCGTCGACTATTCCCAGGCAGTGGTGGCAGATATGCGGCTCACAGAGTATCGTGCCTAGCCTCATCCCGACTGCGATCCGTTTCATATCTTTATTATTTCAAACCGACAAACACAGTATATGATTGCAATTCAGTATGAACGGATGATCACAAGTTATTACAGGAGCCGAATTTAACTGTATACGACAGCCATGCAAGGCGCCCATCACGTCCTACGTCTCATTTTACCAACGCGACATCTCGCGAATGATAGGCTGAGTGGACCTTTTTTGGGAGGGTTGCGGGAAGCGATCCCGCTTCCTACTGCTCTTCACGCCAGTGCTGATGTTACCACTACTCTATGGACCCCTCCCATATTCAAATTAGATCAGCAGGTGTCTTTGATCAATTTCCGTGCCAGGTAAGAATCCGGAGGACTTGGAACCTGCGTTATAATAACAGCGCAAAGTTAAACGTTTATTAAGCCTAGACTAAAAGACCATAGCCTATGATGTAATGTAATGTAACAGAATTTTTAGGAGCCTCTCAGAGGCGGTGTGTACGTTGCTATCAGTCAGTTGGGTAAAGGTGTGTCTTTAATGTTCGAGAAAATGCAATGCATGCAGTCCGCAATAAGTGGAACTGAGCGAATTTCAGTAGGTGAATTGTTCCATAACGATGGTCCAACGACAGAGAAACCCCGACGTGCACGTATCGAGGTGTGAGACCGTGGAACAACTAGATCATTCCGCATCGCAGAACGAAGCATCCGGCGACTGGGCTTTGTGGAAAATGGAACGCACAGTTAACTGATCTATTCCAGAGCAGTACCAGTCATGGAACATCGCACAGTCATAAGGATGTTGTAGCGTACGCGTTCAGGTCCTATATACACTATAGAATCGCTTTATATATAGGCCCCAAAAATAAAAGGACTAAGGACACTCAATAGTTGGTTCTTAGACCTCGGCCGCTTAATTGTACTGACGGCCGTAGAATGAACGTTAGAAAAGTCCTGCCATATCCGAAGCAACCCAACTATACGTCCACACCTCAGCTACTCCTACGTTTGACTTTCTGTCGTTTGCCTCTGTAGTGCGTTATGCCACAGGTGTACACGTCATCCAGGTAAAATTCTTGACAATGCATTATGCACGTCTACTGCATGGACTATAAAAGGTTATAAACTCCGTTGTATATACGCTATCAAAGAAAACGTGTAGATATGTACAGATTAAACTAAATCCGCTATATTCGGCCTATGCTTTGGTAGCCTATACTGCCAATCACAAGCATATAATTTTATAGCTGAATAAAGGAGGAGGCGACCTTACTTAGGAGGCTATCTTTGCTGTGACTGAGCGTCGTTAAAAGGCAAATAACCTATAGAAATGAAACTCCTATTATTTTTCTCTCGTAATTATTTTGCGCGATTGTCAACGGAAACATGATGGACTGATTTCTCCTCTGTTTAATGGACCGGGTCCGCTTCTTTCTGGACGACGATGGTGGCCATGGGTTCTGACCTCTCGGACTGCATAGGTGCCAGTTCCATTCGACGCCTCACTGGGCTTCATGGACCTCTTCTTCAGGGACGTAACTAGCGTTGGGCTTGGGGCTTAAGCCCCCCAAACGAAGCTGAACCCCTCCCACAATGAGTCAAGCCCGGATGCGGGATCGATTCCCGCTACCCTACCAAAGGTCGACTCAGCCTTTCATTCGCTAGATGGCGTTGGTAAAATGAGCAGTATAGGATGTGATGGGCGCCTTGCATGGCTTTCAAAACAGTTAAATTCGACTCCTATAATAACTTGTGAAAAAAGCGGATTATTTTATCCCTCAAGGCTGTCCTGTTGACGGCTTCAGCAGATTAACTTTTAAAAATGACTGATTGTTAATTAATTGTGCTGCTGTTGAATCAATAAACGGCGGTGGTGGACACGGTGGCCGCCTCATACATCTCAGATAATAATAATAATAATAAAATAATAATAATAATAATGATGATGATGATGATAATAATAATGAATGATGATGATGATAATAATAATAATAATAATAATAAATAATAATAATAATAATAATAAAATAGATAACAATAAAAATTATAAGAATAACAATAATCATAACAATAATATCAATAATAAACACAAAAATAGCAACAATAATAACACCTCCACCATCAACAACAATTGTGACTTAGTGACAGAAATTTGTATCCGATTTCCATTAAAGGCCTTGTCGAAGCATTGAAAGGTGGCGTGGGGTCACATCTCGTATACTTGTATTGTGGGGCAAACGTTCCGGTGTGCATTCTGGTCAGTTTCTGGTGCCTGTTTAATGCCAGACCTTAGCCTACTTTTATGACAATACGCACAATAGATGACGCAACAATATGCTACCACGTGGTGGTCTCAGCCAATCAGAAAACCACCGAGTCCGTTTTAGAAACGCTAAAATGCATAAAAGTAGATCAGCTGTCCTTTCAGCTGAGTGTCGACCCAGAACAATAGATTTGTTTTTCAACAACCCCTGCGGTTCCGGGCGGATAGTAGGACCGATGCATCCTCCTGCATGTCGTAAAAGGCGACTAACTGGAGGCCCCCGCGGTTCAGGGCAGAGAATAGGATCGCTGTATCCTCCTGCATGTCGTAAAAGGCGACTAACTGGAGGCCCCTGCGCAGGAGGGAAAAACATAAGTTAGATACCCCTGCGGTTTCGGGCGGAGAGTAGGACCGCTGTATCCTCCTGCATGTCGTAAAAGGCGACTAACTGGAGGCCCCTGCGCAGGGTGAAAAACATAGATTAGATACCCCTGCGGTTCCGGGCGGAGTGTAGGACCGCTGTATCTTCCTGCATGTCGTAAAATGCGACTAACTGGAGGCCCTCGCGCAGGGCGGTAAAAAACATAGATTATACCCTCGCTGTTCGGGGCGGAGAGTAGGACCGATGTATCCTCCTACATGTCATAGGCCTAAATGGCGACTAACCGGAGACGATAAAAGCAAAAATTCATTCAATGAAAACTGTGACCATTTTACTGATGAAAACCTTTTTTATTGAATATGGTAACATATTTGTTTTTGCTTAAAATCAAGAATTTCACAAATTACCAATAATTGTGCGCACTGTTTGGTTAAGAGACATGGGTTTTTTACACAGGAACCGAATACAATTTCAAAGTCGGACGACAAGAGACTGGACGGGCTGATTCTAATACCGTGGAGTGGTGGAGGTCTTATTATGAGACGCGACGGTGGTGGACACGGTGGCCGCCTCATATATCTCAGATAATAATAATAATAATAATAATAATAATAATAATAAATAATAATAATGATGATGATGATGATGATGATGATGATGATGATGATGATGATGATGATGATGATGATGATGATGATGATGATGATAATAATAATAATAATAATAATAATAATAATAATAATAATAAAATAATAATAATAATAATAAATTATAACATAGATAACAATAAAAATTATAAGAATAACAATAATCATAACAATAATATCAATAATAAACACAAAAATAGCAACAATAATAACACCTCCACCATCAACAACAATTGTGACTTAGTGACAGAAATTTGTATCCGATTTCCATTAAAGGCCTTGTCGAAGCATTGAAAGGTGGCGTGGGGTCACATCTCGTATACTTTAATTGTGGGACAAAAGTTCCTGTGTGCATTGTGGTCAGTTTATGGTGCCTGCTAATGCCAGACCTTAGGACACTTTTATCACACTAAGTACAATAGATGACGCAACAATATGCTACCACGTGGTGGTCTCAGCCAATCAGAGAACCACCGAGTCCGTTTTAGAAACGCTAAAATGCATAAAAGTAGATCAGCTGTCCTTTCAGCTGAGTGTCGACCCAGAGCAATAGATTTGTTTTTCAACAACCCCTGCGGTTCCGGGCGGAGAGTAGGACCGATGCATCCTCCTGCATGTCGTAAAAGGCGACTAACTGGAGGCCCCCGCGGTTCAGGGCAGAGAATAGGATCGCTGTATCCTCCTGCATGTCGTAAAAGGCGACTAACTGGAGGCCCCTGCGCAGGAGGGAAAAACATAAGTTAGATACCCCTGCGGTTCCGGGCGGAGAGTAGGACCGCTGTATCCTCCTGCATGTCGTAAAAGGCGACTAACTGGAGGCCCCCGCGGTTCAGGGCAGAGAATAGGATCGCTGTATCCTCCTGCATGTCGTAAAAGGCGACTAACTGGAGGCCCCTGCGCAGGAGGGAAAAACATAAGTTAGATACCCCTGCGGTTCCGGGCGGAGAGTAGGACCGCTGTATCCTCCTGCATGTCGTAAAAGGCGACTAACTGGAGGCCCCCGCGGTTCAGGGCAGAGAATAGGATCGCTGTATCCTCCTGCATGTCGTAAAAGGCGACTAACTGGAGGCCCCTGCGCAGGAGGGAAAAACATAAGTTAGATACCCCTGCGGTTCCGGGCGGAGAGTAGGACCGGTTCAGGGCAGAGAATAGGACGCTGTATCCTCCTGGCCGATGTATCCTCCTGCATGTCGTAAAAGGCGACTAACTGGAGGCCCCCGCGGTTCAGGGCAGAGAATAGGATCGCTGTATCCTCCTGCATGTCGTAAAAGGCGACTAACTGGAGGCCCCTGCGCAGGAGGGAAAAACATAGGTTAGATACCCCTGCGGTTTCGGGCGGAGAGTAGCACCGATGTATCCTCCTGCATGTCGTAAAAGGCGACTAACTGGAGGCCCTTGCGCAGGGCGATAAAAACATAGATTATACCCTCGCGGTTCGGGGCGGAGAGTAGGACCGATGTGTCCTTCTACATATCGTAGGCCTAAATGGCGACTACCGGAGCCGATAAAAGCAAAAATTCATTCAATGAAAACTGTGACCATTTTACTCCTGAAAACCTTTTTTTATATAGAATTTGGTATCATATTTGTTTTTGCCATAAAATCAAGAAATTCACAAATTACCAATAATTGTGCCCACCGTTTGGATAAGAGACATGGGCTTTTTACACAGGAACCGTATACAATTGCAAACTCGGATGACAAGAGACCGGACGGGCTGATCCTAATACCGTGGAGTGGTGGAGGGCCTTATTATGAGACGCGACGGTGGTGGACACGGTGGCCGTCTCATACATCTCAGATAATAATAATAATAATAATAATAATAATAATAATAATAATAATAATAATAATGATGATGATGATGATGATGATGATGATGATGATGATGATGATGATGATGATGATGATGATGATGATGATGATGATAATAATAATAATAATAATAATAATAATAATAATAATAATAATTATAATAATAATAATAATAATTATAAAATAGATAACAATAAAAATTATAAGAATAACAATAATCATAACAGTAACATCAATAATAAACACAAAAATAGCAGCAATAATAACACCACAAACATCAGCAACAATTTTGACTTAGTGACAGAAATTTGTATCCGATTTCCATTAAAGGCCTTGTCGAAGCATTGAAAGGTGGCGTGGGGTCACATCTCGTATACTTGTATTGTGGGGCAAACGTTCCGGTGTGCATTCTGGTCAGTTTCTGGTGCCTGTTTAATGCCAGACCTTAGCCTACTTTTATGACAATACGCACAATAGATGACGCAACAATATGCTACCACGTGGTGGTCTCAGCCAATCAGAAAACCACCGAGTCCGTTTTAGAAACGCTAAAATGCATAAAAGTAGATCAGCTGTCCTTTCAGCTGAGTGTCGACCCAGAACAATAGATTTGTTTTTCAACAACTGCCTGCGGTTCCGGGCGGATAGTAGGACCGATGCATCCTCCTGCATGTCGTAAAAGGCGACTAACTGGAGGCCCCCGCGGTTCAGGGCAGAGAATAGGATCGCTGTATCCTCCTGCATGTCGTAAAAGGCGACTAACTGGAGGCCCCTGCGCAGGGTGAAAAACATAGATTAGATACCCCTGCGGTTCCGGGCGGAGTGTAGGACCGCTGTATCTTCCTGCATGTCGTAAAATGCGACTAACTGGAGGCCCTTGCGCAGGGCGGTAAAAAACATAGATTATACCCTCGCTGTTCGGGGCGGAGAGTAGGACCGATGTATCCTCCTACATGTCATAGGCCTAAATGGCGACTAACCGGAGACGATAAAAGCAAAAATTCATTCAATGAAAACTGTGACCATTTTACTGATGAAAACCTTTTTTATTGAATATGGTAACATATTTGTTTTTGCTTAAAATCAAGAATTTCACAAATTACCAATAATTGTGCGCACTGTTTGGTTAAGAGACATGGGTTTTTTACACAGGAACCGAATACAATTTCAAAGTCGGACGACAAGAGACTGGACGGGCTGATTCTAATACCGTGGAGTGGTGGAGGTCTTATTATGAGACGCGACGGTGGTGGACGGTGGCCGCCGACGGTGGATAATAATAATAATAATAATAATGATGATGATGATGATGTGATGATGATGATGATGATGATGATGATGATGATGGATGATGATTTGATTTTGCCATATAATCAAGAAATTCACAGATAATAATAATAATAATAATAATAATAATAATATTAATAATAATAATAATAATAAGAGATACGGGCTGATAATAATAATGTAATGTGGATAATAATAATAGATAATGATAATGATGATGATGATGATGATGATGATGATGATGATGATGATGATGATGATGATGATGATGATGATAATAATAATAATAATAATAATAATAATAATAATAATAATAATAATAATAATAAAAATAATAATAATAATAATAATTATAACATAGATAACAATAAAAATTATAAGAATAACAATAATCATAACAATAATATCAATAATAAACACAAAAATAGCAACAATAATAACACCTCCACCATCAACAACAATTGTGACTTAGTGACAGAAATTTGTATCCGATTTCCATTAAAGGCCTTGTCGAAGCATTGAAAGGTGGCGTGGGGTCACATCTCGTATACTTTAATTGTGGGACAAAAGTTCCTGTGTGCATTGTGGTCAGTTTATGGTGCCTGCTAATGCCAGACCTTAGGACACTTTTATCACACTAAGTACAATAGATGACGCAACAATATGCTACCACGTGGTGGTCTCAGCCAATCAGAGAACCACCGAGTCCGTTTTAGAAACGCTAAAATGCATAAAAGTAGATCAGCTGTCCTTTCAGCTGAGTGTCGACCCAGAGCAATAGATTTGTTTTTCAACAACCCCTGCGGTTCCGGGCGGAGAGTAGGACCGATGCATCCTCCTGCATGTCGTAAAAGGCGACTAACTGGAGGCCCCTGCGCAGGAGGGAAAAACATAAGTTAGATACCCCTGCGGTTCCGGGCGGAGAGTAGGACCGCTGTATCCTCCTGCATGTCGTAAAAGGCGACTAACTGGAGGCCCCCGCGGTTCAGGGCAGAGAATAGGATCGCTGTATCCTCCTGCATGTCGTAAAAGGCGACTAACTGGAGGCCCCTGCGCAGGAGGGAAAAACATAAGTTAGATACCCCTGCGGTTCCGGGCGGAGAGTAGGACCGCTGTATCCTCCTGCATGTCGTAAAAGGCGACTAACTGGAGGCCCCCGCGGTTCAGGGCAGAGAATAGGATCGCTGTATCCTCCTGCATGTCGTAAAAGGCGACTAACTGGAGGCCCCTGCGCAGGAGGGAAAAACATAGGTTAGATACCCCTGCGGTTTCGGGCGGAGAGTAGCACCGATGTATCCTCCTGCATGTCGTAAAAGGCGACTAACTGGAGGCCCTTGCGCAGGGCGATAAAAACATAGATTATACCCTCGCGGTTCGGGGCGGAGAGTAGGACCGATGTGTCCTTCTACATATCGTAGGCCTAAATGGCGACTACCGGAGCCGATAAAAGCAAAAATTCATTCAATGAAAACTGTGACCATTTTACTCCTGAAAACCTTTTTTTATATAGAATTTGGTATCATATTTGTTTTTGCCATAAAATCAAGAAATTCACAAATTACCAATAATTGTGCCCACCGTTTGGATAAGAGACATGGGCTTTTTACACAGGAACCGTATACAATTGCAAACTCGGATGACAAGAGACCGGACGGGCTGATCCTAATACCGTGGAGTGGTGGAGGGCCTTATTATGAGACGCGACGGTGGTGGACACGGTGGCCGTCTCATACATCTCAGATAATAATAATAATAATAATAATAATAATAATAATAATAATAATGATGATGATGATGATGATGATGATGATGATGATGATGATGATGATGATGATGATGATGATGATGATGATGATGATAATAATAATAATAATAATAATAATAATAATAATAATAATAATAAAAATAATAATAATAATAATAATTATAAAATAGATAACAATAAAAATTATAAGAATAACAATAATCATAACAGTAACATCAATAATAAACACAAAAATAGCAGCAATAATAACACCACAAACATCAGCAACAATTTTGACTTAGTGACAGAAATTTGTATCCGATTTCCATTAAAGGCCTTGTCGAAGCATTGAAAGGTGGCGTGGGGTCACATCTCGTATACTTGTATTGTGGGGCAAACGTTCCGGTGTGCATTCTGGTCAGTTTCTGGTGCCTGTTTAATGCCAGACCTTAGCCTACTTTTATGACAATACGCACAATAGATGACGCAACAATATGCTACCACGTGGTGGTCTCAGCCAATCAGAAAACCACCGAGTCCGTTTTAGAAACGCTAAAATGCATAAAAGTAGATCAGCTGTCCTTTCAGCTGAGTGTCGACCCAGAACAATAGATTTGTTTTTCAACAACCCCTGCGGTTCCGGGCGGATAGTAGGACCGATGCATCCTCCTGCATGTCGTAAAAGGCGACTAACTGGAGGCCCCCGCGGTTCAGGGCAGAGAATAGGATCGCTGTATCCTTCTGCATGTCGTAAAAGGCGACTAACTGGAGGCCCCTGCGCAGGAGGGAAAAACATAAGTTAGATACCCCTGCGGTTTCGGGCGGAGAGTAGGACCGCTGTATCCTCCTGCATGTCGTAAAAGGCGACTAACTGGAGGCCCCTGCGCAGGGTGAAAAACATAGATTAGATACCCCTGCGGTTCCGGGCGGAGTGTAGGACCGCTGTATCTTCCTGCATGTCGTAAAATGCGACTAACTGGAGGCCCTTGCGCAGGGCGGTAAAAACATAGATTATACCCTCGCTGTTCGGGGCGGAGAGTAGGACCGATGTATCCTCCTACATGTCATAGGCCTAAATGGCGACTAACCGGAGACGATAAAAGCAAAAATTCATTCAATGAAAACTGTGACCATTTTACTGATGAAAACCTTTTTTATTGAATATGGTAACATATTTGTTTTTGCTTAAAATCAAGAATTTCACAAATTACCAATAATTGTGCGCACTGTTTGGTTAAGAGACATGGGTTTTTTACACAGGAACCGAATACAATTTCAAAGTCGGACGACAAGAGACTGGACGGGCTGATTCTAATACCGTGGAGTGGTGGAGGGCCTTATTATGAGACGCGACGGTGGTGGACACGGTGGCCGGTATCTCAGATAATAATAATAATAATAATAATAATAATAATAATAATAATAATAATAATAATAATAATAATAATGATGATGATGATGATGATGATGATGATGATGATGATGATGATGATGATGATGATGATGATGATGATGATGATAATAATAATAATAATAATAATAATAATAATAATAATAATAATAATAATAATAATATAATAATAATAATAATAATTATAAAATAGATAACAATAAAAATTATAAGAATAACAATAATCATAACAGTAACATCAATAATAAACACAAAAATAGCAGCAATAATAACACCACAAACATCAGCAACAATTTTGACTTAGTGACAGAAATTTGTATCCGATTTCCATTAAAGGCCTTGTCGAAGCATTGAAAGGTGGCGTGGGGTCACATCTCGTATACTTGTATTGTGGGGCAAACGTTCCGGTGTGCATTCTGGTCAGTTTCTGGTGCCTGTTTAATGCCAGACCTTAGCCTACTTTTATCACACTAAGTACAATAGATGACGCAACAATATGCTACCACGTGGTGGTCTCAGCCAATCAGAGAACCACCGAGTCCGTTTTAGAAACGCTAAAATGCATAAAAGTAGATCAGCTGTCCTTTCAGCTGAGTGTCGACCCAGAGCAATAGATTTGTTTTTCAACAACCCCTGCGGTTCCGGGCGGATAGTAGGACCGATGCATCCTCCTGCATGTCGTAAAAGGCGACTAACTGGAGGCCCCCGCGGTTCAGGGCAGAGAATAGGATCGCTGTATCCTCCTGCATGTCGTAAAAGGCGACTAACTGGAGGCCCCTGCGCAGGAGGGAAAAACATAAGTTAGATACCCCTGCGGTTTCGGGCGGAGAGTAGGACCGCTGTATCCTCCTGCATGTCGTAAAAGGCGACTAATTGGAAGCCCCAGGGCGTGCCGATAAAATCAGAAATTTATTTCATGAAAACTTTGAACATTTTACTGATCGACAACACTTTAATGGATTTTTGGTATCATATTTGTTTTTGCCATAAAACAAGAATTGCGCAAATTATGCCTACCAATAATTGGCGCATCGTTTGGATGAGATATTGGCTGTTTACATAGGAGCCTTATACAGTTGCAAAGTTTACAAAAGGCAATACAAAAGGTCCATTATTACACTACTTGCTTCACCTGATTTTAGAAGCAGTGTTTCTTACCAGACAGTCGAGATCATCAACTTGAAGGTCATTCACGCTGTGAGCACACGACAAGCGAAAGGTATCAATTCAATAGTCTTCCTTTGCGATTCGTTGAAGGATTCTAGAGAGGATTTCACTTGCATCTCTTCGCTGCTTAAAGACCTTTCTATTTTCACGGGCCTGTCACGCTGAGAGCGCTTCTGAATAGCTCTGCTGTGAGAAGCGTTTTACAAATGTTCAGATTAGATTAGATTAGATTGAAATATACCTGCTCAATAATTATTTAGTCTTCCTTGCATTCCTTGCATTGTACTTCGACTTAACGGCACTTTTTCATATCGAAGATGATTTGTGTCGGAGGCAGAAAGCAACCTCGTACTCCAGGTTTATATTGCGACCGAGCCACCCGCAGTAAAGATCCGAGAAATTAATCTCTGATAAACCGACCGACCCGGAATCGAACCCGGGCCACCGGCGTGGTGAGCGGGCCGCCATCTTGGATAGTAACATTCCGACACTATTGCCACTGTGATAAATCGATTCCTTTAGCTTGATAATATTAAATTTGACACTTCATTTGTTATTGTAGCTAACCTATGACCTGATATATAAACATTTTTTCTGTTTTGGCGGCCATATTGGCCGCCATCTTGGATAGTAACATTCCGATGCTCTTGCCACTACGATAAATCGATTTCTTGACCTTGAATATATTATATTCGACACTTCATTTGTTATTGTAGCTTACCTCTGACCTGATTTATACATATTTTGGGTTTTGGCGGCCATATTGGCCGCCATCTTGATAGTAACAGTCCGACACTATTGCCACTACGATAAATCGATTCCTTGACCTTGATAATGTTAAGTTTGATACTTCATTTGTCATTGTAGCTTACCTATGACCTTATATATACTGTTTTCTGTGTTGGCGCCATTATTGGCCGCCATCTTGGATAAAATGCATTTTTTGGGGGTGACCCCGTGGAGGGATTTTGGCGGATTTTGGATATGTTATTTAGCAATGGAAACTGAGCAGGAAACCGTTTAAAAGCTTCTGAAGCAATTTTGCCCAGGTCTAACTGTATATTGCCTGGACTACAATGATCAAATGTACATTAGAGAGTGACATGGGGAGGCAATCTCGTCCCCATCCCCGCCCGCAACAAGTAAGTCTTCCCCATCCCCGCCCCATCCCCGCAGGGTTTGTCCCCCATCTCCACCCCATCTCCATCCCATCCCCGCAGGTTTTCTCCCCATCCCCACCCCATCCCCGCAGGGCGACATCACATTCCCCGCAAAAAGTTTACACCAATTCAAATTTAAAAAATAACATTTTTTTAGCTTACAAATCTATTTGTATTGCAGACAGCAATAGTCTGTTATTATCTTATCGACAGTTTGCATTAACCAAGTCCTGACTATTTCTGACTAGAAGGCTTCAAGGAAATAAAAAATCTCCTTATCAGTTCTCAAGTTCTTAACATCACTCGGGTTTATTGCCGGCTCATTCCCCACTACCGCGGTATTACCGCGAGAGTAAACCCCATTACCGCGGTATTACCGCAATTGTTGTCCCCATTACCGCGGTATTACCGCAATTGTTGTCCCCATTACCGCGGGATTTACCGCGGTTACTGCGGTTTCCCCGCGGGGAAATTCCCCATGTCACTCTCTAATGTACATTTGAGTAGATGTACGTGCTTATTACGAATATACCCTACGGGAAATTTAATTAAGGTGCCTCATCTGATTAGCCTGTGTATTTTTATTTTCACAACCGGAGTCAATTTGCACCATGCAGTAACTGCTGGATACCTCCGCATACCAGCAACAAGAACTACATGTAGACGATATGGCTCATGAAGTTCGCAACTTATGGACCTCCGACCCCCTGTCAGGAATAGGCTAATATACCACCGGGCATCTAAAACTACCAGCAGTTAATCGATCCAGTGAGGATATAACCATAAATACTACAGTAGGCTACGTGGTCGCTCGTTAGTTTAATTAGTAAACTATATCCATTATCCAAACACGCGATATGGCATAAGCCTACCAGTTCGCGACTGATTGGTCACAGCGGAGTATAGGCCTATAGCCTAGTAGGATAACAGGGATCACAATTTTGTTCGCTCTCAAATAGCCTAATTTATAGAATTGCATACACTGTAGTAAATGGTTTTGTTTTGTTTTAACTTGAAACAATGTTACTCAATAATAAGCCTACTTAGGCTATACAGTGTTCGTATAATTATGCCTACCCAGACAGCCTTTCCCCATCGCTCCCATTGGGAGCCACTAGGGGCACCCGTCGGCTTTCTCGAGGCGTCGGCCTAGTGTGGTCGTTCCCCACTTTGCGATGATTTCGATGACTGTCGCAAAAAAAGTGGGCCTTAGTCTTGCATACGGTGAGCCAACAGTTTACCCACAGTGAGATGAAGGACCATCATTGGCCCTCGTATTGCGCAGACTTAACGAATCTGGGCCGCGTGTCAGAGTCGTGGTGGGAGGTATGGAGGGGTAATTAAGGCGCAGCGGTCGATTCAATCGGCAAACAAGCGACATCACCGTTGTAGGCTGAGGAGATGGATGGGGAGAAGGTTACGGGAGAGGGATGGGGAGAGGGTCACGGACGGAGATGACCTATATGCTGCCTCTGCGTTCTACTACAACCTATCAGATCGGTGAATACAACTGGCGGAATTTCAAATAAAGAAACCAGTGTTCGATGGTTTAATTGAAAATTCAATTATAAAACGGTCAGTTGTTGTAATTTATCCATTTGGATCGTTCTAGTAGAAATCGGCATTAATTTTTTTACAAGACTTAAGAGGTGAGTGTATATGCACATTATAGCATGCGTATATATAATATATATTCAGTTCCGGACCCCAGCCATTTTGGCTGGATGGGTACGAATAAATTATCTCCATTTTCCTCGGTCATTTGTGAAGTCCATTACTCATCCTTAGTGTTAGTCTGTAATGTTATGTCCTCATTTATACAGTAGTATCTATCTATAGAGTAGTCTTGGCTTGCCTCTGCTTCTCTTTCCATCGAATCTTGCATAGTTCACCAGTCTTAGGGTCACTTTTCAGCTAGATCCTTTCTCGTGTTGGCTCGTTCTGCTCAGTCACAAGTGCATTTTGCTATCAGCCTGAAACTTCACTTTTTCAAATTGTTTATCCACCGTAGACAGTCTCTCAACAGACTGACCTGGATGTTAATACGACTACAACTTGTTTTTTTGTGTTCAATCGGTTATTGGTCTTGCGCACTATACACAGGCGCTTTAGAAGTTATTAATTATTATTAATGATGATAATAACTGTATGACTAAGACTGTTTTTATGGTGCTTATTGAATTGTAGTGAATATCTGCATGTGCAATTTTTGACGTACCATTTAAACTATCAATATCTTGGTCTGTTTAACTGAAAGTATGAGAATAGTAGCAAATTACATGGCGTTAGGTAACTTTTTATGTGTTAATGGCTTTGGTACGATTCAAACTGGTGCACAATAATCAATACAATAATTGTATTTGATATTACCCTCCTTTCAAAGTTCACAAGTTCACACCTGACCATGCAACAGAACATCGATGGCTCTGAACAATTAGGTTAAGGACTTGCATAAGGTCCTTAAACAGTGACCTCTGGCTTTATTAGTCAATGGTTAGCTTACTAGGCTGTCAACCTTGAAATTGCATGGTTACTTGGGTATTTAAATCCACTCCAGGTTATACAGGTATTGAATGTCTGTTTCATAAGCACGCCTTGTAAAATGCCTGCTCTATAAGCACCCCTTGCAAAATGTCTCTTCCATAAATACCCTGTGCAAACATAGTACAATGACTGGACACTTTTGGTGGTGGTAAGATGAAGTGGTGAGAACAGATCACCCTCGCTCGTGGACCTGTAGGTTAAGACAGCACAATCCCATGGCTTGTTGGCTTGAGGTCTGATCTTCTTTGTGATATTCACATTTAGATGATGTATTGTATGTTCTGTGTGCACTAGTCAGTGTCCTTGATGTTTAATTATATGCCTTCCTTACTTTTGATATATATATAGACTTACACAAATTCATATGATATAACTAAGACACTGTTATTCACATATTATGCGAATAACAGTGTCTTAATTCTAGCATTTGAATTTGTGTAAGCCTGTTTCTAAATGCGCAATATAGCAACATTTAAGTACCAATACAAAAGTGCTGGCATGGTTGTGTTATGTTATGGCAGTGACCTTGAGGAAGATCAACGGCCTTATCATTCCACAAAGCAACGCGGAGCAACAGCGAAGCAACAAAGCCTTATCATTCTACCAGCAACGAACCTATCATACCGTACTGAGCGGCATCATTACTT
This sequence comes from Aporrectodea caliginosa, assembly GCA_020284085.1. NCBI lineage: Eukaryota > Metazoa > Annelida > Clitellata > Crassiclitellata > Lumbricidae > Aporrectodea > Aporrectodea caliginosa. The sequence goes on from JACEVL010000561.1 coordinate 247,346, forward strand.
GAAAATTTTGCAGACCTGTAGACCTTCATCTCTTGCCTTAGTACTAAATTATGCTCCTGTGTGGAACTATATTTATTAGCTTGTTTACTAGAGTAATTGTTTACTTCAGAGGTATACAATAATCAGAGGAATTAAATAATCAGAGGCACTCTCTGAGGAAGCCTATAACGTAGTGTAGTATAACAGTATAATATTGGCCAATATATTCATGCATAATTTAATTTTACAATATTTGATTGTGTATAGACAGTCGTATGCAAGCGCTGTAAGTATGAAATTTATTTCTTACTACTAGTTGTATGGTGAAATTATTAGATATTTAAGACGTTTAGTGCTGAAATACTTGAACTTTATATTGTTAAGCCATGCTCTAACACTGTAATGGCGAGAGTGTACTGAAAGCGACTGGGAAACCAATGCAGCTCATTGTTAAAGTCTGAAATATAGCCTAACCGTATGGAACACATGTCTTTAACTTATAACATGTTACCACCAGGGCAGATATCCGTTTTGAGGTTTCTGCTTCGTCTGGATCCTCTAACCAACTAAGCTATAATAAGTACACTGAGCATAAACTGTTGCTGGGAATATTAGACAGTGAAGGAGAGGATTGGCCACCTGCCATCATAAGCCTGGGCTAAGAAACTGAAGTCGCTAGCACTTCATACCCATGGTAGCCTTTAAGGGACTGCTGTTCCCGTAAGCTAATTTTGATTTGTTCCTGATTAGTAACGTGTTATTTCTTAATCATTATGTCTCAAGAGTATAAAGTTTGCCTATCCAATAAAAGTTCTATGTCCGTCCACAGGAATCCTAATATTTTACTGAATATGAACTGCATATCTACTAAATAACTATTTTGGAAATGCCTCTGGACCAGTAGGGATGTTAGTGGGTCTGTATGTATGTGTGTATAACAGCATATGTATGTATGTATGTGGGATATGTATATGAGTATGTACATACATAGATATTTATATGTATGTATGTATGCAACAGGTCACAGGAGTTATGCATTACTGCTTATAATCACACCAACCAAAGGATAGCAACAGACAAAGGTTAGGTTTATGTCACCTGCCACGGGCCAGAGAATTTTGACGTCAATTCAAAATGTCCATGGGACAGGATATAGGATAGGAAAAGGCTAATATTATAGTTGTCTATTTATGTTAACATAATTATTATAAGTAGAAGAGGAGCAGTGTTGTAAGCTAAACCTGAGGCAGCCATGAGAATGAAATAGTAGCGACTTCATTTTCTTAGTCCCTGCTTATAAGGGCAGGTGGCCAGTCCTCTCCTTTGCCATTTAATATTCCAACAGACAGTGCATGGTCAGTGTACTTCTATAGCTCAGTCGGTTAGAGGGTGCAGAAGAAGCAGCAATCTCACTACAAATATATGCAGTGGTGGTGACACATTATAAATTGAAGCCATTTGTTCCATATTGTTATATTTAACACTTTAGCAATGATCTGCATTGGTTCCCAGTCACTTTTAGTACACACTCATCGTTACAGGGTTAACTATACTACTCTTGTTTCTCATTCTTTGCAATACGATGAATGATGTTTACTCCAATATAATTATTTTCTTACAATATGTGCGGAATATGTTAAGGTAATTTTACAATGGTTTAATTAAAAGCAATATATACTTGTTATTATTTTGAATTGCGTTAATATAAACTGTTTTTGATTTGTTAGATGGTGTTAACTGCAACAGATTTAGATGAAACTTTAAAATAATTATGATTTAGGACTGGTTTAACTGTTGTTTGTCTTCTCTGTGATACGATGCCTTGTGTTAGCCTTAATACAATTACTTTTGCAGAAATATGTTTATAATATGTTAGAGTGAAGTTGAGATGAAACAATATTTTATTTCTTATTGTTCAGAACTGGTTTCATATTAACTGTTCCAATGGTTGCAATTTTTGTCATTTAATTGATGGTTGATTGCAGTATAATCATTTCCATAAAACTCTCTGAAATGGTTGTAAGACTTAACTTAAGGTTTAACTGATCCATTGTTTCTTTGTTTTTGTGATACAATAAATGATGTAAACTTGAATATAATAATTGTCAGAGAAACTGAAACTTTTTTCTATGTCATGCATTAGATACATTTAGAGTTGTTCAATCCAGTCTCAAAAGTGCATAGTCTGGGTAGGATTGTGTACTTTTGAGATTGGATATACCAAATATACAAAATACACCTGACAATCCCTTAATTAGAACGACATTCATAGCGCCCACAGTGGCATGATGTGGGAAAACTGTAGGCACAATCGTAGGTCCCACAGTGACATAGTGTGGGCAAACTGTAGGCACAATCGTAGGTCCCACAGTCACACAGTGTGGGCAAACTGTAGGTAAAACCGTAGGTCCCGCATCTGGCGATGATTTGCCACTAGCGGTACTATAAAGGCCGACGCTGGGTGCAGTGACATCTTGCCCGCGCCGATCTGCCCTGGGCCTTCCAGCTAACCCTTAGAGCGCAGCCTGCGCACCGCTTAGGGCTTGATGAGGTAAAGACGATAAATGCCGGCCCCGCAGGGGTCCGCCCTTGCGTTCCCTCACGGGTCCACAAACGTTGGCCTGTAAAGTTTAGACGGGCGTTGCCCGTTCTCTTTCCCTCTGGGCTGGCGATGGTTTTACGCTGTGGGCAAGCAACATCGGCTCTACGTGGGTCCTGCAGGGAATGGCTGTCTGGGTAGGCCTATAGGCTAATAAACCGTTTTAAACATGATTAGAGGCCTAACAAATGTAGATTATAGGCTAATAATTATTATAGCCTAATAAACATGTAGTGACACTTAATCAAATGTAAATTTTAATATAAGCTGATGTGACGTCGAAAATAATAATAATAATAATAATAATAATAATAATAATAATAATAATAATAATAATAATAATAATAATAATAATAATAATAATAATAATGATAATAATAATAATATTATTATTATTATTTCGTTTATTGAAACAATCCGGTTGACACACCGCAACCGGTTACAGTGTACAATTATGCAATTGAAACAATTCACAGGAACACAAATGATAGAAGACATAAATCTTAACTACTAACAGAACAGACAGCCTGCAATACACCGATCCGCGGCAATTAAGGATTATAAAAAATTTACTGGTTCACAGCATCAGACAGTTTTAGATCTAGGCCTACTACCACACTGCACCTTGACTTTGGAACTATTCATGCCAGCATTTCTATGGGCATTAGTCCATTAGATGAGACTTATACGGGTTCTAAACGGGTCCCGTATGAGAATATGGGTTCCATAATGGTCTCAACGCTGGCAGGGATCTCTTCTGTAGGCCTATTCCATAAATTCGTCGATCGTTTCTCTAGCTAGCTATCAGTCTCGTCGCTGATTTTACGTGGACCTTGCCCTGTCTTAAATGAATCATCAAATTATGAACTGAACAAACATAATAGGCCCTCACACTTTTGCTATTCACTGTCAGGTTAGTGTGCAAGATAACTTCTGTCTGATCACTGCTTGACAAATTAGAAATAGGCCAATTTGGGAACAGGTCCTACGGCTAGGCTACAGGCAGGGCTTAAAGTGTGCATGGACGGTCATGGACGGCGTCCAGGCACTTATTTTCAAGGCTGGACGCCGTCCTGCCACTTATTAGGCCAGCACAGCCTGGACGCCGTCCATGCAGCGTCCATGCTACAGACTAATTCCTCTACGACGTGTATAACAGAATAGCCTTTGTGAAACAAAACCAAAGAAATGACACACCTATAATGTATTATGTTTATGTCTCTGTCTATCTCTGGTCTATCTGTCCTATCCCTTAAACCTCTTTCTCTGTCTGAGTCTATCTCTCTCTGGTCTCTCATGTATCTCTTAAACCTTACTTTCTGTCTCTGTCTGTCTGTCTTTTTCTCTATGGTGTCGTGTCTCTCCTGTCTCTGAAACCCCCACACTCATTAATTATAATTTTAAGCTAGGCTATATTTGGGTATGGTAAACGCCCGTATAATGTTCCAGTATAAAAGATTCCCTTCCAGTGATGCGCTCGCAACTTTGCCGTATAGGTCTGGGTGGGCTGAAGGCATCTATGGAATGGAATTAATCAAATCATTGAATGTGTTTTTAATTTTGTTGTTTAATATCCGATTGCAGTTGTTGCCCGATTGCAGTCGTTGCCCGGGCAAGAAAATATCAAGTTACGCCACTCCATATAATGACAATGTAGACATATAATTTTATCCACCTTAGGTCTGTACTTTGTTGAGGTTGGCTCACACAACTTTAAAATACTTCCAGGCCACTGGTACTACCCTAGACTGCATAGCACGTATAAAATCTAACTGAAGTTGTGATTCAAGTTGCGAAACGACGAAACGTGTAGTGTTGTTCTAGTTACTACAATTAGTCTGCTAGTGAATGATGTCTGGTGGATCATCGACGAAAAAATTGAAAAGATCAGTTGCCCCACCTGGGGCAGACTTGTTTTCGTTCTGGAAGAGATCATGTAGGCCTACTGAAAAAGGTAAATAGATTGGTGTAAAATTTAAGAAGTTATGAATATTTATAAAGATGTTATTTTTTGCCAATTAAAAAATCACGTAGGACGCTCTAACGCCGTCCGTTCGGTAGAATATAAAAGAAATGTATGTAGACTAGTAGTAAAATTAGTAATTATAGTTATTATATGGCCATGACTGGCCGCTAATAAGTTTCTAACTCAAGTGCAGTAAATACGGACACCTGAGAACAAGTTTTGGGAGGGGTGGATAGTTATAGGTCATAAAATTAGAAATATTAGTTAGTAATTTAATAATGCTGGTTTAAGTAAGCTAACCTAGGCATCTTCGAGCCATAAATACTATCACAAACTTGAAGATGCATGTAGGCCACTACATTATGTGAATTGACTATCGAACTATTATGTTTAATTAAATCATTAACCTAATGAAGACTGACTGATTATCAGTGCTTTTTTTCTAGAAAAAAAGGTTCCGGAACTCAACAAATTCAGAACAATCATAGAGGCACAGTTTATGCTAATATTTCTGTTTCATATAATTATATCAGTATCAATAAACACTGAAAGCACTTACATTAAATTAAAGTATATAAATAATTTTATATGATTTTGTATTAAAAAATTAAATAAATCAAATTATTTTTTAATGGCTGAAAAAAGGTACCGGAACGCCGTTCCGGACCGCTCCGGCTGAAAAAAAGCACTGCTGATTATCATCTATGAACTTAAAATGATGGCCTATCCACAATATGACCTCAAATTCATCTTCATGTACTTTAGCGGTTATTCTACAATAATTAGTTAAAATTAATATTGTTTTATCTGGGGCAACAAATCTGCAAAAATTAGCCCGAGATTGGCATACGACCCCTGAACTGCCCTTAAAATCTAAGGGTGACCCTCTGTTAAAAGAAGTTGCCCATGCCTGACATAGACCTATATTCTCTTGATGTTCACATTGTTCAGTGAAATATATTTCATATAAAATGCGACCGGTGTCAAGATAAATATGCCAGGATTTTAAGAGCTTCACTAATCTTCCTTATGGTCAGAATGAAAAACCGGCTATCGATTATCGAGTGGGCTGTTTTGTTTATCAAAATGCATGAAACGTTGTTAGGGCTACTACCCCCGCACGGCTACTTTAAATAATTATGCCTCCTCTGTTTGGTGGGGATTTGCCACTGTAGGTGAACATAAACGCCTTAACGGTATTCTGAGAAAATTGACCCGTTCAGGCTTCCTCCCTACCGATTTTCCTAGTTTTGACAAACACTGTTCTAGAGCTTATTCTACTCTTTTCCGTTCAATTCTCTTAAACCCTTGTCACGTCCAGTTTATTCATGTAATAAAGTCAAATTTTTCACAGATCTAGATGTTTTAGATACTTTTATATCGAAATCATTGGTGAAAAATTTGAGGTAAATTAAAGCCCAAAATGTACTCCATTTTAACATAGATATGCTCAAAATTGCGTCGGCTTCTGGGGCTCCGCCCCAGACCCCGATGGGGGAGCTTACGACACTCCCCATATCCCCTAGTCGTTAGGGGCTTCTTGCCTTCGGCAATCGCAGCTTCGCGCCTTCGGCGCTCGCAATTCCACCCCAACTCAGACATTCTAGTACGTCCCCCCAACTTCAGGACCGTACGTGGTTCGCCCCTGGTAAGGGGCGTCCAGGCACTTCTTTTTTTACACTTTAAGCACTGGCTACAGGCAACATCAACCTAAACTTTCGGAAAATACATAGGCGTAGGAGGCGGGGGGTCAGAGGGGGCAAATGCCCCCCCAAATTTCGGGAATTCCTGTTTTTCGGGCAAGAAGTGCCAGGGTAAATGCTGAACAAACAATTAGAAGTTCAGCAATCGGTAGCACACAGCGCGATCTGCCAGCTCCAACTTGCCCGAATCGGAATACTTAGCTACTACCTCGCAAACCACCATAATATTTACAGCTTTATTCATTGATGTAGGCTACTGAATAATTAGCCAGTCACTTATAGCATCCAACATATGTTGGCTCGGGTGCTGCCCGAATTCCCAAAACCGGAATCCTCGAAACGAATTTCCGCTCGATCCCCCAAATTGATTTTCTAAGTCCGACCCGAATATAATTAACAAACAAACACGTGAATATCGATATACATCAAGGTCATGCTAGGTCTATGTCATGTTTACAATTGAAACCGTGAATAGCTTTCGGGAGTTCGGCCGCTTTCTAGAAAACTGTTTTCGGGAAATCGGGCTTTTGTGTAGCCTATATTTTCAGCGTTTTCACGGATTCGGGTTTCGGGGATTCGGGTTGACCCCTGTTGGCTCGGTAGGCTACCGACTTAAGAAAGAAATTAAATTCAAGTTGCTGCACTCCACTTTTCAGCGTGCAATTCCGAAAGTAAGTTAATTTTGAGTGCAGAAATTTCAGATCGTTCCAAAGATGGTTCACATAGTTTCAGAACGATCGTTCAGATCGTTTTAGAACGATCGTTCAGTGGACTTCGGAAGATGAAAACATATCTGCACAGCACCATGGGTAGGGATAGTAGAAATTCACGGCAAAAAAGTTCAAAATTCACGGTAGCATTTAGTAAAAACGGGCAAAAATCACAGCAAATTCAGGGCATGAAAAAGGCTTAACGATATGTCAAACTTTTTCAGAAAATCAAGGCAATTCACGTACGGCATTTGGGGAAAATCAAAATCGCGGACTTCACGGCTTCCATGACTTGAACTTCGTGAATTTCTACTATAGACCTCTCCCTAACCATGGGTCAAGCTAGGCTCAGCGATCGTTTGATTATCAACATTGAACGTGCAACTACAACTGGGGTCAACTGCAGATGAAAGACATTATTGAGACTTGTTAGACGCGAGAATAGAAACTCTATCGTGTTCTAGAGAGACGTGAGCGACTATAAATGCAAGACACCAGTTATTCGTTATTTATATTTTTCGGGCAAAAATAAAATCTTGCCCCCCTACCACTGAAATTCCCCCTACGCCTATGGGAAAATATCTCTGTATTCCACCTATCGATAGCCTAACTAAGACTTAGATGAAATGCGTGCCGATTTTAAACCTATAAAATTAAAACAATAATTTACACAATCGAATTAGGCTATAGAGGAGTCGAATGAAAATAATCAGAAGAGAAGCCATAATTATGCGTGTAGGCCTATGTGACTGTAGAGTTGGTTGTTTGGCGATGGGTAGCAATCGCGATTGTTGTGAAGGAGATGGGAAACAAGTAGGCATGAAGTAAGTAAGGAAGTATAACTAAGTGTGTTCTTTATTAAACGCTGGCAAGCGCACGGACCTGTAGGCCTACATAGAAAGTTATCAAATAGTAGCAGAAAAGTTAGTTTTAAAAGTTGACTAAAACACTATGGCCTAGCTGTAGGCCTACAGCATCCCAGCCAGGAAACATGGTGAAGGAATCAAAATTTAATCTAGGAAGAACACAGTTTTGTGAGGATAGAGAAGTGGAGCTGGATCCAAAATGTTGAGACACGGTTAGCCTACGTCTGATACTGTGTAAAGATTGCAATTACTTTAGCAAAATCTGTGTCAAGGTCCTAATATTTAATATTTTAAATTTTATTTTAAATTTTTAAATTTAATATTTTTAAATCTAAACGTTAAACTTATCTCTTCTCTAAGTACTATGATTAGTAACTAGCCTATAGTATAGGGCCTACATTATAACGCTTCCTTTGAGAAGACTCTGTTTTTATTAAGGCGCGTTATAAATACAAGTTGTATTGTATTCTTCAAAAGCGGGGTCTTTTTTCCTTGGAAAGAAGATGAATGAGGCCTGGATCCATCGACGTATATATACGTCGATGAATGAGGGGGATCTTATTGAGACCTACAAAATTCTCCATGGTCTCGAAATATCAACGAAAAAACTTTCTTCAAGAAGGCAACAAGTGTAAATTTGCGAGGACACAACATGAAACTGTATCATGAACATGTGTGTTTGGACATTAGAAAATTCTATTTTAGCCAAAGAATTGTGGATCGCTGGAACCGGCTACCACAAGAAATAATAACTACAACAAGCTTGACCACATTCAAGCATAAACTGGACAGTTGTATGCAAAGACATGGGCAATAAAAGCTTACACAGCTTACCTAGCCTATTAACTGTAACTGTATGGGACACTCACGGCTTTAGGCTTACTTACTCATTTGCAGACGATGCAGAAGCTGGGAGGCTAAGAATAGGTGCTGGGAGGAAGCAGAACCTGTGAACCGGCGTGTCGCCATTTTGTCGTGGAGATGCGATGCCAGTATAATAATAATTGTGTAAATAGCAAATTGATTCTTTTAATGGACAGGCATGCATTTTAGTAGCCAGGCTGCGATGAGGATTTAAAAAGACCTCCTCTTTTGCTGCACGTCTTCGCTTTGGGTTTGTGTTGTCGAATCTTTCGTTTTGGTCACAGTCCATATGCGACAGATTTAATTAAGCGATTTTAGCGACTGGGATCCATTTCAAGTATTCAAAAGTAGTTGGATAGACGTGAACAGTGTCTGGCGTTTATGTCTTAACAAACGGACTCAAGCTTAAGTACCTGCGTTTAATTTTTAGGCGTACTTGCTACACAAGATTCGAGTTTCCACTTTCAGTTTCATCCGACCTACCGGCCAGGGTTCAAGTACACACAGTAGGGTATTGGGTCTGAGTTGGTCGTACCTCTGAACTACCTCGCCCTCTGCTCTTGTCTTGGTGAAGTGTAGGAAAAGGGTAAAATTATAGTATCCAGGACTGAAGTTTATGGCGTCGGTTGTGCGTTGTTATTGGTTCCCTGAAATATACACGGGCTATATATATCCAGAGGGAGTGCTTGATCTGACGTATTATATCGTCGCGATTACGGTCAGGTTAGGCGTCGTGAGGGTCGGTTGGGGTCAGGTTAGGCGTCATGAGGGTCAGTTAGGGTCAGGTTAGGCATAGTGAAGGTCGGTTAGGTTCAAGGTTAGGTGTCGTGAGGGTTGGTTAGGGACAGGGTTAGGGTTAGTGTCGTCATTAGAAAACATGGTAAGCAACCTTCTGCCTCATTAGTAATTTCTGCATTGACGTGCATTGACCAATTTTGCGTAGCAGGTGTTATTTGAGTCCCGTGCATAGGCCCACAAGTTTGAGACAAATCCTTTGCTAAACAGGAAGCAATGCAAAGATTTAATCATAATATTATGTTAATTTTTATACATATTAGTAAATAGCTATATGGCTCTGGCCACAGTCCTGAACTCTTTAGAGTTTCAGCTAGTTTGACTAGGTGATACCAACAAGAAGTAAGTTACAGTGATCAAGTCAACTTGAGACCAATGTGTGTGTTAGAGGTATCCTTAAAGACATGGGCGCAACGTCTAATTCTGCCTGTAAGTTGATTGTGCAGAAATGTCTTATAATGTGTGATTTATAGCCACTTAACTTTTGGTTTTGTCTTGTTACACTCTTATTCTATCACTATTTTGTAGTTTACACCAGTGTCTATTTCTGTTGCAGCAATGGATTTGTTCGACTGAAAATCTCGAGGGAGGAGCTCGTAAGCAGGTTTGCAACTGATGTGAGAGGAGTCGCCGTGTGTTAGCAGCTTTATATTATCAAGTCGTTCTCGCCTTTGTGCCACACCATTCCAATGACAATGCCAATCAGACGAACAATAAAGAACGTGGTGAAGAATTATTCTGATGCCCAGATCAAAGTACGCGAGGCGACCTCAAACGACCCATGGGGGCCGTCGAGCACCCTGATGTCTGAGATCGCCGATCTTACTTACAACGTACTTGCATTCACCGAGATAATGCAGATGATCTGGAAACGATTGAACGACCACGGAAAGAACTGGCGACACGTCTACAAGTCGCTCGTTCTGCTTGACTACATTATTAAGACGGGGAGCGAAAAGGTAGCACAACAGTGCAAGGAAAACATCTTTGCTGTTCAGACACTGAAAGACTTTCAGTACATAGAAGACGCCAAAGACCACGGCCTCAACGTCCGCGAGAAGGCGAAGCAGCTCGTTGCGCTGCTTAAGGATGATGATCGACTTAAAAACGAACGAGCAAAAGCACTCAAAGCAAAAGAAAGATTCGCTCTCACGAATACTGGTGTTGGGGTTGGTAAAGCAAAAATTTAGTCTTCGCTGGCATTTTCAGATTCAGTTATTGTTGTTGTTCATTTCACACAAACACACTTTAGACATACATTCACTTGTGGTTGTAGATTTCCTTGAAGTATTGCTCTTGAAAATGGCATTAGTTTTTCCTTTTCTAGTTTTCTGTACTTTGTTTTCATTTACTGATGAAATTTCTGTTCTTGATGTTAACGTAATATAGGTTAGCACAGAGAGTGCCCCTGATTTTAGTTTTCTCTTTTAGTGGCGCTATATAATTTTCTGAGCGCAATTACAATTACTTACAATGGTACACTCCTAATTGGTAAGGTTATGTATTGGTATGACTGTGTGGTATTCTGAACGTCATGACCTACATTTATTTTACCCAATTATCGATAATGTTGATAATAAAGTACAAGAGAAAAAGATAAGACAATGATAGGGGTCAATAGGACTAAGACCTAAGGGACCTAAGTCCTGCTAATGGGCCATCTGTGACAAATGAATAATTGATGGTAGAAGTAGTAACAAATCACAAGTGTAAGATGTAACATTGTAATTCTTAACTAGTTAACTCTAGAGGTCTAATATATTTAGAGATTTAAAAAGCACTAGACTATCAGGGCAAAAAGATGAGATACATACATCCATACATGCAGTATCTTGCTTTTAGCACACCAGTAGAACATGAATTCTGATTTAAGATGGTCAAGAACATAGATCCCAAATTTAATTAATCTTGAAATTGTGACCTCTTTATGACATAAGGTCCTTGTTATTATAATTATGATGTGTGTTCCAGAATTAGAAATGTAATGAGGTTCAAGCTTAACAGATGGAAAACAGATCATTGTAGTAGTTAATCCTGCCGTATCAATAGACTGAGCACTATTAAACGTAATGGATCCTTATTATGCAATTGTTTATTTTCCATATCTGTATGAATTTAAGCCAGGGTGCTTTTATGCTAATCCATGCCCCTGATTCAAATATTGCCATCTGCAGCCCATGCGAAGTTGGTTATTGGCCCAGTCCATGATGGGAAATGTAGGCCCCCATTAATTTCAAACTGCTCATTAAGTATTTTGGTAATTGATCAGTGCCAACTACATGTGATGACATGCATCACAGTTCTAATTTCGTCAATTTATGATTTATCTATAGTTTATCTGCATTAATCTTTATGCTGAAGGATCCCTTTTGACTTTCTATCAGGGAGAGAAGGCCCCTCAAAATTTTAGGCCCATGCCAGCTGACCCCTCTGGTCCCCCTCTATTCTGGCCTGGTGTCTGGCACATGATTCTAATATTCATTCAATTTCTTTGTCCCATGTCTCTGTTTCAGATCTGTTTATTCGGCATTCCATTTTGTACAGTGAACTATTTATTCTTCCTTCAGTGTATTTGTAATGAAGAGGCACCAACTTGTACTTACAGTGAATTTGCAAGTCTGTTCATGCAAATAATAATTTCACTTCACAGTTACCATCAATTGATGCCTTGAGTGCTCTTATAATGTTCAGGGCTATTGAAGCGTGTAGTGTAGATTGGTATCATGTAATATAATCTGTGTTTATTAATTCAAACTGACACGCCGCAGTATGATTGCAAGTCATAGTATGAACGGATGATCACAAGTTATTACAGGAGTTGAATTTAACTGTATTGCAGCCATGCAGGGTGCCCTTCATGTCCTACTGCTCATTTTACCAATGCTATCTGGCGAATGAAAGGCTGAGTTATGTACGGCCTAACTTTTAAGCAACTGTGCTTTGTTGAGCACTTTGACTGATGGTAATTTAATTAAGCAATTATGCTTTTTCTGACTCAATTATGTGTTATATTTTCAGCTCTGTTTGCTATGTTTTAAGTGCAACAAGGAAGTTGATTTACATTAAATGTGACCCATCTGCACAAAACCAGTCGCAAGTCGGATTTTTGACTTTTGGAGTATAATACACCATTTTAAAGAGGAACACCTCCTCTATATAACAACAGAAAAATTATAATTCTAGCTCAATCCTAACTGAAGTTATAGCCAAATAACTACATGGATGTATGAAAACTGTTTAACGGAGAAAAATGCATCCAAAGTTGGCCGTCGGTATTTTCTCGATCATCATCGGTTGTTAGTAGATTATCTTGCAAGAGTGCGTTTAATTTGTCCGTGTCTGACTTCGTTGAATTCAGAAGCTTCGCGATAGTGCCTATTATAGTCAGCCATTATCTTAATTTTGATTGAAATATATTATTATTTATTTGACCAGCAAACTCGAACTTGATTCTTTCAAAACAAAGTTGAAACAACGCGTTGCCTCTTATTATTGATTTGCATTATTCATAAGGTCACTGCGCATGCCATTTGTACGCGACGTTCATCCGCCTCGGCCTCAACCTGAATTGCCGACCAATCCGATAGCTCCCAACCACAGTCTCATCACGTGACAGCAACTTGACTTAGTTTTGTTTACGCGTGAGACCTATTTTTGAACCATGCTATTGGCTGAGTTTGAATGAATACGGCTATTATCTCGACACCATTGGCTAGACGAAAGACAGAGCTTTCAAACGATACCAAACACCAGGGTTGCATTGCTAAAAATAGAATGGATAAGAGCTGGTAAAAATGGCGTAATTTTGGTGCTTTCGAACGAAATTTAAAACCATGACTTGTACAAAATCATCCAAATAATAACCTTTAATGTTAGTTTTTCTCAAACTTTAATGCGTTTTTGTATAAAATATATATTTTTAAGTAATAATCTGTAATAATCTAAGAATTGACAAAAATTGACTTTGGTCGAGTTTTTGCTCGTTTTCTCGAAACGGAATATTTCGACTTACGACTGGTTTTGTGCAGATGGGTCACAAATGTGGTTTATTTGTAACTGTAGGCTGTGCATCATTAGTATCCATCCCTCTTTATTGTGGTCCATTTGTCACTGTAGTTTGTACACAGTCAGCAGCCGTGCTACTGTACATGTTTTTTATAGTGACATATGGCCTCAATCTTGCTAATTTTTCAATGAATTTTAAAGTAAGGTCTTCTTTTACCACTGTTGCCCATTTAAATGGGTGCCACACTATTTAAAGGTAAGGTTCCTGTGTATGGACCATGCTAGCCTGAGATTCAGATGCCTCAAACATAACCACGATTGGTATGCAAACCAAGCATGACTGCTTCTTTCTGAGTGCCTATTTTAATCATAATCATAAACTCCAAATTTCTAAAGCGCAACTCTAAAGCTAAGCACAGGGCACCAGCTTATTCACGAGCACTGCTTCGTATCAGAGATTGATGTCCAGCCGGGGTCCAAGTTCAGTTGCCATAGAGAATAGAATTAGTAACAGTCACGAATTTGGACATTAAATTTGTTTCTTGTCAATTTCCAGTCCGTCTGAAGTGGTCACAGAAGTTCTCAAATGCAGTTTAGTCTAATCAAGAAACTCTGTGTGGTGGAACAGTGAATTCGTTAATGAAAAGTCATTGGGGACATGCCGTATAATACAACATGTAAACCAGGCCACACATAAAAAGGAATAATGCTGACAAAGCCAATATTTTGTGCTACACTGCAGTTTTTGCATTGCTCATAAATTAGCCAATATGGTGTTTTAAGTTAATAGCCTGGGGACATATCACCACGTCACACTAAGCAGAATGGCGTGTAAACCGGAAGTACATAAGTGAGTCGACACTATACAGTACTATATATATACCTATAAATTATATGTTGTTATATGCATATATATAGATATATATATATAATATAATTTGCTGAAATATAGAGCTATTCCATATATGTAATTTGGGTATATGTTTGCTTGTGTTTAGCTCCAATGTGATGATTTTTGTGCAGGGTGGATTGCGATTTGGTTCAGGTAGCCCAACTCTACATGCATCTTCTCTAGGATTTTCAGAATCAATAGTTGGTGGTGGAGGTGGCTACTCAGAATGTAAGTTTTGTCTACATCATTCAATTATTTGATTTCTACACATGAATTTTTCCCCCGTATATTCTGGGAACTTATTATTCATGACACTTAGGAAAAGAAGTTTAATGCTTGCAAGTTTAATAAAACAAAATGTGTGTGACTTTCATACGATAAATTGTTTCATATAGAGGACTAAATATTTAATATAAAAGTCTAAAGTTTCTGCAGGCTGAACATACACAAATTTATCTGTGCATCTAGTGTAATAATATGACATTCAGAATTACCCAGAGAGTGTCCGTTGCTAGCTGATAGTAGTTGTTTGTTTATGCTCATAACAATACATACATTCTCAAGTTTGAAACATTTTGATATAGTCAGTTTTATTATCAATATAATCTCTTGGTAGATTTTGTCCAATGTATTTATGATTGTGCCCTTGAAAATCTGATCCATGTAAAAACTTGCAACACAAATTTTATTTTGTGCCACGTTTCAATATAAGCTGAAGCCTCGTTAAACTGGTTAAATTTCTATGCCAAATTCTGGGAAAAGTCAAGAACAGAATCAAAGTTGGTTTACCACTTCCTATGTACATGTAGAAATTGTGGATTGCATTCCTTTGATAAATATCAGTTACGTTAGTTAGGGACAGTTTGCAAACGTTTGGAAATAGGGACCTAACCAACTGCTGAAATCTTAAATTAGTGTGGAAAGACATATTTTGGAATTTGTTGGTTTGATTAAACAAAAATGTGAGAACTGTGTTATTGTGTCAGCTGTAAAGTTCATGTTGGCTGTATGCTTACTTAAAAGCTTACAAAATGTTTTTAGACTATTAGTCGTACATGATCACAAATCTGTTGGCTTGCATTTTTTGAAGGCCACAGGCTTCATTTAGTTCATGGAAGTTTGTTTAAATGGTATTCAATACTAATACATGAAGCTAAGTGTATACACTACTTACCAAGTGCTGCCATCCAGTTAAAGTGCAGTGACAGTGGGCTTAGGGAAGAAGAGTGATAACATGTGATTAGAACAAGGAGTGCAGTTCTTCGTATTTAGCAAGCTTTAAAGAAGTCATTGGAAAACTGACAAAATTATTAGCTGTGTTAGCAACAATGGTAAACTTAAATCTGTGTAGCATCAGAAATAAACTACCTTTATTCTGCAGATAAATTGGGCACAGCTTAGCTGTTCCAAGACAGTAATTGAGTGGTTTGTGTTCCACCACTTCTGTCCTGTTTAGAGGAATAGACTCAGCCCATGCCACATTCTCTGGGGTCTTTTCCCAGCTGCCTGACGTGGTACTTACAATCTCTGCCCTCGTGTCCATGGTTTCACCCTGCCAATAAAAGATTACCAGAATTTCATCTCATGGTGCTATACAGGGATGTATACTAATCACCTGTCTCATAAACTCGTTCTTTCCCTTTCTTTTCCCTGCTAGTAATTAGTTAATTACTCACCTACTAGATAGCTTAGTGGAATTACGTAAGCCTTGAGGACAAGTCAGGTTAAGTAACGAATATGAACCCTTTTAACAAGCTGCATCTGTCAACTTGTCAGTTTGAGTAAACGAATATTGATTGATTGATTCCGTATGTATTAAAATGTAGATCGTATGTCCTTTGATGTTGATAGTCGAGGGCCAACATTGCCATCATTTGATGCATGTGATCATTATGATCTCGTAACTGATTGGCAAGCAGACTATCTTTTTTGCAAATATAATGAACATGCTTGAATGAGTCATTTAGTTAACATATTAACTTGGTTCTTCTTAAACCAGTCGGCTCACCAAGTTCGTCTTCTCTAGAGACGACCCAAATAGCAGCTGAAGGTAGGTTCTGTAGTGATCGTCTGTAGTGGAGGCAGTTTAGGAAGAGAGAAAATCATTTTTGTGTACAGTAGCATCTTTCATTTCCTTTAGTTTGCTTAAATGTGTCCTTAACAGTAGTTATGTCTGTCAGTAGTTAGTTTAGATTGCATGTCAATTCTTCGTGAATGTTGAGTCTGTGATTGGGGAAGATTTTTGTTTCCTATGAAGATTTAGTAAAAGCGTGTTTACAAGCCTTTGATGCAAGCAGCATATACTTGCTAGTAAGGCTTTCTTTTATATCTTCAACTGTTCTCTTACAGTATTTGTGTATTGTTTCAGCACCTTTAATTAGGGCTTTATGTTTGATGCAAGCAGCATATACTTGCTTGTAAGGCTTTCTTTTATATCTTCAACTGTTCACTTCCAGTATTTGTATATTGTTTCAACACCTCTAATTAGGGCTTTATGTTTGTAATGTGCTTGCAAGGCTATTGATATGGACGTTAGAATTTCAACATTCCAGGATAAGTATCTTCCTTGCAAAACATACATTTTGCATCAGTCATTCTGTAGGTCAGTCAATTAAGTTTTACAATATCATGGGTTTTGCTATTTTAAATGTTTGCATGCCATGCCACAGGTGTAAATTACAAACATTGGAAACTGTGTGTGTGCCATATGCGTAGAATTGTGACATTATATTATAAGTGCGCTCACTAAAGCGGTTGGAAGTCAAGGAATCAGTGATCTTCCTACGAAATAAGTTGATGATTAACAGGGTAATGATAAACGACAGTTTTCCAATTGGTCAGTGTTTGTTCACCTATGAGATAGTTATAGAAATATCAAACCTGACAGTCAGTCATCTGTTTGTTCTGTTAGTTTATTATCATATGATTGTCAGTAATTCTGAGTCAGAGGAAGAGTTAATTTGAGGGATTTCTTGCATTTATCGGTAGCAGGATCAGTTGTAAGACAAAATAGCATTCATATTAATTATTTATGAAACTTCTCAAGCACTACTGAAAGCGATACAGGCTACAATAATATGAAGAAAAAAATCAATCACTGTGAATAAACACAATAGAAATCTGACCAAATAATTGAATTGTTACTTCTGTGTTCCATTGTGTTTTTTACTGTTATGGGGTAGTTCTTCTTTTGGTGTTTTTGTGTATGTTTCAGCTGAAGTTTGATGTATATATGTATTGTTATTTATTATTACTGCTCTGTATGATTAATTCATTGGTCTATATTAGCCTTTGCTGTCCCAGGCTGTGATAGAACTTTCTGAGAACTTTCCGACCAGCTGCTACATAGATCTCACAGCTGTAGCTCTGCTGGCTTGCTTTTAGCTGCCAACATCTCAGTGTACCTTTGTCAGATGGACAGGCGTAAAGAAAGACGTAAAGTAGAGTAATTGCTCATTTATTATTTATCTCCATTTCCATATGTCCTCCTCAGTATGTGACTGTGGGCTTGTTGCACCTTTTGTTTAAATCACAGATGCAGCAGTGTCAGTTACACGACTACTGTGTATGAAGTGAATTGTCTTTTAGTGTATGGTAATCATTCATTATTCCGCACCTATATAAATGACATTCAATCTGTAATGCTGAAGGTGATGCATATGGTCCTCCGTTGTAATTAAATCTTTGGATGAATTGAAACTTGAAATCTATGTAGAATATCTGAATATTAGCAATCCAATAAAAGCAAGCCAACAAATAGATAACATTTTCCAATGGGTTTAATTACTATTAGTTAATCTCTGTTGACTCATGAAGGGACTATTAAACCAAATCATTTGTTTAGTAACTTTAGTCATTGTGTTGTGTTCTGGGTTGTTTGGCATGGCTTTTGTGTCTGCTTACTGTCATCTTATACTGTCATTGGTTATTTTTCTGATTCATTATTTCTTGTCCTTTGTTGCATTTTCAGTATTTCAGTTCTGTCTCCAATTTTCTGCATTGTGTTTTGACTTTAAGAGATAATGTCGCATAGAGGTGTCACAATTTGTAAAATCCCACTCAGATACCTAAATTCAAGATTGTATAAACATGGCTACTGCTGAATAATACATTAATTTTGGAATTTATGATTCTTATGTGAAATTATGTACTTTTATGCACTATGGTGTCTTGTCTGATGAGCCTTGCATAAGTAATCTGTTATAACTTTTATACATGTAGATTGTAGAGTCTTAAAGGTAGCTTTATAATCTGGTGATATCGATGCTCTTTATACCCTTAACTGAGTTGCACCATGTATCCTGAGTTCCATGACTGCACCCACAGCAGTATGAGTCTTGTTACCCAGAAACCTTCCTTCCACCCACAACCCAACCCCCACCTCTTCACAGACAGATTATTTTACATGAGTACAGGTGGTGTCTGCGGTGGTCTTCAGAAATCCAGTAATAGGCCTCACTGATTGACCTGACCGGAATGTCCACTGGCACATTTGTTACTTGGTACTTGTTGTGGCAAGTGGGTAAAGAATTAATAAATTATGCACCCCACTGGTATTAGCTGTCAACTTCTGAATGCTTGACTCTCTCTGGTTTTGTTTTGATAATACTGTTTTACCTTATTTCCATTTTTTGTCTTAATATCTAGTAGAGGATGTCTTAGCATGTGTGATGTATTTGTGCAGATTAATGCTTTAAATAGCCATGTATGCTTCTGTTACATGTTTCAATTGTTTTCTCTGTAAACCAAGAACTAAAGCTAGTCAGCTGGTTTTGGACCTCTGAGAGGTACTTTCAAAGTGCTTACTAGGGCAGTGTTAGAATACATTTAAAACAGCTTCTGTAGAGCAGTATGCAATATGCGTGACCACACATTGATTGCAACTGATGTAGGATCAAATCTGTGGAATTTTCTCCAACCGAGCATGTCACTTAGTCATGCTGTGGTGTCGTTTCAACCTTGAAAGCTCTTGACATGTTTTGTGGAAGTCTATATACATGCATATATACATGCCTTGGTTTCCATAATGGAATTCTGCTTACCCAGTGGTTCTTACATTATATTGTTCAACTTATATTTGTGTGAGTGACTCCACCTCATCGTCCCGGTGTGTCTCTTCCCATCCCTGCCCCATCCCCGCATGGTTTTACCCATACCCCATCCCTGCAGGTTTCAGATCACGACATCACATTCCCTGCAAAGTTTGCTAATGCAAATTTAAATAATAACATTTTAGCTTACAGAGCTACTTGTATTGCTGACTTTATCACATTTATGGGAAATCAGCAATAAATGCTGATTTCAGTGAGCATTGTTTATTTTGTCCAGGTGGTAAATTGCTATTGGCTTATTTGGGTTTCAGCCACTGAAGGCTACAGTTGAAGATGTGTGCAAAGAAGAAGTTATTAAAGTTCCATTCATGATCTAAACTCTTCTGCATTGCAATTGATGCTGATTTTCTGTTGCCAGCGGGGATTACTCTAGATTCGGATCTTGAGGCAGCGCGGCCGACGTCGTCGGGCGAGGAGGAGCTGCAGCTGCAACTGGCGCTTGTGATGAGCAAAGAGGAGCATGAGGAGGAGATGAAGCGCCAGAAGGGAGATGAGGTGAAGCTACAGATGGCCATCGAACAGAGCAGGAAGGATCAGCAGGCACCAACGCCACTTTGTGAGGTATCAAACACCAATCAATGGAATTTGGAGGTGGAAGTGATTGGGGTAAGACAGGTATAATGTGAAGGATGGGGTCTTATGAAGGGATTGTAACTGTAATTGAACATTTGTATTGTGCCACTCAGAGAGTTGTGCATAAGTGTGAGAATGTGAGGTGAGGGATGTAAGATAAGAGTCAAAAAAGTAAACAAGTAGGAAGGAATTGGACATTATGGATGGAGGAAATGAGGATGTCTTGGGAGAAGTTAAGGACAGCAGGAAGGTAAAAATATTTGGGTAGTAGCATAGAAAAGATGAGGAAATGATGAACCGCAGAGACTGTGCATAAAATATTTATGTTAAGTCCATGAAATCTGAAGACTTTCTTCTTATTAAAGTTATGAAGTGCCCTTTCCCTAATGATAGACGGCAGTTGACAATAAAAAGTTTCTAAGTCTTCTCTAGAGGAAGATTTGAACCTGCACATTGTATTACAGAATAGATAATGAACCAGTCAGTAGCCAGCTACAAAAAGACTGACAATCAACTCACAATAGTTTCACTTCCTAAATGGCAAAACATGCTATATAATTATTTGTCTAACAGACAGAGCTTACATGCTGCATATGTTATCAAACTTTCAAGAGCGACACTGATTCCTATATAATATACAAATATCCCAAGTTAACCGACTAGTTTTGAAATGTAGCTAACTCTAAATTCACTGTAGTGTAGGTCTTACTTTTATTATGAAATAGTGAGAATATTACCACTGATAATATTTGATTGTAAGCTTGATTGTTGATAAAACTGATCCAGGTAATAATATCGTTAACCTGTTTAGCCACCTGTCGCTCTTCTGGATGTTGGGGCATTTGATGCTGCCCCTGCTGTTGCTGCATACGACCCGTGGATGTCGCCACCTCGTGCTGACCCTTGGGCTCCAGAGGCTTCGTCTGCGGTCCATGACCCCTGGTCAGCCAGTCCATCACAACCTCGTCAACAGAAGCCAGTGGCAGCACCTGCAGTAGATCCGTGGATGACTAATGCCGATGCCACTCCTGGTAGCTGCTGTATTCTTTTGTCTTTCTTATTGATATTAGTTGTGTTATTTTATAGTTTGAAATAGTCATATTGATGGATTTACTAAAGTACTACTAATACTATGCAATACATCTGAAATTTGATAATGCCCCCTTACAAAGCCCAGAGGTACACTCTGCACTAAACTCACGATGGCATTAACAACCGAAATTTATCAGTTAGCAAACCAGTGACAGATTCAAGAGGCATAATGGAAATACACCGGCTGTAAACATAGTGGAGTACCATATTGTCAAATTATTGATCATTACATCCTAAACCATGACATCTCTCATGCCCCTATCTCTGCCTCTAAAACTTCAAATTTAGTCTGATTGCATAATGCACAAGGTATCAATCAAAGGTTACTGAATGTGAAACTATTGTTAAAAATCATCCGGCCTTTGGAGAAGCCAAGTCAAAATCTGATAGGTCAGGGAACCCCATAAGTCACACTGCACTGACTGCAGTTGGTCAACAAGTTTAAACAAATGAATAATAAATTTGGACATGCACAGTACAGAGCAGTAGATTCCAAAGCTTCTGATCCATCACTAAGAACCCACAAGAGCCCAAAACTGTCCGTATGCTAGGCGTTACAAGAGTGTCAATGTTGGTCAAGTGCTGGTGTACATTGTGGGGCAAGCAGCAGAGATAGGTCGACTGATTTAAATGTAATGCCTTGTGAACTAACTACTGGAATATGAGAAAGATTTGAAACTACCTGGTAAATACTTTGCTCACAGGGCTGCCAGTCTGTTGATGAATTGGATGTAATTTTATGGGAATTTGGAAGCATTTGGCTTCCGAACTTAAAATCTTTGATCCAGCACAACTGCTAACTTAAAATAATGTTCAACTTTCACTGTATAGCTTGACTGTCTTCTGTTGTTTTTCCACTTAATGGAAAGATCCCCATTCCTCTGCTCTGCAATTACCGTACCTGACCTCAATCCTAAGCCAGATGCTGTATTATAGTATGAATTGGACATAGGTTGTATATTTTATGGTGCCACTTATGTTTTTTACTATAAAATAACAGCAATATTACATTATTATTTATCACATGATGGCATTGTTTCTCGAATTCTGCAGCAATGATGTTATTTCAAAACTGGTTGTTCTCCTAAGTACCTGTGAAGGAGTAGCGTTTTGTCTGCTCCTATTGATTGATTATATGAAAATTCAATACAATATAATACCATTTTTTATGCTTGAAACATTTTGTTTCAGTGTTGTGAGTTTTGTTGTCTTTCTTCAGTTTGGTCGGCCATGTCAGTCGGTGCATCAAACAGCAGTCGATCGTCTCCTTGGGAATCACCTGCGAGGAACCAGTCTGCATTTGCATCTAGCGCCGGAGCAGCAGCATTTGCTGGTGGCAATGGTGGAGCGATGGACGATGAATTTGATCTCCTTAGCACATCACGATCCAAAAGTCCAGCAAACACTCATTATCATCCGCCATCACAACAGCAACAACAGCAACAACCTCTTCTGCATCACACAACCTCTTCAACTCCCCACCCTGTGTCATCTGGTACGTTACTTCTCATGACCGACTTAACCCTTTTGTAATAAGACTCCAGGTAATACAACACAATACAACACAACACAATATACTGGGGCGCGGTCATAGGGGTATCGGTGCCTTGCAGCTGGAGGTGCGGGTTCGAATGCACCTCAAAAGCCGCCGCCGCGTAGGGACCCTGGGCAAGTCCTTCACATTGCTCACGTGAAACTCCGATTCACTTCACAGCGCCTCTGAATGGGCAATCTGGTAGGGGCGCTATAACAAGTGTTCAAATACAATACAATAAAGGAAGGTATTCGTCATGTATTATGCACCTATATCAATATGACTTCAATTGGGATCCCAATTTGTGACTTCTCTTGAGCTGAGTTCAGACAGGCTCTTCTCTGGTAACAAAACTGACTCATATTTCAACATGATAATTACTTTTTGTTTATGCTAATCTGGCAGCTGAAAGAGAATCTTTTGCCTGCAATCATTATAGCATTAATGTGATCAATTAATACTGTTTCAATGAATAAATGAACTTGCTCTGTTTAAAAGAATTTCATATCCAACATCTACAGCGTGTGGATACCTGTTTGGTCCTCACTCCGTACAATGATTCAGATCACTGTTCTGTTCTGTTTTGTGCGTTCACTCAAAATTACAAATTTTTGACCACAAATAACTCGAGAAATACTTTCAGCTTATTCCAAGTCACACCTATTAAGTTCTCTCAGATAGTCCTGCTTCAGCTGCTAGAAGGTGTTCTTACAATTGCTTTCAAACCTGAGTGGAGGAGATCGTGATCGTTTGGAACGCTTCATTCAGTGAGTTAAGCGGGATGAGTTTCTTCCACAGGAGAACCCGGCAGTTGACAGCATGGCCAACCGAGCTGACGATGCATAATCAACAACCCTAAACAGTAAACACGTCCTATGATGGATGTGTCAGGATCGACCAGACAGCCGATACAATCTGCAACTCAGGCCCCATCTATTTGCACTTCCAGCCAAGGACAACAAGAACTTTTGATCACGTCTGATGTTTAAAAACATTTAAGTACTAGCTGCTTTCTAACAGGACAAATTAGCCCTGTCTCACTCTTTGCATTGTAGTTAGCCACATTAGAAACATCTCTAATACATACATACATACATTTATGCATACATACATATACTTATCTGTATACATGGATATCCCTGAATACTTGATCTGGCAGCAAAAGACTGAAGTGCCATCATTTGCCATTAAAATGTATGATATTGGTATTTAATTAATGCACTTCCAGACCAAGTCCAAGATCCTAGTTAAAATATTGATTGGTCTTTGTCTCAAATTATCTCTTCTTTTGTTTCCTCTGTGTAGGTGAGAATGTTGCACTGGCCAGTGTTGGTGGAAATCCCTGGGATTTGAGTGGCCTGAGCCAGTCGATGGTTGATCCGTCTAGCCAGTCGCCCTACCAGCCTGCGAGACGGAAATCGCCGAAGGAATTCCTTGGAGAGAATGCCAGTCTTGTCAACCTGGACAATCTGGTAGCGCGACCTTCATCAGCAGCTAGTAGGTGTCCTTGTTTAGTTCATCTGCAGTATCTGGCATTTTGCTGGCCTCCTTTTGTGTTCCATGTTGTGGCAGTTTTGATATTTCTTATCGTACACTTTGTATCCATCTGCTGCTGTGCATGTGACATTCTTGTTTATTTATATGCTGGTGTCCTGCATTGGTACCTTTGAGAGGTTCTTAAAGACTACTGTTTCACTGCCCAGATAAGTGGCAGATACGTGGCATCATCAGCTCAATCTTGTCCTGTATTTGTTGATCCCAAATGTGAGAATGTTACATTTTAGAAATTATTTTTTTTTATTATTATTATGCATTTATTAAGTGCTACTGTCTAATCAATAAGCATCAACCAATGGCGCTGAGCAGTTGTGAGCTATGAACTTGCTCAAAGTCCCTACACAGTTGCCATCTGAGGGAAGCTTGAATCCCTACTCTCTCCTTTGAAAGGCAAGCACTCTAACCAATTTATCAGCTACCATGTCTGACAAATGGAGTATTGTTGACTGGGTTACAGAAATTAGACCCAGAAAAAGACCAGTGTCCTGCTCATTTAGGGTTTCCAATTAACGTTAATTGAAGCTTGAAGTTAATCTGCAACACTTTTGTACACCATGAGAACACAGATGTGCAGAAAGGCAAACTGAAGTACGGTAACTATGGGCAAACTGTACACAAAAGGAAACTAAAAATAAGCTATATACGAGTAAGACCAGCTAACTAGAGAGATCCGTGAAAAGCATAGAGAAAATCATGAATTTGGCATTGTTGTGGGGTTGACTACTGTTAAGTGTATATGTATTATGCATCACCTTCAACCATTGAACACTTTGTATTTGATCTGAAATGAGTTCTTGTGATCTCTACTTGCAAGTGCTGATATTATTTATAGGGAATAACCGGAAATTGCCTCTGACATTCACCTCGGCCAAATATCCCATTTTTCTGCACTATTCGGAAGTATTCACCTCAGCAAATACTATACACACAAATAGCTGCCAATAAAAGAATTCATTGTTCTTTTGTTGTAAACTTTGTTTCATTTATTATTCGCCAGAAAATCCCAATTTTAAAGTCCACAATGAAA
This sequence comes from Aporrectodea caliginosa, assembly GCA_020284085.1. NCBI lineage: Eukaryota > Metazoa > Annelida > Clitellata > Crassiclitellata > Lumbricidae > Aporrectodea > Aporrectodea caliginosa. Next base: position 272,619 of record JACEVL010000561.1, read on the forward strand.
GTCAAGTCCATTTCATTGGTTATGTATTTCTATCATGAGAAATGTATTAGTTAGTTATTACAAACTACAGAAATTTATTTTGATAATTTTTTATTACATGAAAATGTGAAGCTTCGCATATGGAACAAATTGCACTCGGTTCATACCCAGATCCGCAAATAGTACATCCCAAATACTTGGATTCGGTGCCTTTGGTGGAAAATGTCCTCCTGGTTATTCCCTAATTATTTGTCTTGAAGGGTGCTTTTTAAGTCTTGTGCCACATTATTTTAAATCTTGTTCTATGTTGTTTTTCTCAGGTGCGAATCCATTTGCGGCTCTGGCGACGACGAACCGCAGTCCGTCTCCGGCTACAAACCCTTTCGCTGCCCAACAGCAGGCAGGCCGACACACCCCACTGAACCAGATTCCCACATCGACTACTGCTTTTGTACAGGGCATCTGGGGTGGCCCATCACCCACCCCAGCCCAGTCAAGTGTAGCACCGCCAATGTACACTGCAGGAACAGCAGCTTCCTCCTACCCACCAGGCTACAACCCATTCCTCTAGGCGGTACCAGTTTAGTACATGTGACACTGAACCTCGATTTCATCTAGGCCGTTGGTGGGGAGGTTTAGAGTGGTGAGTGTGGAAGAAGAGGATGCTGTGGTGGGCAATGATGAAAATTCGGAATAAGCAAACGAATTCTTCTCATTCAGAAGGTGAAGAAGTGGAAATCAATTCCATGACACAGGAGCAGGGAACGGTGGGGAGTGGAAGAGGAAGTACGGAATTGACAGGACAAGGAGAAAAACTGCAACTGAGGACAGTGCTCAGAAATTGGGAGTATGAAATTAAGATGACCGAAAGGTAAAGAAGGCTTAACTTATATATAAGGGTGATGGAAGTTGAGGTTGTCGCCAAGCTGTAGGAGTTACACAAAGATTTAAATCATGGACAGTTGTGTGTGAAGGGATTGGGAAGTATATTGGGGTGCCATATGGAGTTAATGGAGAGTGAGTGTGTCATTTATTGAAACTCGTTGGGCTATGATTGGATCTGGGTAAAGCTTGTAGTACAAGTCAGAACAGGCTAGAAATGTGAGAAGGTTTGATGCCTCCTGTTGCCAGCTAGTGATTGATGCTTTAACACGTTGAATTTCCTGCCTTTGTATTCCATGGTTCCTGTGGTTCCTTCCATTTAAGCATACATGACAAGAGATAGTTTACACATTGCTGCCTTCTAGTTTTAAAAGCTTCCCTCTTGATTCTGACCGGTAGCCAGCTTAGAGTAATGTCTGAAGCTCTTAGTTTCTGTTTTACCACTGGTGGGCATTACGGAGTCTTTCGGCTTTTCACAGTTGTCATCTTTTTTTCGTAAGCACTGCTTATGTTACTCACTCTGTGCTTGTCCATCAAGGAACTAGGTTTGTTAGTGTTTCTGTAGCCAGTGTCCCTTTTTGCTTCTTGCCACACTAAAAGGAATCTTTGGTCTTGTTTTATCTTTGACACGATACAGAGGTTTCACCTTGCATCTCTCGGATTAACAAGAACTTGGCTAAGCACAGTCAGACAAAAGGTAACGAACGCTCGATGTGTTTACAGGAAGTGGGAGGAATCTCCACGTGAGGGAAAATACTGTCAGCAGAGCAGTTGGTATTTATAGACAGTTCTTAGCACTGCTGAGGAAATTCCTTAAAATGACACTGTAATTACATGACATGCTGTACACCATGTTGATGATGAGTGAACTAGATCATAAGGCTAGTCTTATATATATATATTATATTTATGTGGGTTTATGTGTGCGGGTGGGTGGTTCGAAAATGGTTGTCCTGATGACGGTTTTGATGTGGTCATTGTTGTATTGTCTTGGATTTTGTTAAAGTCTAGTCTTCTGCAGCAGTCAGTGCATTTTATTTGGTTTCTCATGTCTGCAATTATTGTGTTGTTACAATTCAGTTACAAATCAAAATGATTAACTACTTCAAAAAATGAGGAAATTCCTCATTGTGCTGCTTGAATGACAAATGTAACTCGCATGTACATCTGCAATTGCTAACTACCTACGTGTGACATGGACTATACCAACAGTTTATGTTGAATCATAAACGTTTGTAAATTGCCTTTCATGGTCCATTGGAGTGTTGTTGTTGGTGATCTCTTGTGCTGGTGTAATTTTATATTGTTTTTTACACAGATCATTCTGTTAATGGTTTTTGTCTGTAGCCACCTTGAGTCTAGTTATATTTAACAAAAATAATCTAGGCCACAAAAAAGGGATATATATAGAATTATACATTTTCTAAAGACTTTTGGACAGTTGTGTTGCTTCCATTTACGTGTCACCATTGTATTGTTCAGCCTTGTAGGGATGGGTTGTGTGACTGCTAGATGAATGCTTCTACCATTCAGTTGAGAAATGATACAACCTCCAGAGCACATATCCGGTTGATTCTGTTGTTACCGTGCAATGAATTGAGGTGTGGCTTGATCCTAGTGATAATTTGCTAGCAGATGCAGTCAGATTAAGAAATGCTCGAAATCTCTAGAGTACAAGGCCTTTGGGTAAAGAGTTTCATTGCAAGTTGGGAGGTTAACAATGGCGTCCTGTGTTTGGAGGTGTGTTTGAAATTCAGTTGACAGATTCTTTAACCTCAGGACTATGCTTCTGAAGAGGTTATTTACTCCTAGAGGCATGTAATCTAATAATTATGTTATTACCTTTTGTATCGTACAGGCACTTTACTATAGTGAAGTGTTATAGCAAAACGAAAAAACGATGCTAGGCAATTTCACAGAAGAACTGAAATTATTGATTTTCAGTGCATTTAGACCTCTGTTGCCAAAGAGATCTTGTGTTAACGAACTGCAAACTACGGAAACATGATGTAAAGCAGACCGAGCTGGATTGTTATTATTATTTAGGTATTTTAGTTTCACGGTCTGTAAGGTTTGCGGTTATGACAAAATTTGCTGTTCCTGCAAGTGCCGAATGTTAAATTATGAATATCAAAAATACTTTCAGTGTGGCAACCTCATGCAGATCATTTTAATCAATTGAAGCCCATTACTAAATTCCAAGAAACATTGAAATTGCGGTTCTTCTATTACATTGTAATTGATATGATCGATATACATCGAAAGTGAAGTCAAAATACACGATGTCCTGTTGAGTAGCTCATCTAATTTCTTGCAAAGCAATTCAAAATGGCATATATCAAATGTATGAACGGCAATGATTTTGCTAGAAGTGGTGCACATGTATGCGCCATTACAGTGGTGGAGGAAAACCCCCCCAGTTTACTGTCACTGCTTTTACCATTATTACTCAAGCACTGTATGACAGACCAACAAAGGTGTTTCTTTAAATGTTTAATTTATTTCCTGAAATAGGAGAATTATTAACCGGTTTTGTCAGACTTAGTAGTAGCTTTAAGTACATATGATGCAAAATGGAGGTTAGCACAGAACAGTCATTAACTGAAACCTTGTATGGCAGATGCCTTGAGGAAAACGTGAAGTTTTAGAATTAAATTCCGGTAACGTTTAATTTTACTAGATAAGAAACAATTGAGTCTTAAATTATTGATATACCGTTATTGACTTGATTATACTATTGTTAAACACAGTGGCTGATCGGTTCAGTGCTCACCTGCAAAGCAGAATGTGTATGGGTTCAAGCCTCGTCTGTGTTGATCAGATTAGAGACCTTGAGCCTCTACTCCAGGCACAAATGCCACTATTTAATATGTCATCATTAGACAGTATTGCTATCTTAATTTAAGAAATAACTGCTAGTCGACTACCCACAGTTGATGCTGGATCCTTAAAAGACTTGAGAAGGGAAGCATAGAAACGTATTATACATAAATGTCGAGCTCATTTTTACTTGTCTTTACTAGTGATATAGTTAGACCTGTATACGTATTTGGATTTTATTCAGTATATAGCACCTTTTCGAGACCTCTTTTTGCTGACAGCTGAACCTCAGATCTTGCTCTAGTCAACATTATTTCAAAGTTTTTAGGAAAGTGTCTTCTGTTATTTTGGAATAGTTGGCCATGTTAGTGCCAGTATTATTGGGCATTTGAAAATCACAGGTTTAAATGTGTTTAAATTACTGATAATTAATTTCAAGATTCAAAGAGTAACTCTGACGGAATCTGTTTATTTTGGTTTGTTTTTGTGTTGCTTGTATTGTTTTTTCATTGACTCCTGTCGCTGAATGAGATACCAACATGTTTATTCCGTAACCTTGAATGCTTATTTGCAACTTGAAATAATTGATTTCTGTGTACAGTTTTCAGTTCATGCCGCAACAAGAAACTTTTAAGGAGAGCAAAAACATGAAACATATCTTGAATATGTGACTTTGCAGTAAATCATAGTGCCGCAGTAATTTGACCATCTAATCAAATATCTGGATTTATTAATTGTATATTTTGTCCAGACATCTGGTACGCCAGAAGATCCCTGTATGTCTTTTAACTCGAATTCTGCAGTAGAGAGACGTGAACCCCGAACTCCGTTTTAATTAATAATTATGATCTAATTATAGCACAAAGCTTTATGTTGCATTGCTAACTGTGATGGCTCCCAAATATAGCTTTATAAGGATTTTTCAGTTTACATCAATGTTCCAATGTGTTCATTAGTGTTTGGCTAAGTGACCAAACAAGAGGCTAACATGATCCATCAAGCTGGGATTAATCATGAGTGGTAAGTCTGCATGTCAGTACCAAAAGAAGATAGTTCAGTGGACTAGCTACTATTCGCAGGCACAGGAATCTGATTCCAGAACTTGCCTCAAAAGGGGAATTTCTTTAACGCTGCTTGGACCTTTTTTGGTAATTCTAACACAGCATTTCCATAGTGCCACATAAGAATCTCTCAGATATGCCTCTGCTGTTTGGGTTTAAATCAAAAATATTGACAGGCCATACATTTTATAGTTTACAGTCGGATGTAAGTTGTGTAAAGTTGCAGTAATTTAACACAGCTGTAACCCTGGGTTGAATCTTTTGAGGAGTTCCTTCCTAAGTCATGACGGCATGAAACTGCATCATCTGAGGAGTAGGTTATAACTGCTTTTGCTATATTTCTTTAAAAGTATTGATTTCATTTATGTATTGGTTCTTTGAAGGATTTTTGTATATAAACCGAATTGTATAGGAAGAGATACATGTTGAGCCTTCATTTAGTTTTGCTTATTTCTACTGCTATGGTGAAGGTTGGCAAAAATGTGCAAAGTGGAAAGAGTTGTGGTTGCACCATGTGCTTTGGTGCAAGTGTGCAGTGCACACTGAAATGGATGACGTAGAGCAGCCGAGTTCATAGAGTCAACAGTTAACCTTCACGTTTTGATATTGGCTTGGAAATAAAGGTGTTCACTCGCTGTCTCTTCATATCTTGATATTTATCCTGTTTTGTATACCAGCCGTGTTGCAGATACATTTGTAATGCACATTTATTTTGAACGTTTCTTGTGATTTGATCAGTCCATGTCTAGTGTGCTGAAGGAAGTTTTTGACTTTGTATGTGTGCTATTTGTAAAAGACTGTATTCACAAAACACTACTCAGTTGTTGTTTTTATTCTGCCATACACTCCTCTTACTTCACAAAACTTGTTTGCAATATTTTAATAATATTGCTAACATGTTACAACACCTGTAAGCTTTTTTGGTTTAATATATTTCAGATGACTGCTAGCAAAAAATAATTTGTTTGAGCAGACAGATTAATATTCAACCTGGATATACCATCAAATTAGTGTTATTTGTTAATTTGCTACTCGGTTTTATACCAGTTGACATTTGGCAGGAATGGGAATTCGTGGATATACAGAAAAATGTTAGCTTAAGTTTAACTGGTTTTATGCACTTGTAATTTAAACTTTAAACCAGTAAGTATGCTGAACTGCAGACATCCGCTTGCAGTCCTTATAGTAAATGGTGTGGAATTTGTTTAAACCATTTTTGGGTAGTTAGCACCGATGTTTTTGAATGAATTATGTAGAGTGATTGATGCCTATTTAGAAATCAAAATGTCATGCTGTGGCTGGCACGTGCGTCATCAGCTGGCTGGTAAATAGTTAGCAGAAAATTGTGAGGATCTAATTACTGGTACCAGTGCCACAAGATACTTCAAATGCTGGATATGATGCAAGCAGTGCAGATTCACATTTCGGTGTGACGTCTGTGAGCGTTACAAATTTATCTTAATGATAATAATAATACTAAAAACGTACCACTGGCTGAAAAGAAACAAAGACGATGATGACATATCTCGAGCTCAGATACAGGTGCAGCAGCTGCCGGTAGGAGAAGATGGTCATGAAAGAGGAAAGAATTTTATGCAATAAAAGGGAGGTCATTTTCTGCTTTGACAATATGTATTCAGCTGTCATAGATGCTATTAAAGTGAAAAGGCTACCTACCATATCTCCCAGAGAAGATTGACAGTCCCACAGCATACTGTGGTCAGTTGTTCATCACAGAAATGATTCAGGTGAGTGTGACACAATATGAAATTTACAGTACATCATTATACAGCATGGTGACGCCCTCCGCACTACTCTTGAGGCTATAGAACAATTTGTAGAAATTCTGATCTAGATGGGAATTGTTCAGATGCTTTAAATTGTTACAGGAACTACTGGCCTCCTGAACTTTGTTATAACGCCATTGCCAAATTCATAAGTCACAAGAAATCTGAAGATCTTGGTTGCTGCATCCACTTCCGTGGCAACTTTACTATTTGATAACTTTGTATAACTTTGTATGTACAGCGCCATGCGTTTGCCAGCGTTTAATAAAGAACACACTTACTTTACAAAGTTTGACTTAGCGATTTTTTTCTAATGAAATATTAACCTAAATAGTAACACAAAATGGAATGATGATCTGCTTTTCAAGACTCAACCAGCGTTTCAAAGCTTGAGCCCTAAAGCATTTGGCTTATACGTTAATCCGGCCCTGCTTGTTGCCCCGAACACTGGCAGGCAGCAGATGTACATTGTACAGGTTCTTCCTTTAAGGCAAAAACCACCTTAGTATTTTCCTTCCCCCAATAAAAAACCAAAACGTTGGGGCTTGAGTTTAAAGCATGAAGCAGTGCTCATAGAGGACTTGCACCTGATTTCACACAAAATTTGGGTTGCACATCAGAGCTAGCAGAGTCGCAGGGTTTCAGCTGGCAAACTGTCATCTTATTGCTCAAGCACGTTAAAACCAAATCTAATATTAAAATAAAACTCGATCACTACAATACAAAACTAAAGAGTTGATCAAGGTAAAGCATGGCAATATTTAAAACATTATTTGAACATCAATAATGCTGCCATAAAATGCCAGCAATCATCGATATGGGAGGGGTTTAGGGTAATGGTAATACTGGCACGAGAAACGCAAGGAGGCGGGATCGCTTCCAGCAACCCTCCCAAATGTCGACTCAGCCTTTCATTCGGCAGATAGCGTTGGTAAAATTAGATGGCTGCCAAACAGTTACATTCGACTCCTGTAATAAGTAAGTAAGTAAGTAAGTACGTGCTTTATTGAACCGCCTGCAAACGCACTGCGTTTGAACCAATTTGTGATCATCCGTTCATACTATGATTTGTGATCATCCTGCGTTACAATGTGTCAGTTTGAAACTATGGCGCTATAGGATTTATTTTAGGGGAAACTAAACGGCATACTTGCGTTTGCATGTGATCATCGATAACAACGACCAGAGGCCAACAACATTCGGTAATAAAATGGCGATATTTGATGAAAGTGCGACGATCAATTTATTATTGAAACGAAACGAATAGATTGGATTTATAAATCAAAGTACAACGATGTTTTCAAAATCAAAGTCTTGGATGGGCGGCGGTGGCGTCTGGAAACCCAAAAATCCTCATTCTCTCGAACATTTGAAGTAAGTCGAAGAGCAAGCGGAAGATTGAGCACTTACTGCTTTTAGTTTCTGGAAATTTACCGAAACAGTTGCGTTCGTCCAATGTTGGGCAAGCTTATAGTATCGGGGGCTGAAGGATATAGTGTGTAAGTTTACTGGCGTCGTGAGGGTCGGTTAGGGTCAGGGTTAGGGTTAGTGTCGTCATTAGAAAACTTGGTACCGTCAGGTGTTCGCGCAGCATGCCCAAATAACACAGCCCTCGATACTATAGGTTCGTCCAATGTTGTGATACTGTTGGACTGGCCTTAGATTAGATTTTGATGTGGGCATGATTTTTTATTTGTTAATAGTGAAATTCAATGGGCACGTATTTGTCTATAATGAGTGTAACAAGCCAGCGGCACGTGATGGGCGTTTGATTTCTCGTAGTTGGTTAGTTTAAAAGTAACATCCGCAACATGGAAGCATATGTTCAGAATCGGGAGAAAGTTAGGAACTCCTTGATGAATCCTCGACTTGCTTGATAAAATGAATTATTTCTTCAATAAAGTATATGATTGTTGAATTTAAATATGCGTAATTAGCCTGTGGCAGTATGTAGGGCACTGCTTCATGACGTGATCACTGTATGAACTTCTATGAAGAGATTATGTTGTGAAGTTGAATTACATTTCAGATCACTATCTTTTAAGGAGTGCATGAGGATTTTAACAAGTTGAAGAAAATTCTAGATATTACAATGAGAATTCTAATTAATTTAAATGTAATAGATTTCACCACATTAAATGTAACAAATGTTGCAGAGAATTTATCGCCACTGGTATTGTTGTTTAAATTGCAAATAAACAAAAATAGCAATACAGTAAAAAAGAAATGTGTGCATTGATCATGGTACATTTACACTCCACAGGAAACTGAACTTTACTCATTGTTTATCTTGAATATTGTGTGCCATGTGTAAACTTATCATAGTTAATCTTGGATATGTTTTTAGTATTTGCCAATATACAGAAGCTTGTAGGGGGTGAGGGAGAGTTGGGAAATTAGAAAAAGAGATTTCTGAAAAATGTTCTACCGTCGATGACCATGTGGATAATTTTTTTAAATATTCATGTTATACATCTGACATCCTTGAGGAGGGGTTTAGGGTAATGGTAACTCTGGCACGAAGAGCAGAAGATCAGCATGTATGCGGGATCACTTTCTGCTACTCTACCAAAGGTTGACTCAGCCTTTTATTCATCATATCCTGTAATACCTTGTGATCATCCATTCATACCATGAATTGTAATCATGCTGTGGTGTGTCAGTTTGAAATAGTAAATGAAGATCCAAAAAACATGTTCTGTTGTTTTGCTGGTTCACCTGCAGATTCTGGCTCTGTTTTCTGTTGTGTTTGTACTTACTACTGTGATTGGTGAATAAGGATTAATTTATTAATGTGGGTTTTGATTGGAATAGTTCAGTTGGGGATAGTTTCAATTTAATCAGTTTAATCATTTTAATGGTTGTAGGTATCTGCATGGAGTACTTTGCAAGAACCAGACAGTGACCGAGCAGAATCTGAGCCTTCTCGTTGAGACACTACGCTCCATCTCAGAAATTCTCATCTGGGGAGACCAGAATGACAGCTCAGTTTTTGAGTGAGTTCTTATATATATAATCGAATCTATAGCTCTGTTATCATCAGGGCATCAATCGTGAAACTGTAGTCAAAGTCATAGTCTAGTAGAGGAGTCAGATCAAATTCCGATATGTCAGAGAAAGGGGGCAGGGGCCATCCATTTAATATGTAAGCATAGAGGGGGATTAACCCAAATTTCATTTATGCATTTGCTTGCGTATGGGGGTGTGCTGATAATATGTGTATGCATAGGAAACGGGGGAGGGGTGAAACCTCAATAATTTGTCTATGCTGGCCTTCAGATGTGCCACAGCTCAGCTCTTTTCAGCTATCAGACAAGTACTACCAGGAGAAGTTGGACTGTGGGAGAGGGGTAACTTGTATGCCACATTACTCCTGACTGCTGTTAACTATCACGCAGCTCAACAGCGAGTCCAACACTGTCTAGCGTTCTATAGGATTCAGGGGGTGTGTGCATCAAGCGTGCGTACGCAGGTGGGAGGGGTGTGAAAAAAGTACACAGGCCTACAAGAAGGGAAGGGGGCCAGTTTTTCAGGATTTCTGCGTAAATACCAAATGGATGGCCCCAAACCAAAGGTCAAGCTATGGAGGGTAAGCAAGTTGTAACAGATGAGTTTTAAGTTTAGCTATGAATGAGAGTAGATAACTGACAGAATGCGCAAAACTGGGCCTTGAATTCCTAAGCTTTGGACTAGTCACCAAGAACATCGGGGAGCCCAGCACTGTTTTGGTGTGAGGCACAGCAACCATGTGATATCCATTGATGAAGTGCAATATTTTTTGGCATGATGGGCGAGCAAGGAGCAGAGATAGGTCGACCGATTTGAGTGCATTGTTATGTGAACTATAAGACAGATATTAAAACGAATTCTTTGCTCGAGGAGCAGCCAGTGCAGTGAGTTCAATATTGGGCTATTGGCGTTATCTCTTGATACTTCAGAGTAGTTGTTAATGGCTCTTGAATTGAATTAAAGCTTTTTAGTTTGTACACATCTCTTACAAATCGTAATCTTGAAGTATTAAAGCATGAATAGCTATGAAGTGGATTCTGTAGCTTATATGTGGTATGACCTAGAAACCAATGTAGCTGGTATTTTGCTTACTCTTCTGGTTTCTTGTTCCTGATGAGTGAATTCGGTGTTTGCCATATATTTACCATAGAAGTGAGTTGCAGTAACTGAGATGATGAGAAACCAGAGCAACTGCAAGTGACACTAAGACAGTTTTAGGCATCTGGCAGTGATGCTCTATGACCTGTTGCCGGCTGCGAAGAAAGTCGTCCTCCACTGACCTGGTGTCAGAGAGGTCTCTGGATGCGTATCTCCGGGAGCTCGCCATTGGTGACTCTTCTATCTAAACAATGTGCTGTAGTACATATGCCAGTGTTTACGTTGTGTGTTTAAGCAATCAATAAAGTAGATCATGCTTTTAATGCTTCTACTAAATGTGGAATGAATTTGATGATATTAGATTAGTTTAGAAACCAACATGTGGTAGGAAGTTATGCAAAGTTTCAGCTCTGACTGATACAGGTAAATGGATACATACTTAAATACATACTTTTGTATGTATGTACATATGGATGTATCAAGACGTTTACTATGCAGTGACTTTTAACGTACCTAAACTATACTAAGTACTGTAAACAGCATGATGCAAATGGTATATAAGATATGGCATAATTTGTTCACTGTTATACTTGTTTGAAGTACAAGTGTATGAATTGTGCTTTGACTTCCAGTTTTTTCTTGGAGAAGAACATGCTTGTGTTCTTTCTGCGCTTCATGCGTCAGAAGGCCGGTCATATCATCTGTGTCCAGTTACTGCAGACGTTGAACATTCTTTTCGATAACATAAGCAACGAAACCTCTGTCTGTAAGTTGAACCAGAATACAGTCAATGCCACTTAAGTGGATAAGTGTATGATTCGCTTGTGTGCATAGAAGCTAGCCGGTCCCATTTAATATTAGGTATTTCAGTGGAAGGCAACTCCGGGTATGTACATATCGCAATTGTGCGTAATTGAGTTATGTGCATAGCTGACTACAGGTCATGTCCATGCATTGCTCTGTGTATAACAGTGCTGCTTAATTGCATAGGCAGCGTATAAAATTTTGGCTGCCTATGCAGTTCGCTCGTTGATGGCAAACACATCTGGCTCGTGATGCATCATTGTAACTAGCGTAAACCTGACTGAGCATCGAGTAGTTAAGTACTACACCTAAAGCTTGTTGTGATGCTACATTGTATAAAGTACTGCATTGGTGGATTATAATGAGATCTTGTTCTAAGGCATTTTCCGTCCTGAAGGTCATGTCCATGAATAGGTCTGTCAACGGGCCCCCGGGCCTCCGGCCCCCGTTCGAAGGGCCTGGCCCTTAAATCAAAGCCCGAAAACCCGTCGGAATCAGCATATTATTTTAAGTAAATTTTAAAAGCTTAAATACAGACTTTCAGTCGCGTAAAATGCTGTGGATTTGAAGATGTGTTGGCCAGCTACAGTGGTGTATTAGTCATCAGCGCAGGGGTAGTTGGCATCTTGGCACTAGGGCTGTCAACGGGTGCTCCCGTTCGTAGGGTCAAGCCCGGGCCGTTAAGTCAATACCCGAAAACCCATCCAAAGAAGCATAATAACGGTATGCAGGTGTAAGTTTTAAAAGCTGTGTCGTTCCGCGGTTGAATAACAGGCTGTCGCGTGGGAAGCTGTGGAGTTCAGCATTAATGAGCCAGCTAAAGTGGCCGATTAGTTATCGGCGGAGGGCGGTTGGCACCTGCCTGATTGCCGGCTATCATAAGACGAGCCATGGGCTCCTGTTTAATAAGGGTTATTATGCAAGGACAACCTACCGGGACGGCAAGCCAATGATGACCAACTTTGAATTAGGTCTTAGTGCAATGACCGTTTATTCATTTCATTCACATATATATATAGCGCCCCTTTGGGGACACTGAATCGGAGTTTCTTTGAGGTGGTTCGAACCCGCAACCCTCCGGCTGCGAGGCACCAAATATACCCCTTGAGGTGGATTAACCCTCCGGCTGCAAGGCACCCGAACATACCTCTACACCACCGCGCCCCACATATATATATATATATATAGACAGAGCTTCCTACGTTATGAAGCATTGTTATATAAATTTTACAGCTGGTCCTAGGTTTGGCTTTCCTCAAGCGTTTTACCAATGACGGAATTCGGGCCCCCGTTGAAAATGAGCTCGGGTACCCGGGCCACGTTTTCTAACATTTTGACAGCCCTATCCATGAATGCAATGTATCAGAATTGGGATCTTTATGTTGAGTTTATTTATAAATCTATGTTTCAGACTTTGAGAAATAAAAGACAGGTGCCTTTCAACTTAAATATCATTGTGTGGAAGTTATTTCATCCCTAACAGTGCTCAGTAATATTTTGTTGTAGACTACCTCCTGTCTAACAACCACATCAACTCAATCATTGTTCACAAATTTGACTTTTCGGATGAGGAGGTGAGTTTAGCTTCTGATGATCATTATCATAAAAAACACCATCTCAGTTGCTGGTGTTTAAAGCAGGACTTGGAGGAATTTCTGTGCAAAACATTTAAACTGCAAGCATTGTAAGACAACTGAGTATGGCTTTGGTGTGTCAGGCAGTAATATAATTGAGGCCAAGACCCACAAAACCGAGGCCAAGGATCCACAAGGCTGAGGCCAGGACCCATGAGTCCATGGGCTGCGAGATTCTAACTTTTGTTTTGATTAATATGATGTCGTTGGTTTCAGGTTTATGGTGGATGATATTACAAGTAGTAGCCTGCTTTAGATGTTAAAGATGATTGGAGTCCTTGATAAGAATGGTTAATTGTTAAGCAGATTGATGAGTCACTTGAAATTTAGGTTTGTAGGAGACCTGAACTTGATGTGTGACTGAAATGAAGGATGTGAGAGCAAGCAATGTCAACTTTGTGTGCATATTATAATTATTTTACATGAATTTTCAGTGTTATTTCCATCTGTTAAATCATTGCTTTAGCTGTTACTAATTGATTTCATATTTCTATTATGTGTTAGGTGATGGCTTACTACATTTCATTCCTAAAAACTCTTTCACTGAAGCTCAACAAACATACGATTCATTTCTTTTACAATGAGGTGAGTAGTCCGTTGCTTCCTTTCATTCCTCAGTTTCCACATAGTTTTTGTTTCCATTCACAGCTTAGCTTTGTCACAATGTGTGTGCATGTGTCTCATGCCAGTATATGTCTGGCTCACATCGCCCGCCGGCTGTCATTCATTCTAGATTCTACGTGCTTCAGAAACTCTGTCAACTGTAGTTGGGAATCTGTTGGTTGGGCTAAGCATGTTTGTATGAGCCTGCCACTGGTGACTCTTCTAGATAGCACTTTGCAATGTTTGCTAAATGACAAATGTGTTGTTCTTAGAGGCTAGAGCAGTAAGCAACTCTGAAGTTTGTAAGGGGGATGCTATTCAAATTCAAGTTGTATCGTAATGTATTATATTCTTTGTATGATTTCAGTCTTAACTCCAAAATGTCTTGTCTTTTTCAACAAACTTATTCACTGCAGACAGACTCATTCGAAATTCATCCGACTCTTCAATTTAGTTTTGATGCCTCTGGTATATATATCTTGTGCATTAGGCATTGGCCCAATAGAAGGTACATTTATTAATTTTATTGCTATTTTATTTATTTTTTGTCTGAAATTAAACAGAAGGCATGACTAGAAAGTATAAAGTTACTGTTAGGGGATCTTGGTAATTTTCAGCTGGCAAATGTTTATCTTGTGCTGTAGCATACGAACGACTTTGCCCTCTACACTGAGGCCATAAAGTTTTTCAATCATTCGGAGAGCATGGTCCGTATTGCCGTTCGAACAATAACACTAAATGTGTACAGAGGTCAGTACTATTATTGTTGACATGATTATTAGTTTTTCAATTAGGTGCCTTGCGATTGATTTATTTTTTTATTTTTATTGTTTGATGAACTGATATCAGGTATGCTGGGCCTTGCTTATGGAATTTTCTTCCACATGTCTGGCATATGTTCTCGGGTTTCAAGCAATCAGTGTAATCTGATTCCAGCCTTGAAATATTGTGTAGAATTCTTTAGCTGGACAAGAAAATCATCTGCAGACTCATACAAAATGCAGTCGGTGTGCAGACTCTGATATGGACCAAGAATGTGTGTTCCAGATAAGATTGTTCATTTCAGGTGCTTAATTTATCGAGCAGCGACTTTCTGTGCCTTTGGTAAATAAATAATTGTGTTCCCCAGGAGAAAACTGATAACGAAAATGATAAAATTGCTGTTCTGATTGTTGTGACTGGTAATAATTATTGTCCTCCAAAAATTTGCCACAAAACAGATTTTAAATCTGATATTATATAATAACTTCTATAGAGTCACTAATGATGCACTGTTTCACTGCAAGACCATCTTACCTTGGTCTTCCAACCAAGAGTGATACAGATTTTTTATATGTTACCTTATAAAGTAGTTTAAATTTTTGTATGGTTTCACAGTGGTGTGCATTTTTGGCAGATATGCGCTGTTTTAGTGCTTTCCAAAGCAAAGAGTGCTCTGAGTAGATATCTTGATGGGGCATTATATCAAGTTTCTTTTGATTGATTGATTGATTGGTTTCGTAATCATAGTCATCCTAATCGCAATCGTATACTCTAAATCTAATCGTAGTCGTATACTCTAAATTTCTAAGGTGCTATTTGCAAGGTAAGTGCAGAGTGCCAGCTTATTGACGAGTGCACTGCATCATGTCAGAAAGGTTGTCCAGAGATGTCCGATATTTCAGAGATCCGAGTCCGATTCCCTGAATGACCTGATCTTACTATACTAGACTATGTAGAGGGCTGCACTCTGTTGTGCTGGTGAATGGTTTTAACATAACCTTGTCATATGATTATTTACTAAATGGATCCAGGTGTTTGTGAGCTACAAACCTCGGGAAAATCATGGACGCTAAATGGTAATAGTGGGCAGTGGAGGTCAATTACAATCTTTTAAATCATGGAATGTTCTGTCTGTTCTGCTTTGTAATAAATATTGGTGATAATAATAATATTATTATTGTTTATTATTATCATAAAAGAGTGCTTTGTGAATGCTCTGAATAATTGTGATGCAGCCATCCAGTGTTTCAATACCCTTGTCTCCTATGACAGCCTTAAAGAGTGCAACATTGGCAAGAACTAGCCATGCCAAATCTCATTTCTGTCTAGCCTAATTTTGTAGTTCACCTTTGGGGCATTTTTCTTCAGGTTTAAAGATATTATTTCTAGTTTAATAATAATAATATAATAATAATATAATAATAATAATAATAATGCCCTGAAGCCGGTAATTTATTTACTAGCCATGCCAAATCTCATCTCTGTCTAGCCTAATTTTGTAGTTCACCTTTGGGGCATTTTTCTTCAGGTTTAAAGATTATTTCTAGTTCAAATAGTATAATAATAATAGTAAATAATAACAAGCCCTTATTTGCTACTACTTAACTTTAAGCCCTGAAGGTTCAAAAGTATAATAATATTAGTAAAGGTCACAAGTAAACCCGCTGACAGAAATTCTGGGCAGGGCAGTCACGGACCCCTAAACTATCTTTAGGCTTTATGAGAAACATTTAAAAAAGCAAATTGAAAAAATAAAAGTGCGGGTACGACCGTGCGATACAACTATGATTTTATTCAGTTGTTAATTTTTCAAATTTAATTTCCAAATTTATGCTATTCAGAAAGCAACTTTTCTGGAGTTTGCTGCAACAAAATCATTTATAATATCTTCGTAGTTAAAATGATTTTGCCAGATCATACTCGTTGCAACTTGCACAAGAGTTGCAAGATCATTCAGTCTGCCTTGCTTCATCACAGATCATTGAACAATCATAATTTGCTTGAGCTTATAATGTTTTTCATAAGTTCATTGCAGGTAGCAGGCGCAACCTGGGCCCGTAAAAGTCGCAGGGCCCTGGGCATTTGCCCTCCTTCCACCCCTCTTGTCGGGCGTGGTCATAAGTATAATAATAATAATAATAATAATAATAATAATAATAATAGTAAAGATGTTTGTAGTTCCAGGAATTCCATTGGCATTAATTTGGGGGAATTATTTCTTATAACACTGTTCCACTAACATTCTTGTGTCATGTAGGTTTGAATTGAACCCCAGGCTGTTTGGTTAAGGCTGATTGTCAAATGTATTGTTTGCTATTTAGAATTATTAAAGTAAACAATTATAACAGTTACAATTGCTACGATTATCATGATGTCATTATTTTACACAATGGTGGATAAGGCACTCTGTTTTAAATTAAACTCGACCAAGGAAATGTCTGGAAAAATGAGGCCTTACTGAATCAGATGCTGGAGGCTAGGAAAAGATCTGAGTGGCTAGAACTCGTCTTTTAGAAGCCTAGTATTGTTATTGTAGTTCATATAATTATTGGTAATTATTATTTGTAAATTATTATCATAGATTAGTACTTGTATCATGCTTGTCATTATAATTATTTAGTTAAAATGGAAATAATCTCTTGGGGAAAATATTATCATTACTTAGGGTGCTGCTACTGTTTTGAAAATGTTATTAACTTACAGTAGTGGTTTCATCATTGGATTAACCACAGCAGAATTGGCTTAGAATTAACTGTAGACGCAGTGGCCTAGAATCCCTGGATTGAGATAAAATGATTTACTCGTGTTCGATTATGGAGAAAATTGTATTTGATGCCGTGGGTATTGGCTGCAGTATAGCTGAATGGCCAGGTCAAGGCGATGAGTAAGATGAGGTGAACAGATGTTCAGGTCGATTGGAACACCTGTTGCTCAACAGTCACATTCAAAAGGCTTTGCTAACGGGGATAAATTGTTCAATCTGAAAATCATGTCTGAAAGTATTAGACACTAGTATGACTAGAAATCTCGTGTTTTAATTGAGATGACGGCATCTAATAAGCCTGTCGTGAATGTGGAATTTTTTAGTAATCTGACAAAACTGATTTGCTGTTTGCAATATGACTGTGCTCTGATTCAAGACAATTAGGGGTTTTAATTAAAAATTATGGTAACATTTGAGAGTGTGGTTAAATTTAAAAGCCTGCTATTTGCTTGTATTGTGTTTCTGAGTGTTCCTAATTAGACAGACAGACAGCAGACGGACTGACAGACAGAAAGACAGGTCTCTGTTATTGGCTGTTTTTCTGATTAGTGCTTTTTCATGTCCCCTGGGGCAACTGGTTTTCACCCAAAGAAAGTGTGCCTCGTGCAGGTAACCAGCTTATAGCCAGAGCCCGTTATAAAATCTGCTTAGACATGCGCTTGTGTGATGCAAATAAAGGCTATTTTCTTGCTTTTAAATACTTTCTTTGTATTGTGGTAAGTAAGTATGCTTTATTCAGAGAAAGATACAGAGAGACAGACCAACAGAGGGGAGGAAACAGGAGAGAGAGAGAGGTATACATACATACATACATACATACATACATACATACATACATACATACATACATACATACATACATACATACATACATACATACATACATACATACATACATACATACATACATACATACATACATACATACATACATGGAGATATGGAATCAGTGAATTGCTAAGAAACAGCTATTTGTACATACCTACATACTTGGAGATCTATATGGAATCAGAGAGAGACAGAGATGGAGAGAGACAGAGACAAACAGACAGAGAGAGAGAGAGACAGAGAGGATAAAAAAGACATACAGACGGACAGATGACATTGCAAAGCTGCTTTTATAATAAGTGCTTCTGCTGTGTCTGTCTCTAACAGCTTGTCGGTTTACATCTCAGTTAGATGAATTCGACCAACCTATTGGTAGGTTCAACTAACCTCTTTCCTTTCATTCGCCTCTGAATAACCCTTTAAACGCATTGATTTTGCCCCATTTTATAACCCCTGATGTCACCTGGAGACTCTCAAGCATT
Organism: Aporrectodea caliginosa; assembly: GCA_020284085.1. Classification (NCBI taxonomy): domain Eukaryota; kingdom Metazoa; phylum Annelida; class Clitellata; order Crassiclitellata; family Lumbricidae; genus Aporrectodea; species Aporrectodea caliginosa. The sequence continues at coordinate 291,132 of JACEVL010000561.1, forward strand.
CTGGAAACCTAATTTAGGTTTCAGGTTTCTTTTCACTCATCCACTGCATTCATCATCACCGACCCAGATCGAAATCAACAAGACATTTGAAGTGGCAATTTCCATGTTCCTAATTGTTATCAGCATCATTATTGTTATTTTTTAATATGCACAACAGTATTATTGTTGTTATTATTGTCGTCATCATTATTATTATTGTCAAGAGTCTTGTTCTCCTAAAATCCTAAATTATTATTATTATCATTATTATTGTTATTATTACTATTTTATATTTTATTTGTTAATTAATTTTTTACCCTGAGGTACTTCATTCTGCCAGGGACTTAGAGATTATTATTATTGTTATTAGTATTATTATTATGAACATTTCTGTGTGCAAAGTCACACAGAAATGCATATCTGAGTTGTCTCCCTCCCCTCTGTCATCAGTTGCAACCCGCAGTCTGCAGCTTACAATTGATTATAAAAGTCCCTCTGCATAGACTACATAACACTTAAGGGGTAACCCTTTTAATCCCACTCAGATTGGTTTTGATATCTCCGATGAACACACAGTTTATGACTGCATCCTATCATTCCTAATCCCACAGCTTACAATACCTTCTGTGATAGTATTTGACATTCTAAAGCCAGATTCACTATCGATACTTTCGGGGTTGAACATTTTGGGCCTGCAAAAACAGTTTGAGTTCGTTCGTCTGTGACCCGTTAAAACAAATACAGAGTTTAAAGGGTTATTTGAGGTGTTTTAGTATCTGTTCGCTTTCTGTGTGTATTTGTTCTGTGCATTTTCTGTTGTTTTCTTTCTGCTAAACTAAAAGCTAAGTTATTACTTATGGTACTTTGATCCGCTAACATCGAACAATCAACTACATGTACTAAGAACATGTTTGTAAACAGTGAGCATATTCATGTTAGCTGCGTCTCTTTGATCTGGACTTAGGTACCAGCACCAGGAATCTAGTGGGACTTTTCTTGTCCAGTTGCTAATTAATGGTAAATTACTGAATTTACTCATCTGGCAGCATGAAACCAGAAGAGTGAGCAAAACACTGATTGGCTTCCAGTTCATACCACACTGCAAACCACAGAATCCGCTTCATAGTTTTTTAGGGTTTAATACTTTAACTTACTGCCATCCTTTGAATGGTTTCCTTTGAATGCTCTCCTTTAAGTGCTTTCCTTTGAGTGCTGTCCTTTGAGTGCTTTGAATGCTGACAGATTGTTCTGTAAAGCATGCCTTTCAGATTTTGTTCATCCCTTCCTTGTGGAGTACCTTGTTTCAGCCTGTTTACTTGGATTTATCACACCTGTCAGAGTAATGGCAGGATTTTTAAGGGTAGTGCTGCACTCTGCCCCTTGGATTCAACACCGGACTGAGAGCATTAATTATCTTTCTGCTTTATATGGAGTACTATTTATGATGTTGGTGCTTCCACTGGCTATTATTGCACAGTACTATAAGCTTTGGACTGAATGTTTTAATATTCTAATTTCATGAGAATTTGATTTTATATTGACTTCACTGCTTCAGATTCATTCATGTACTGACAGATTTCTAAACTGATAGAATGTGTAGCTACATTGATTCTATTAATGTATGCAGTAAATTACAAGAGAAAGAGTTGGCTTCCTGATGCTGTTATTATTTTTCCAGTTGACGACAGGTGCATGCTGAGATACATCCGCGACAAAACAGCCGCACCATATTTCTCAAATCTCGTCTACTTCATCGGTGATCACATCCTCACATTAGACGCCTGCATTCGCGGCGACAGCGAGTAATACATGCCTTTCTTGTTTTTTCAGACTGAAGCACTTGTGCAAACATAATAGAAGCTTGTTTGTTTTGGCTTACCTGTTCTCTCTGTTGGCTATGAAATACCTCTTGGCTGTTGAGAGGGTGTTTTATGCATGGATTCTGTAGGTTATTAATTATTGCTATTCTTACAAATACGTTTATGCATGCAAAGTCCCTGCATCGTCAGCTGTCTTCAGGTTAGGCCAGTGGTAATAGGCAAATCAATATTTCATCTTATCCTCCCAGCAGTTGTGTATTTTGGTTTCAGCTGTGTTGATCTCCACTCTGCGTTGCAAGTTGATTTGGTTTCATTTGTCCCTAACTTCCCCAGTGCTGAACTGAAGTTACCTTGTCAGGTCGTCTCTGGTTTTGGAAAAGTTTTTCCTTTTGACCTCTGAGATGAACTGCTTGGCCTTTGATGTCCAGAGCAGTTGAAACCATTCTGCTTTATAGATTGTTTTTTCGTTTATCAGGTGTTAATCAGCAATGCAGGGATTTCCTTTGATAAGTGAAATACAAGTGTATGATTACAAGTACACATTGCTGCTGAATTTTGAGAGAGTGCCATGTAAGTTTGATGGGATGTGGCGTTGTAACGGTTTGTTCTGTGCCTCGTAACTGGAGAGTCACAGGTTTACCTCAAGCCACTGTGTAGCAACCTGGACAAGTTGCTAACCCACAATTGTCTGTGAGGAAGGCAATGGGAAACCACCTCACTCATCTCATCCCCGTGTGGCATAAAAGGCAATGGACTTGCCTTTTGGCAGTGAACTCATCATCATCCTCATATAAGTATGATTACATGCACAGCACACCTGAACTGAACGTCATTTTTATCTGTCTTATTTATTAGGCATCAGTTTTGAGTGCTCTTAGATGATCTTTTTAGTGTTACATAACAAAGAGCTGTGGAAATTTATTCATGGAAAAGTAAAGAAATGCTGAGCATTGATTGGGTCGTTAAACTTGCCGTTGCAGCCATAACAGTCGTGGGCGTCTGGCAGATCTTGTTGCGGAACATCTCGATCAACTGCATTACTTGAACGACATTCTCGGTCTGAGGATCGAAGCGCTGAACGAAGTCCTCACAGATCATCTCCTCAACCGCCTCTTCATTCCACTTTATATAAACTCCATTAGACAACTTCCAGAGCCAGAAGTCGTCTCAGAGGTCAGTCGAACAGATAGAAAACAGTTACTCACTCCACTCGCTCAGTCACTCAGTCACTGACTCAGTCAGTCAGTCACTCGCTCAGTCAGTCAGTAACTAATTGTTTTATGAACGTTGTTTATACACAGACATTACATTGGTTTACTGGTTATGTTGAATAGGTGATTTGAAACTTAAGGGCCTGTGTAAATACACTTATGCAATGGACGCTGGAAGCAATCCAAGCGGAGTTAATACTGGCAAGGTTTAACTCTGCTGTAAGTAAGTCTCTTTCTTAAGAAAGAGTTAGGTGGTGCTGGGCACAGTTTCTGGAATCTGCTTCCCACATTTTTCTGCTGTGCTGAACTAATGTTTGTCTTCCTCTCTTGACATAAGATCTACCTGGTAGCTGTTTCTGTGTTCTTAGGCTACCTCACTATCTTACCAGACTGAGTGTGAGATAGGTGTTGGTGAGCCACTGATTATGCATTATTGCTATAATCCTGCAGAAGTTATGCACTTATAATACTGGCAAGGTTTAACTCTGCTGTAATTAAGTCTCTGTCTTAAGAAAGAGTTAGGTGGTGCTGGGCACAGTTTCTGGAATCTGCTTCCCAAATTTTTCTGCTGTGCTGAACTAATCTTTGTCTTTCCTCTCTTAACATAAAATCTGTCTGTTTCTGTGTTCTTAGGCTATCTCACTGTCTTACCAGACTGAGTGTGAGATAGGTGTTGGTGAGCCACTGATTATGCATTATTGCTATAATCCTGCAGAAGTTATTCACTTATAATCTTATGTTAGATTTTATATGTGGTAGAGAGCTATATAAATCTTCTACGGCATTACATGATATGAGATTGTGACTGTTGGTCATGTTGAATCTTTCAGGATGAACCGCTGCCACGGTTGAGTCCGTCTGTCTCGCTATTTCTCTTGTCTCAGGTATGTATGTGAAGACCACATGATAATTTTCTTAGACACGTGTAATATGTCGTGTATGCTTACATGGGACAGCATTGTTGCTGCCTATTGATTTAAGTGTTACTGTTCTATATCATAATGTACTTTTAACAGGTGATTTAGTGCCATCTCACGAATGAGAACAAATTTAGTTATGTTTGTAGAAGAAGAACAGTCCCTTAAGCTAGCCCTGAGACAGTGTATGATCAGGGGTACGAAGTGTTAGCGACTACTGTTTCTTAGCCTCAGCATGTGAGGGTGGGTGGCCAGTCCTCTCCCTCGTCGTCTCATCTTCTCACCGACAGTGTACGATTTGTGTACTCATTATATCTGAGTTGGCTAGGGGTTGCTGGTGGAGCAGAAATCTTGAATCAAATTTCTGCCCTGGCTGAGATTTGAAGCCTCGACCACTTGATTGACAGTCCAGCATGCTGACCACTACACCATCGAGCACGTAGGCAATCTGATAAATTGGAGGGATAAGAGAGTGGGAAGGAACGGATAAGAGCAAAGGGAGAAAGAGGGGAAACAGGAAGCACTAGACAATTTTTTCCCAGAAGGGACATTTGGCCAGGCTGGCATTCAGATGCTCTGCATTGGATAAGCTAGTTTTATTGTAAAAGAATGGGTAGCAAAATAAGACAGACAGAGTGGTAGAGACAGACAGGGAGAGGGAGAGAACACAAATGAGAGAGACTGAGGGAACAAAGTGCTTGCTTTATAGGCAATTTATGCCAAAGATTTATCTGTTTATGATTGAACTGTTTTTTGGATGATTCAATACTTGCGTTTCAAAGCTTCTCCTGTTCAGGTTGTAATGTAGCATACAATCGGTTTATTACATGGAGAAGTTGATTGTGGATTTTTTTGGTGTTAGGTGCTGCTTATCCTACATCATCCATCGCTGGTACGGAGGCTGGCAGATATCATCTTTAATGATCCTGGTGATTTACCTGATGATGCCAGTGAACAAGATCAGGCTGAAGCGGTATTTTGCCATTACACTAAATTGTGCTTCATATTGGTTTTAAATCTGATGTTGTTGCTATTGTTGTAATTGTTGTTATGGTGGTGAGGTCATGGCCTTGGCTATAATGGTAGTAATTGATGTTGGTGTTGGTGAGGGCAATGATGCTGCTGCTGATGATGACGATGAGAAAGAGGAGAGTGCTTATGTTGATGCTTTTTGTAAAATGGTGATTCACCTTGTGCCGTCGATTCGATGAATCCTAGCGACCGTCATTATCAACCTTTTCCACGTGTTCCGATCTCTCGTCGCCTCTTTCAGCTCCGGAAGCTTCATCTTCGTCGTCTCATGTATCTCATCCATCCATCTTCTTGGTCATCCTCTTCCTCTCCTCCCCTCTCCGCACGCCAGCATCATCTCCTTTTCCAGTCCGTCCAAGCGCAAAATGGTGATTACCATAATCACAATTCCAGTCTAGATGATTGCGATTCTTATGGCTCTATTAATGATGGCAGTATCTGGTAGTGATGACAAGGATGAGGATGCTGTTGCTATTAGAGATTTATGATGATATCTGCCTGAGACTGTAGCAGCCACTGAAACGTTGTCTGATGGTGAAATTGTTTCTCGTATGGCTTTTGAAGGGCTGTGGGCGAGTGAGAGGATTTCTGAAGCCAGAGCCTTTGGCCGAGACGCTTGACAAGAGTCGAGCAACCTATGCTGATTTCCAGACAGAAGAGGAGACGGATTCATCTTTAACACCCAGGTCAGATGCCACAGAGGAGCCTCCAACATCTGAGGCCTCGGATGCTGGAACTGAAGAAGGTAGGATGATGGCTTCATTAACATGTGGGAACGTGGCTCTTATGTAATGTAATTGAACATTTATATAGTGCCCCTTCAAAGGTTCTACTTTGCGCTAGCCTTTATGATGTTAAATGTCATTATGAACGTATGTATTACATCAGTTAGCAAAACAATGCATAGTAAGGTAGAAGAGTTGCCAGTGGCAGGCCCATGCACACATGTGGAGCCAACCAACGGACTGTCAAAAGCTACAATACAATTCCTGTCGAAAGCTAACAGATGGCATGGATTTCAGAGTTGATTGTTGCTTTCCTGACAGAATTGTTGATCTGCATTCTTTAGAATGTTGCACTTGTGTTTATTTGCATAACAACTTCAAGCCTTCGGTGCTTGTTTTTTTGTTATAGAAATCGTGGAGGAGGCTGCAGTTGCTGATGCTGGTGATCTGTGTGCTGATGCTGATGCTGAAGCAGTCTCAGGTGAAACAGTTGATCCTCATCCCAATTCAACGGTTGATCCTCATCCCAATTCAACGGATGAAGAGAAACTTCGGCAACACAGTGCCACTTCCATCCTAGAAGGCCACACAGAGATCAGCCTTCGAGACAGGTCGGTGATATTTAGTCCTATTTAATCTGATATCATCCACAGGCTGATACAGCTTCACTGTCAATTGTAACTTTCATCTAAGTTTATTTGGTTGATGTTCACTCTGGATGTGAAAATGCACTCCTTACAATCCATTAGACAGATCCTGTCAAGGTCTCTGAGATCAGAATAAGATACCTAATGCTGGCTATAGCAGATAAACAACTTGAAAGAGATGAGTTTAAATCAATCAATCAATCAATCAATCATAGAATTTATATAGAGCCTCTTGGCTCTACTCAGAGGCGCTCCTAAGCCAGGCCTGATCATAGAGAAAAGTCTTCAATAAGTCCAGAGCTGAGCTTGGTTATCTTACATTGGCAGTAATACAATGTAATGTAATATAATAAAACATTTAGATAATGCTATTGAAGCACCAGTCAGAAGCACTGCTTACATGGCTTTGTAACTGATTTTAAAAGTGCGACTTAGATAAACAAACGTATGTTGAGCTGAGTCAATTGAAACAGTGTTATGTTTAAGAAAGACTGTTCCAAGGTTAATATCCTGATGAGCTCATAGTGATGTGCAGTAGTGAGGAATCTAAGTCTCCATGGTTAGCAGAGTGAAGTGATCAGTGGCCTGGCTGACTCAATGCTGGAGCACTAAGTTCTCTGGTGTACATAGGGACTGCACCAACCATTGTGGATCATCCAAGTAAGGGGATCTTGAAACAAATCGTTTCTAGCACTGTCTGCATTTTAAAATGGAAATATGTGACTGTGATGTGCCACTGAAGAAGGTTGTAGATTTGTTATGTCCTTTAAATTTGTACCTGATTTTTTGATCTTTTGTGATTGTAGGCCATACTTTGCTGCCATCATGGCTGCCTTGGACTGCACGCTGGATGACTATCAAGCGCTGTTTGCTCTATGTCTTCTCTACGCTCTTGGGCATAATGATGGTACGAAGTTTTCTGGGTTTTATTTAATTATGTCTATTTAGTGGACAAAATCAACTGTTACACATTTGTTTTGGATGAGCAGTGCTTGCTTGTTTCTTGCCTGATTTACTGTAATTTTTTACTTATAATTTGAATTGTCTGTATAAAACTTTTGCTAATGGCAGTTATATGTTACAAAAACAGTTCTGTTGCAGTCATTTGATTTGATAGATTGTAATTGCAAAAGCTTGGTTCACTGTCTTTGTAGTATTCTTCATGATATGTTTCGATTCAACTCATTTTTGGTTTATGTAAGCTAATATAGTGGAATATATGTGCAACTTTACATATGACTTCACAACCAAGTCCCAGAATTGACTGAACTTCTCAAGAAAAGCATAGGTGCGTCTTTGTGAGGTTCTTGTAAGGCGCTATATAAATTGCCATATACATACATATGTACGACGTACGTACATACATACATACATACATACATGTGGTCTACTCACATTTGCACTAAGTAAAAACTGTCAGTTGATACTATGTACTAAAATGATGACAGTAATACTTTTTTTAACCAAAGAAATTGGGTGTCACATGTGTTTATGCTGATATCTGTTCTATTTTGAGTTAAACTTGTATAACTTTTGCTGTTTTAATAGTTTTTTTGTTGATTGTAATGTTCAATAATTATTTGTCAAATTGGCTTTGAAAAATTTCATATGTTTTGGAATGTATTCCATGCTTACCTCCTGTGGACAGATGGTAAAAGCTCCGTTTAATTGTCAAATTGTCTGTGCAGTTGTTGTTTTGTTTGTAAAGGCTTTCTTTATTTTATTCCATCTATCAAATATTGGAAGCCAGAAATGTAATGTCCAGATCTGCTGATATTTGTTGCATTTAGGGTTAATCGTGAAGCCCTAAATTTGATCAGCTTGAAGTGATCTTATTTTTTTGACCTGCTACACAAAAATTCTGTGGTTCCTTATCCAGCAGCACATATCATAACCTCTAAAATTCCATCTACAGTATGTCTAATAGTTTTTGAAGCGTAAATGTGTAGACCACAGAACTGCTTATATTTATTATAAATTATACCCCTACACCACCACTGGGGCGCGATGGTGTAGGGGTATGTTCGGTGCCTTGCATCTGGAGGGTTGCAGGTTCGAATCCACCTCAGAAAGCCGCCGCGTAGGGACCCTGGGCAAGTCCTTCACTCGCAATTGCTCATGCGCTTCGGCGTGAAACTCCGATTCAGCGTCCGCGCAGTAGTCGGGAGCGCCTCTGAATAGAAATCTGGAAGGGCGCTATAACAAGTGTTCAAATACAATACAATATTATGTTGAAGGCTCTTTTCACAACTGGCCTTTTCTCTGTGGTTTTTAAGTAACTTTTCTGTGTGGCACATTATTATATTTGAGCAACTATAGTTAATATTGATATTGGGTGTATTGTGAATAGCTCCATGGACACGTAGTAGTAGTATGCATCATCACCTGATGTGCAATTATGCACCACTGTCTTAATACCATTGATAACTAACCATTAAATATAATTGATTTAGTGTACCAAGTAAATTTTCGGCAGTGCTGCAGGATATCATAAAGATGATATCCTGCATCATAAATATGCTTCTCATAAATTTATGGATTTACTCACCAAATTCTGCTCTAACTACTGCAAGCTAGTGCACTGTGAGTGTATGTTAGGGTTGAATATTCCAAATATCCTGTGACATTAACTGGTTTCTTCAGCTGTCATCTATACTGCCTATATGTTGTAATTTCTGTTCTTTTATGTGTGTTTGTACACAACTGTTTGTGTGTTTTGAGCTTCAGTCTGTGTAAGGCATTGTGGTTTTCTACACGTTACCTACCGTACTCTTAATCTCTCCTTTTTCAGTTGAAGCCTTTGTTAGATCTTACGTTTGGTACTTTGATGAGTTAAGTAGCAACGTACCTTGGACACTGGTCTCCTTTCTGGAATTCTTCTAGTTGCTGTTGCTGGATGACATTTTAGATGACATTTTAGATTAAATTTAGATGACATTTAATGTTTACTCAAAACTAATAACCTCGGCTTAACAAGAAATGTTAAGAAATGACCAAGTTTTCTGTGTAATGGCTGTCTGTAAGTCATGTGGTAACAGTTGTTGTGCAGATCCAGAAAACCTTGAGGAATTTGAGTGAATTGCCGGTAGTATTACACAGGCTGCTGTACCATGTAAGACTTTATTAGTAGCCTCACAGAGCATTACATCTATTTCGGTAGCGGTTAAAGACCGATCTGTTTAGTTGTGGGCTTGTGTAGTCGGGTCGGGAACTCCTCGGATAAGTTTTCCTTTAGAGGTGCTACATAAATAAGTACTTGTAGTTACAATCAGGATCTGTGCATGGACAAGAACATCCTGTTGTACTGTATACTGATGGTTGATTATGTTACATAAAAAAATTGATTAATAATTAAATAATTACATGCATTATTCGTTTAATGACGAGCTGCGTTGGTTTCCCATTCACTTCTAGTACATGCTTGTCGTTAAAGGGTTAAGTAGCAAAAATTGTTGCACGTTTATTAAAAATTTTTTTCACAATAATGACCTTTAAATGTGTGATTTGTTGTGGAATTTAAGTTATGGTTCTTTTGATAGCGGCATAGAAACAACTGAATGTTGCACCTTTTGCTTCTCAGAAGAGATTGACTGCATTTGATTTGTACCAAGAACACAGCCTTAAGATAGAGACCATGCCATCGTTATTTGCTGGTGCCTTGTCTGTTTCGGGCGGCATTTGCCGTAGATGATTCTGTCTGTTGTGGTGACTTTAACATCATAGGCTAGAGTCGCTGTGAGATGGGCGCCGTTGTTGGCTGCCAGCTTTGTATTTAAATCAGTTGCGGTGTGTCAGCTGCTTTTTTGTGTGTGCCAATAAACGAGTATAATAATAATAATAATAAGAATGTGTTAAAATTGAAGAGAAATTTACCACAGATGGGTCAGTGCTGCAAAAATTGTTTTTTAATTACTACCAATGCTCCTGCTTATACACTTTGTGGCCTCTGAGTTAACCCTTTAATGATGAGCTGCATTGGTTTCCAATACATTTTAGTATACACTCGTCTTTAAAGGGTTCAAATAGTTTTTGAGCTCTCTGCTGAATGTAAGTGAAATTTACTGCATGTGGCTCTGGTACTAATGCTTCCGTGCTCATTAATGTTTCCTATGATCCAGGTGTAAACCCTGGAAGGAGTGTTGACTTCAAATGTTTAACCGAATTATGGTTTTATTTAAGGCATTAACCAGGAACTGTTAGACACTGTCCTCTTACCAACTGATCAGTCACAGGTAAATATTTGGAGCGTGCTAATTTTGTATTTAGATGATGAAAATAAATGCTTTTAAGATATAAACAGCCATTGTATATCATCTTATCTCTGCAGTCTGAAGTTTTCTCAATTTGTATTGGGATTAGATAACTACTAAATTTAAGAATTCTGTTGATTTTTTTTATCTTGTTATATAGGCTTGAATAAATGTCAGCTGAGCCTTTGAAAGTCTTATATTGGAAGTTCTAGCCATAGGTGTTTTATGTGACATCCCAACTGTATGCTACATTGTATTTACCTATTTTTATTATGACATTATTACTTGTGTCAGTTTTTGAGAAAACAAAGAAAAGTACTGCATTTTAATGTAAATGACTTACCCATCTGGCTTACCTAGCCATCGAAAATACTTACGTATGCAGTTTGTGCATTCCTTAATTGTTTTGAAATAAGTAAACTGGGAAATTGTGTCCTCTTTGATAATGCACAGCAATGTAATTTGGGACTAAGAAATAACAGTAATGTGTAATATTGGCGATAATATTAATAAGGAGAAGGTTGACACCATGATTATAAGTTTTTACATTATGAGGTTTGATGTGTTTTTGTTGACAGACGAAGCATCATTATAATATGTCGTTGGTGCAGCAACTTATCCAGATCATGTCTCTTGCCTGTCAGAATGGTAGGTGGTTCTGTTCTGAGGTTTTCTAAATGACTAGTTGACTTCTGTATGACAACTGGTTTTCATGACAGTGTCTTATATGATCTTTATATGCATTGTCAAAATCATTCTAAATAAACAAAATTAAATGATACCCAGATAGGATAAGGTGACATACAAGTGAACACATGTATAATTAATCTACAACTAACTATTTAATGTTACAAGCTGCTAACTATTTAATGTCAGCCTGGTGTTCTGAATAAACGAAAATTGATTGATTGATTATTGAATTGATTTTCAGCTGTGCATAATTGCTCTATTAAATGCTTTGAATATGCTTGTGATTGGTCTATGTGTATTTTATTTTGGTGCTCACTGTAATCAGGCGTATATATCATGCAAATTTAGTAGATGGTGGATATTTTGTGTCTGCTTGTTAATCCAGATGGATAGTGAATAATTAATTTTGTTTCAGAAAGTAACATGGAATAATTTTCTACCTAATGAATTCGGCAGATGTTGGATTGTGTGTTGTTAATCGGTAGAATGCTTTGAGTGGAATGCTTTGTTTTTCTCTTTTTCCAGGTAGTAAAGTGCGACTAGCAACACTTGAACTGACTGTTCGTCTGATGCGTAACCTTGTCTACAAAGACGGCCACTGCTTCCTGCAGGACTGCCATCTGGCAGCTGTTGAGGGAGTCAGAGAGGAGGCCACCCTCCAGCTGAGGAACTTCTACAAGGTATGGGAAAAGGTAGGGATGAAATCGTAACGACCAACCTCGGTCGGTCCTTTCCATACTCTCTCTGTGTCGTGTGCTTCACTTCGTATTTCTGTGGCACAGTTCTTGTGCTGGCTTCTGCTTCATGCTTTTGACCGTTGTGCTAATTCTAGTGCTATCAGATATTGTCTTCTCGTTGATTGCATGGACAGCTGTGTGAGCTAACCAATCTGTCTACTAATGATACTTGATTGATCTGTCACTAACACTCGTTTATAGTCATACACTCATTGATTCATTATTTTCACGTGCTAGCTTGTTGACTTCTGATGCTGATTTTCACGTGTTAGCGTTCCTACTGTTTCAGTAACATGCATGCTCACTTATTAATTTACTTATTTACATATACAAATGGAATAAATTAATGGTGTGAGAGAGTCAGAGAGGAGGCCACCCTTCTAAAATACGTCCTAGGAGGAATTCAAGTGGTGTGCTTGGCAAAAAAGAGGCTTGAAGGAACTGTGTACATACAACTCTGAGAAATGTTTGCTTGTGTAATTGTTTGGATAGATTCCTGTCTAAAGATTCAAATGAATGGGAAAGAGATGACTCAGAAGATAGAGTCTGCAGATTGTTAAAGGCATTTGCAGTTGTTAATGACAGAGTTGAAAGAGGTTTGGGCCTCATTTAAGATTTCAACAGGATGTTAATCAATGGAAAAGATGAAAAGATGGGCTTTGGTTTCTTCTTCTTCGATTGAACTAAAAGAACCTTATAAGGAAATTGTGCCGTAGTGGTGGTGAATTGGACAACTGGATATTGTGTTGATTGAAGTAACACTGAAATTTGACAGGAATTCTAGCTTATAACTGGAATTAAATTTAGTTACACAATACAACTGTAATTTGATAATGCCTTCCTTATGAAGATCAGAAGTCCACGTTGAAGCTGGGCAACCATTGACACTGTTGTGCCGTTCTGTTATTCACATATTCAACATCTGCTGCGAAATATAGATCAGAAAACAGGTCGACTAAATATGTTATAAACATTAGTTACTTAGTAAAAATTGTTGGATGCATTTTACATTGTAGCAGTTTAGAATGAGGCAACCGAAGAAGTTTTCCTATTGACATAAGATACTTTGAGTAGTGGAGAAAAACTTACCAAATTCCAATCTGCCCACCGAAGGGCTGCGACATGTTGAAAGTTCAGAGCCGAGTTGACCTATAGGCCCTAGATATTTTCCAATTTCAAGCATATTTTGCACCGTGCAATTTCTACATGCAGCACACATTGGTCGAGTGAGAAAGTTAAATTGTTAAAGTTTAGTTTCTGGCTTTATGCTAAGGGCCAACCTAACTTACATACTTGTTCACTGTCACTAACTCTCAGTTTAAATAATCAGGTCAAAGTGAAGATTTGATTCTTGGGACGTTTTACTTCTGAACAGAGTGAAGAGATCTTCCTCGATATGTTTGAGGATGAATACCGTGAACTTTCCAGTCGACCTCTGAATGTGGAATACTTGACGATGGATGCCTCCATTCTTCTGCCTCCCACTGGTACTCCACTGACTGGAATCGACTTCAGCAAACGACTTCCATGTGGAGAAGTTGAACGAGCTCGTAGGGTTAGTACTGTTCTAGCTTTTAGTGGTCATTACTAAATGTACTCTGCAATTCTTTATCTATCATAGTAAACAAGTTCAATGTCAAGTAATGTAAATAATAATTTTTTAAATAATAAAAAGAAAGGAAAATTAAAATTCACTGTTCTTTGTTAAATTTTAGACGACTTTGATTACTGTAGATACTCTAAAAGTAAATGAGTGAAATACATTTCGGTGCAGTAACACAAAACTTCCATTAAGCACAATGGTTTTCAACCACATATTTATTTATCTATTTATTTAAAGCTCTTATTATGTGCACAAAGTCAGTTACTTTAAATCTGAGGGGCAGATTTTTGTTTGCTAGAAGTCAAGATGGAGTCTTGCAAAGTCTGGAGTAAAAATTGAGTCTTAACAATTGATTTAACGATGATAGCAAGTTTGCAAGTCAGGCTTTTTGTGGTAGACGATTTAAAATACAAGGCTCACAGCAGCTGAAAGCATGTGAACCAAGTGCTACAACTGTCCTAAAACTAGGTTCTAGCCAGTTTAAGAAGATTGCAGCAATGTAGTGGAGTGATATGGGGTTAGCAAATACATTAAAATATGACGTAAAGTGGGTATTCTAGGCTGTAAAGTTAAAGCATAAATTCAATCTTAACTTAATACACCTCCCTGCCTGTCAAGAGGAAGTCATTAAAGTTCACCAAGGCAATCTAATACCTTGTGATGGATGAAGAATAAATTGTAATAACCCTAGAACAAGAGTGGCCAAACTTTTTTTGCATACAGGCACAATAAATATTGGTAACACGGCGGGCCGCAAGTGTTTGTCCTCACAGTCTTGAAAGAAAATACAAATGTTTATTTTATATATTTCAAAGAAGTATGAAAACAGGCAGATATTTTGTTGCATGGCAAGGTTTGTCTTGTATCCACAGGCGATTCGTGTCTTCTTTCTTATTCGTGATCTTTCGTATACACTGAGGCAAGAACCAGAACACGATCTTCCTCTGACGAAGGACGAGGAATGTGTCAAGGTCAATGATGTCCTTGATCTCAGTGAGTGTCATCCAATTCTTTGTATTTCTGTAGTGTTTGTTACACCAGTGAGTGAATACCTTGCCACTCACAGTATATGGATTCACTAATTTCAGGCTTTCTGAAGATCGTCTTTTTAGGTGACATTGCACAAGTTTAATTCACATTTGCTAATTAACACTGCTTAAACTGGCTTCTGATTGTCATTAGATACTGGTGTATAAAATATGTTATGCCTCTTTGTTTGCATTGTGTCAGAGACGTCACTCTGTCAAGAATTCAGTCTTGACCTGGTTTCTGTAGATATTAATCATTGTATGTAAATTTTGAACCTGAATTCTTAGGGATCATCTTTACCTTTGTAAAGAAACCAGTCATATTTCCTAAACGTATTTAGTGATGTCATGTTTGAAGTCACTTTTTCACTGTTTTAGGATGTGGCCTGGTGTTACTTTTAATTGACATCATTGACAAGATATTATATAGTGGCACCTTCTTGACTGATGGCTCACATTGCAATTATGTTTGACCACTCTTCTCAAAATTTAAAAACTTCCAATATGTTCATTGGCTTGCATAGCAGTCCTGACTATCCTGCTCACTTCTTTTGCCACTTACGGTACATACTTCCTGCTGTGTTCCATTTGAAATTTAAACTTGCTTACATCATCTACAAAGTATTCTAGTCTGGCTTGCCTTGTTTAGACCTGCAGACATTCTTTGCCTCCTAGGAGTACATCTGAGCTTCCTCACTCATTTTGTGAAGTCCTTTACTGTGTAGCATTTGGTCCTGGCAGCTTTGCTGCTGCTGCAGTGCTGCTGCTCACAAAATGTTATGCAATTTACTTCAGTGCTTTTGTGAGGTTCTGACAAGGTTCTATATATAAATAGACATAACAATGTACATGGTCGGAGTTGGGCTGGGAGCACCTCTGAGTAGGTATCTTTGAGGGGCGCTCTGTAAGTCCTCTGAATGAACATGTTCATACATGTACTATACTACTATATTTGGCCTCTTGAAGACCCTTATTCAAACCTATTTAAATGCTTCAGTTTGCAATCTCCTGATCTTCAATTTTGTTCCAGCTACCTAGTGTCTGCCTGTTTTGAATGTCAACGTTCTACTGCAAAGCCTTAATAAACATGTGTTTTAAGAATGACAACTATTCATTGCTAGTATTTCATTACATGTTTGGGTACTTTGATGTCCCTGTGAAAAATTTTCATCAGTTTCTATTGCAATTTTCTTTATTTATTCCTAAGGGATTATTTCTACTTCGGATCATAAGAATAATTGCCTAATTCCTATGCTTCTTTATTTGTAAGATATTATTTATGTAATGAAATAAAAATTTGATATTACTAAAAATAATTCAAATAGTAACCAGAAGTCAAACGGTAATTTATTCTTGATATTATTATTGGTTCCTGTATTGTAGACAACAGTGATCTAATTGCTTGCACAATTGTTACTGGAGAAAAGTGAGTTGATCATGGCTATTAAAATTGTTGAAATTCATTCAATATACCATAATATTAAAGTTGATTGCCTTATATTGATTGAGGGCTTTTGCCAAAATATGGATTGTGTGAGCAGTGAGAATGTGGCAACAATTTCAATTAGTGTTTTTAATCACTAGAAATTAACTGAACTTGAATAGTTAGATGGTATACATGTCTTTAAATGTTCTATAAAATACAAAATGTATGCAGCTGGTATTTTGCAAATGCATTGATCTGAAACAGGAATTTTGATGTCATAGTGTATGTCAATCCTGTTTAAATCAGGAAAGTGAATCACGATTGCTTGCGAGTGATGTATGTGTGAAGAAGGAAGGAATTGAGGTTAAATCAGGGGTGTTAACACTTTCTAAATGGTGGGCCAGTGGCAATATTTTCCAGTGAGTGGCAGGCCAGAGTGCTGAAGCAAAATGGGGGTAGGGGTCTGGGAGGGGCATGTTGAGGCTGTTCCCTGAAAATTTTTGCAAAGCTAAATCTTAAATGGTACAATTTTTAGCATACAAACAGTGAAATTAGGCTCATAAAATCTTGATTTTGATCTTCATTATCAATCACGAACATTACTACTACGGTAATGGCAAGGTTCTACGGTTCAGAAAAACATCGTCAGTGGGCCAGAAGCCCGCGTCAATTTTTTTCACCCCGGGTTAAATTTTCTTTGTGTTCAGGAAGGAACGACGATTTCTCGTGATCGACATCATACAGCTGATTCTGGTGGAACCTGACTCGAGGCGTCTTGGCTGGGGTGTCGTCCGATTTGTTGGATTTCTTCAGGTAAGTTGGGGTTGCAGGATTCACAACCATTTGCAGTTGGTCTTCCGATCGCTGTCATTTTGAAGATACAATATACAATGTAATATAATGTACTTGATCTCAGTGAATGGTCTATTGAATATGTGTATGCCATGTGGAAAATAGCAGTATTAGAAGCTTTATAAAATCTGTAGGAATCTGCTAACTATTTGTAATATAGAGTTTATTGCTGTTTCTTAAGTTAGTGAATATTTGAAACCTATTACATACCTGTCTAAGCAACAAAAATTTGCTTTAGTTTCAAAACCTGAAAGTACCTTCCAAAACAAGCCAATTGCATTGAAGAATCACAAACAACCTACATGACATGTGATCAGTGAAATGACTGCCATAAACGATAAATATTGTGAAGCAATTGTAAGATCAGCAATGCTTCATACAACACTACTTACTCTATTTTCAAGGCTACAAGTTGCTGCTTTCTTTAAAACACAGATTCTTTGTAAAATCGGTCATTTGAGTACAAGTCGTAAAAACGTCTTTTGCCCTTTATTGGAAATTCCTGGAAATGGTACTAGTGATATGCAAACAAGTGCTTTAAGTATATGTGGACATACTTGTAAGTTATCAAATGCAGATTGTAATATACTTGGATGGTCTGAGTGCAGTTATGAATCTCCTTTTAAAATGTGTAGTAAAATTGGCCAGTTACACATGTGAAAAACAGTGATGTGATTAATATATTATGTTTGC
Source organism: Aporrectodea caliginosa (assembly GCA_020284085.1). Classification (NCBI taxonomy): domain Eukaryota; kingdom Metazoa; phylum Annelida; class Clitellata; order Crassiclitellata; family Lumbricidae; genus Aporrectodea; species Aporrectodea caliginosa. Next base: position 308,742 of record JACEVL010000561.1, read on the forward strand.
AGGATGTTGAAGTGACTGGAGACAGGGATGACAGTCGCTGTTTGCACGTCACGATTCACAAGCCAACAATGAACTTCACGCACGGCCGACCACTGCCAATCCTGTCGGCACGCTTTATCTTCGACGACCACATACGCTGCATGGCTGCCAAGCAGCGCCTGACGAAAGGCCGGCTCAAGGCTCGGCAGCGCAAGATGCAGATGATTGCGCGGTTGCTTGATCTCCCTGCTCATCTCGTAGACTCCCTTTATCCACAGACATCAGTACCACAGTCGGCCGCTTCCCTCAGGACCAGCCATCCCGGCCAAGCGGTTCCTGGCGCCTCAATGTCAACGCAGAATGTCCCAGGTCAGGTTGAACCTCTTCCTCCTTCATGTATGATCGTCAGAAATGCCTAGTACTCAGACGAAGGCTTTGCTCTGATGGTATGTCTTTGTGCCTTTGCTCCTAGTCCTCATTCAGTATTCCTGTTTGACATGCATGTACTCGCCATGTGCCAGTTCTGCTGTAGGCCTACTTCTTATCATTCATCTTTCTTGCTTGACCCAGTTTTGAACGAACCTTGACTTGACCTAGTTATCATTCATTAGTTCTGTTTGATTTGTTTTTTAGCTTGTTTATTTTCTCTTTTCAACCCAGTTTGATGTAAGTCATACATATCTCTTAACAACCATGTGGTATTTTGATCTTACTGTTTTAACGCATTTTTGATGATAAATAACACTGTAACAATCAGCTGCAGTGGTTTTCCAGTTGCTTTTAGTACACTTTCGTCATTAAAGTGTTAAATATCATAATGAAGACAACGTCAGCAAGTCAACAGACAATATGGGAGTAATTCGCAGTAAAAGCAGCAGACCAAAACAACTATGTATTAAAATATTGGTACTATAGAACTTATTAATTCAAAAATTTTATAGATCAATAATAGTATAAACAGCTGACTGGCAGTAAAAAAACTTAAGCAACACCAAAGCAGCTATAGTCAGTAAATTGACTGACAGCAAACAGAATTATTTTGACAGTGAAAAACAACTAAGACAATAGGAGCAACTAATTCTCAGTTAAAGTAAGAGGACAATACAGAAAAGTAATGACATTAAAACAAATGGCCAACAGTTGAAACGTCATGCTCAGTAAAAAAAATGGCAAAGAACAAAATTTATAGACAGTAGAAACACAAGACCAACAACAGAAACAACTCATGTCAGTTCCAGCAACTAACAAGACAACAAAAGTAACAGTTAAAGCCACAGCCATGCTCTAGAACAAAAGACTGACAATAAGAGCCACTGACGATCTGTCAGTCTGTGTTCTACAGGTCGAAGCCATGCTGTCATGACAAGCTCCGATCCTTCAAAGCAGAACACATCGAACAATGCCATCGAGCGTTCCGTCTTTGCCTCCGTCGATCAAGTTCCTGCGTTCAATGCCGCCCGGGAACAGGAACAGGGTTCACGACGTCCAATGTCCAAACTGCCAGGAACCGTTTCGAGTCAAGTTCCGCTGAGAACGTTTCGAGTAAAGACAGGAGATGGCGAAACGCAGTCGCCAGCTGAACTGAAACGAAGTACAAAACTGCTCCTTACAATGGCAAAGGAAGCTAAACGAACACGCCAACTGCGGCCGGTCGATGAAACAAACGTGGATGCCGGGGCGTCGCTGGCGACACGACGACTTCGACAATCGGGTGAGAAGAAGTCGAGCAGTCCACGGCGCCGCCGAGATCAGAACTCTAGTCCAGCTGAAGGAAGCGGTGGAGCGACCGTTGATCGATCAGGTAGTCTCCCAGAGATAAGTACTGGTGATCATATAGTTCTTGGTCGAAGGGTCGAATCTCTTGATGTCTGTGACGAAGGAATCGAGGTCAAGGCTCCAGAAGAGAGGAAGAATCAACCGGACCAGGAAACTGCCCTCGACGGAAAAGATGGAAGAGGTTTTGTAACGCCACGGAAACAAGCAGGGACTGGAGCGCCGAAGAGCCTGACGCCAGCAGAGGGTGTTCCTGTGTCCCTGGTGGTGTCATGTGACGAGGTTCCTCTTCGCCCCTCTCACGGTTTCATGGACTCTCCTGTTAAACTGGTGCCACCAGCTGAGCCAGATGACATTCACAGGCTCACCTCCGCTCCTTCTGCAACCGGTGATTCTCCTGCTGAACAGAGTTCCAGCGCAACTCAACAGCGGGAGCAGACAGATGAGTAGTCGGTGCTTTACAACAATATACTGCAAGAATTGTGCTAGAAAGTTGGAGACACTATTTACAGCACTAGTTAGAGGCACTGCAACTGTTTGTTACCCTTAATGAAGATCAACCTTCTGGGCATTGATTGATGTATTTCTGAAATGGCAAGCCGTTTTCAGTGTATGTTGCTGCCGTGACTGTTTTTGTTGAAATTTGGGTTTCATAGCACGGATAATGTGATCAAGCTGAAGTTGAACTGTACATGGGTTTCAATGCTGCATCTGCGTTTCAAACAGAATTTTATTAATATATGGGAAAATGTGAGACACCAGTTTATAACGCTGGTACCCTGATTTTGCAGACCTGCTAAACTGATTATCTTATTTATAGGCCAGTTTTCCCAATAGTTTTGTGGTCTCATGTAGTAACATGTGATTACCCACATACAGTAAAGGTCATAGGAAAGCATTTACCAGGTAACCAGAGCTGGTGAATCTTTCCATGCTGATGATTTGTGTTGCATGGCCAGTGACATGGAATGTGGCTCAAGAGATTTGTTGATTCCTATCCCTGTAGTTTTTGAGATTTCAGATTTTCTGGGCTTGAAATGCCGGTGACTTACACTACAAGAAATTTTAAAACTCGAATGCAGTAACACTGAACACTTCGCGGAATTGCTGATGATCATGTATGGTCATTTTGTGTAGGGTTTAAGGTTTAACTGTGCGATTATCTACAATAATTGCAACGAAGTCATCTGTATGAATAGCTACTGCTACGCAGTATCATGTTATAACTTGTTTTAGAATGCAACGTTGTGTACAAATACAGACATAAGTATCCTATTGACAGTTAAAAGTTGCAATTTATTGTGGCATCTGCCTTGCTCCAGGTGGTCACAGTGCTTCAATGAACTTAAAAATTCCATTTTATTAGTGGCTGAAACTGATAAATTTCCTAAATGGCCGATTGTAATTGTAATTGTGACAGTTTCTATAGCATTGTCTATAGCAAGCTACTTCTAGGATGCTATACATTGTCACCTGTCAGTGTAAATGTTAAGCGTTAGATAGCAAGTACAGTTTTAACTGTTGTTAAAACCATTTATGCTTTGGCTTCCTGAGTAGGTGCAGGAAGACTGTTCCAGGCATGTAAACCAGCAACCCGAAATGCCTGTTTTAGTTGCTAACACAAATACTTCAGCAGATTTTGATGATCACAGCTACAACCTACTACAGTCATCCGATAGCTGCCTAATGCTGTCTGCATTGATAGGTCTAGGTCAATGGTTAAAACAGGTTAAAGCAGGAGATTCAGCATTGTACCTATCATGAGATCATCCCATGTAACACTTTTGATGGTTGTAATATGGCATTCTGTGCCCAATCATACTCGAATTATAAAGCTCTACACAATATGAAAACATTGTCTGACATTGTCATTCTGTATTACAAGCCAACTTCAGTGTTTAATCTATTTAACCGCTTAACCGCCATAATGCCGGATATATCCGGCGCCAGCTAAAAATCCTCACGCCTTAGCGCCGGATTAATCCGGCATAAACATAATGACTCGGGCATAGTGCTGGCTTGGCGTATTTCATGAAGTATGGCGCATATTATATTAGCAGAGGATGTCATAGGCTATATTTGGACGGAAATTTTTTTAACCCCGGCTACTTCCGGTCTGATCGCTATGCAACCGGTGACGTATAGTAAAAGTACAAAATGGCGAAACGGAAGTTTACAAGCGAAGAAGTCTTACAAGCAGTTTTAGGACCCGCAAACATCCATGGATGTGATATTACCGGCAGAATGCAATAACTTTGGCATTACTGAGAAGATTGTTATATATCTTGCACTTCCTCTACTGGACAGTCGTCGTACAGTGTTCATGGACAACTGGAACTCCAGCTGTCTGTTGTATGACTACCTACACTACAGACAGACAATGACCTGTGGAACAATAATAGATCTGAGTAAATAATTATGTGCTGTATGTCCTGGTTTATACGTGTTCAGCAAATGTCAAAAAATAATTACGCAACTAACAATAAGCCACAAAAATTACGCTATTTTTACCAATATGGTGCGGCGCCCGGATTTCTTGGCTTGCGGCGGTTAAAGGGTTAAATATTACTTCTGTGAGTGCTAGACATCCCAGACTTACTTCAATCATTAGTTTGTGCATGCTCATTATTAATAATAATTTGGTTTGCTGAATGTGTGTTTTAGGGCAGCAACTTTACACTTGAGTCTTGTTTGAAAGCCAGTATCTCCAGAAAGTTAAGTTTTTAGCAAGGAAGAGGTTAGCAGTTGCTCAACAGATGCTGCTTTTAGATTTGGTGCTGCAGATAAGGAGTTGATAGACTTAATTCTGTACAACTGCCGGCTGTGGTAGGATTTTTAAGCTATTTATCCCATTACGCTGCTTTGTAGTAGCAAGCTGATCAAAACTGAACATTTCTGTACATGAATTTTTCTATAGCATATTTTTGATGTTTGAAAGTGCTGAAAACATTGCTGTGTGACCTACAACGAAAAGCTCTCAGAAAGTTCTTTTTATATGATAAAAAGTTCCTTATCTACAGTCAATGACAATGTAGTGAGCCTTTTATCTATCTGTTTGTGGCAGCTGTGTATATGTTAATGGTTTTAACAGCAGCTTCTGTTAACAGATATTTATGGGCTCACCAGTTGAAATGCTTCCTGTGACCTGCTGTTCCAGATTTTTTCTCAAAATTACGTGGCATGGGAACTAAATGGAAATGCACTGGCTTTTTGTTTCTGTGTTCAGATTTTGATTTCTAGTTTGTCTTGTTAAATTGGCAGTTTGACTCATGTTATTGTTACCAGTGAGGAAAAGTTGTCAAGTTGTTAAGTGACTATTGTCTATTAATCAGGACTAATTAGGCCTCGGAGGACCATTGGTAATAGAGGCACATAATATGTGCAATGACATTCCTTAACCTTTTCCGGTATCTTTTGACGTCTCACTGGACATCCTATGAATGTATTATTATTATTATCATTACAGACATTTTTAACAAGTGCGAAGTCGCACAGAAATGCGAATCTGTCACAGTTTCGTTACAGTTGAAAGTTTGGCTATGTTGTGAAACTTTTAGAAATTTGTAAATAGTTTAAGAGCGATGTGGCATTATTTGAAGCAGTGGCAGATTATTGGCATTTCAGTCTGTATCATTATTGTAAGTTTTGTAACATAATAGACATGTAAATATCCGTTATTTTGTTCCTCAGTGTTTTATGTAAATACACAGAGTTTAATGCACAGCTCTCCGTCCATCATCCCTTAGGCTTTCCACTCCAGATTAGTCCTTCTCAAGAATTCCTATTCCCAGTGGTTTGGGTGACCAAAGAAGAGTTTTATTGGAAAGCATGTGTTATTATGGTTCCATTGCGTTTGGCAAGCAAAATATTTGGAGAGCAGTGGGAATGCTGTTCCCACAGTTCCCACAGCACTTTAAACACTGCCTATCCCGATCCATCCAGAGTTGTATTGTCTCGAGACACTGTCTCGGTCTCGAGACGTCTCGAGACAGGTTTTTCGATGTCTCGGTCTCGGACCTCACTGTCTCGGTCTCGGTCTCGAGGTCATTTCTCGACTTTTTGGAAACTGTCTTAGAAACGAAAGTCTTGTCTTTGTGGAAACTGTCTCGAAGCGACAGTCTTGTTCTCTTGTAGAAGCGGTCTCCAAAGTTCTCGTACAAACTGTATTTTGTTGAACTTCGTACAGTATTGCGCTGTAAAATTGTGTTGTGCCGAATGGATAACTAGTTAATAGGAAGTTCCAAAAAGACAGGAAGTTTAAAAAAAGCGGTGTTTCTGGTATTAAGATTTAAGAGTATTGAAAAAGCAGTCTTAAGTTTGCACTTTCAGTCCAAAATTTCCAAATATCTTAAAATGTCTCATAAAGACCCTGAAATCGTGAAATATGCATTCACGCAGTTTGAAATCAATGAAAAACTAAATAAATGGCATGTCGTTTCGTCGTTTGTGTAAAGCCAACATAAGCTAAACGCTTGGAACAACATCTAGTTTCTCAAGGTGAGTGATGTGACTTAGGCCTAGCCTATGTCGCTAAATCGCTAATAGGTCTAGGGCCTAAATGGAATTTTGTTGGTTTAAATTTTAGAATCATTTAGAAAATCTCTGAATGGCTGAAATATTTAATTTCTTTATAGTTTATACAATTCAGGTGATCGGCTGATTTCAGTGACTTGACCCTTGTATTAGACTTCAAAAGTTGAGAAAAATTGTTTCGGGATTTGGGTCCAATGTGCATTTCACTCGTTTTGAAGGACCTGGTGTCTCGGTCTCGGTCTCGGACCCCACTGTCTCGGTCTCGGTCTCGAACCCCACTGTCTCGGTCTCGGTCTCGGTCTCGAGTTTTATGTCTCGTATACAAGTCTGGATCCATCCTGTTCTCCGCTATCCAGTCCTTGGCTTCCTAGACGAAACCTGCCTTAGCAGCTCCTCTGCTGCCTTCTCTCCCTGTTATTTTGGCTCCAGACTTGGATCTCCACATGTTATGTCTGGATAACCCCACAGACACGATGCAACACGCGTGAATAAGCATTGCATGTACGTAAACGCTAAGATAAAAGTAATTAGCTTTAAGTAGCACTTTGGAATTCTGAGATTACGAAACGGTCGACGAACTTCGACGTAGCAATCAGGCCATTCTAGTTCCCACAAGTTTCCGCATGGCTGGAATTCAACAGCCCGGGCTGCCATAAAATTTGTATGTAATACACACTGCAATGGACACTAGCTGCTCCTATAATGGTCCAGATCGTATATTTTGGCAATGCGCAGAAATGAGGCCTGGGAAAAGAAGGTCTAATGTCTGTTTTAGTTGTCAGAGGAGAGGTTAACCCCAGCACTTCTAACCCCTTCAGCAAAATCCTGAAAAGATGTTGAGGGTCTGCTGAAGACTAAAATATCTCATTAGTCGTCAGTTGCTTTGGGTGCAATATATTGATAGGCCTAACATTAGATTTTGACCTGCGTTCGTGCCTTTTTTGATCATCTAAAATTTTCTACTTCTGGCTCTTTTACAACTAAAACACTAATATTTTATAGAGCCCTACAACACACTGTTGAACTTGCCGCTGTAACGTAGGCCTACTGATCGCTAAAAATCGCGATGCTTAGATCTACGTAATAACGATTTATTAAAACGAGGAAATGACAATTCGGTTCATGTGTGTTTATGTTTACAGTGGCACTAAATGGTTATGCAATGACGCCTTTAGCATCACCCATCGGCGGTTTCAACTCCACATCATTCACATTAGCCGTCTGTTTGCCTGTCTGACCCTTTATTTGGATCTTGACTTGAAACCGACTTCACCACTCCTATTGATTATGTTTTGACTAAGCGCCTGTGAATAAACTGGTTCTCGGGACTTCGCTTTTTGAGCGCTGTAGAAACCTCGAGCCTCTGATTTCTTAAAGGCATCTGTGTGGAATGAGAACTGAACTTTATAATTGCGTTCGATGCATAGATAGGCCTAGATCGCGTTGAACCTTGACGTTTCAAAGTGACATAGAGGTGTGTTAACTGTAAGAGCCGTTTTAAGGAATTTTGGGGCCCTAGGCACAAGTGTAAAATAAAAGTGTAGTCTAACATACGTAAAAGTTCCTCTTGTTAATTTGTTATACAAATCGAAAGTGAGATTGTTAGGCCTATCAGTAAATGTTTGCTGTAGACCTACATGGATTGCCAGGACATTAAAGAGTGACATGGGGAATTTCCCCGCGGGGAAACCGCGGTAAATCCCGCGGTAATGGGGACAATTGCGGTAATACCGCGGTAATGGGGACAACAATTGCGGTAATACCGCGGTAATGGGGTTTACTCTCGCAGTAATACCGCGGTAATGGGGAATGAGCCGGAAAGAAACCCGGGTGATGTTAAGAACTTGAGAACTGATAGGCCTAAGGAGATTTTCTTATTTCCTGAAGCCTCGAGATCTAGTCAGAAATGGTCAAAACTTGGTTAATGCAAACTGTCGATAAGATAATAACAGACTATTGCAGTCAGCAATACAAATAGCTTTGTAAGCTAAAATATGTAATTTTTAAGTTTTAATTGGTGTAAACTTTTGCGGGGAATGTGTTGTCGTCCTGCGGGGATGGGGTGGGGATGGGAAGAAAACCTGCGGGAATGGGGCGGGGATGGGGACAAACCCGGCCTGCGGGGATGGGGCGGGGATGGGAAGACTTACTTGTTGCGGGGCGGGGATGGGGACGAGATTGTCTCCCCATGTCACTCTCTACAGGACATTTTCACACAAACATCGCTTTCGTGTTTTGCTCTCCGCAAAGGCTCTTATATAATATCATCGAAATTCAAAGACTCCAACACATCTCGATTCTATGCTAATGACAGATTAGCAGTTTAATCGTTCTTGAATCATACGGCTGCGACGCCTGTTCTTGATTAATTTACGTTTTGAGAAAGAACGTTCACCACTAGTTTGTCACCATCATTGGCAGAAACGTTACTTACTGCAATTTCAACGTTGGGAAACGTTGATTCAAGATTGTCGACATAGACGCCTAGACGGCACTGATCTTTTTGTTGGTCAAGATCTGGAGGATAGTACTTTGCAAGCTTTTCACTGTATTCGATTAATTGCTCAGTATTCAAATGGACCAGTTTGAATGTAGGCCTAAATCTACCTACTGTTGATTTCTTCATAATCTGCTAACGTCTGTTTAGTTCAGTGATTAATTAGTCGATGATTGGTAAGTAGGTCTGAATTCTAGATTTTTCCATAACAGTGTCATTTGCAGGACCTTCCAGAAATGTAATTCGCATAATTTTTAATCACTCGCCTCTGGCTGTCGTAGTAGGCCTACTCTGTGAGTTTGTGTTTTGGCTCTGCGTTCATAGTCTTCAAAGCAATTATTGTCTCTAAGTGCATCAACATCCCTGACAACATGCCCATATCGAGCCAATATAAATTTTATATGGGCTTGTGGGCTTGCCCATATCAGCCCCATCTGGGCACAAGATCAGCAGCCCATTATCAGATCAAAATTTCTACATTAGAGACAAGTGGGCTCATGGGCTTGGGCTGCCCACATCGAACCCATCTAGGACTGAGGTCAGAAGCCCATCAACCGACATTTCCAATGTTCCACTTTAAGGTGGGCGACAAGTGGGCTCGTGGGCTTGGGCTGCCCACCTCGAGCCCACTTGGGCCTGATGTCTGAAGCCCATTAACCAACATTTGCGACATCCGACTTTTGAATGGGCGATTAATGGGTTCGTGCCCCGTGGGCTTGGGCATCCCACCTTGAGCCCACTTGGGCCTGATGTCTCAAGCCCATTAACCAACATTTGCGACGTCCGATATTTGTATGGGCGATTAGTGGGCTCGTGATGTTGGGCTGCCCACATTGTTCCCATATCGGTCTGTCGGGTCTGATGACAGAAGCCCATTACAAGACATTTGCGACGTCCGATATTTGTATGGGCGGGCGATAAGTGGGCTCGTGATGTTGGGCTGCCCGCATTGTATCAACTTGGGTTTGATGTCGGAAGCTCATTACCAGACATATGCGACGTCCGATATTTGGATGGGCGATAAGTTGGCTCGTGGGCATGGGCTGCCCGCATTGAGCCCATTTGGGCCTGATGTTAGAAGCCCATTAACCGACAGATGCGACATCCGATTATCTGCAAAAGCTCGTCTGATATCAAGTCCAAGTGGTTTCATGTGGTTACCAGAAGTTGGATGTCGCAAATGTCGCTTTAAGTTTATAAGCACCAAATATTAAGCCCTAGTGGGTTTCGAGGTGGGCAGCCGAAGCCCACGAGCATACGTGTCCCCATTCAAAAGTCGGACATTTCAGTGTCTGTAAAAGGGCACCCCGTCAAAATAGCCCGGTCAAAATATCCCCGTCAAAACAAACCAATCGAAATCGCCAATGATAGCCCCGTCAAAAGTCTGATGTCGCAAATTTTGGCTTATGGGCTTCAGACATCAGGCCCAAGTGGGCTCGATGTGGGCAGCCCAACCCCACGCCCCTACTTATCGCCCATTCAAAAGTCGGATGTCGCAAATGTTTGTCAATGGGCTTGAGACATCAGGACCAAGTGGGATCGAGGTGGGCAGCCCAAGCCCACGAGCCCACTAATCGCCCATTCAAAAGTCTGATGTCGCAAATGTTGTTCAATGGGCTGCAGACATTAGGCCCAAGTGGGCTCGATGTGTGCAGCCCAAGCCCACGAGCCCACTAATCGACCATTCAAAAGTCGGATGTCGCAAATGTTGGTTAATGGGTTTCAGACATTAGGCCCAAGTGGGCTCGAGATGGGCAGCCCAAGCCCAGGAGCCCACTAATCGACCATTCAAAAGTCTGATGTCCCAAATTTTGGCTTATGGGCTTCAGACATCAGGCCCAAGTGGGCTCGATGTGGGCAGCCCAACCCCACGCCCCTACTTATCGCCCATTCAAAAGTCGGATGTCGCAAATGTTTGTCAATGGGCTTGAGACATCAGGCCCAAGTGGGCTCGAGGTGGGCAGCCCAAGCCCAGGAGCCCACTAATCGCCCATTCAAAAGTCTGATGTCGCAAATGTTGTTCAATGGGCTGCAGACATTAGGCCCAAGTGGGCTCGATGTGTGCAGCCCAAGCCCACGAGCCCACTAATCGCCCATTCAAAAGTCGGATGTCGCAAATGTTGGTTAATGGGCCCAGACATTAGGCCCAAGTGGGCTCGAGGTGGGCAGCACAAGCCCACGAGCCCACTAATCGCCCATTCAAAAGTCGGATGTCGCAAATGTTTGTCAATGGGCTTGAGACATCAGGCCCAAGTGGGCTCGAGGTGGGGAGCCCAAGCCCACGAGCCCACAAATGCTGGTTAAGGGGCTTCAGACATCAGCCCCATGAGGGCAGCCCAAGCCCACCAGCCCACTTATCGCCCACTTTAAAGTCGGACAGTGGAAATGTCCGTTAATGAGCTTTTGAGCTTATCGCCCATTCAAATGTCGGATGTCGCAAATGTTAGCTAATGGGCTTCAGACATTAGGCCCAAGTAGGCTCGAAGTGGGCAGCCCAAGCCCACGCCCCTACTTATCGCCCATTCAAAAGTTGGATGTCGCAAATGTTGGTTAATGGGCTTCAGACATTAGGCCCAAGTGGGCTCGAGGTGGGCAGCCCAAGCCCACGAGCCCACTAATCGCCCATTCAAAAGTCGGATGTCGCAAATGCTGGTTAATGGGCTTCAGACATCAGCCCCATGAGGGCAGCCCAAGCCCACCAGCCCACTTATCGCCCACCTTAAAGTCGGACATTGGAAATGTCGGTTAATGGGCTTTTGAGCTTATCCCCCATTCAAATGTCGGATGTCGCAAATGTTAGCTAATGGGCTTCAGACATTAGGCCCAAGTAGGCTCGAAGTGGGCAGCCCAAGCCCACGCCCCTACTTATCGCCCATTCAAAAGTTGGATGTCGCAAATGTTGGTTAATGGGTTTCAGACAGGTAGGCCCAAGTGGGCTCGAGGTGGGCAGCCCAAGCCCACGAGCCCACTAATCGCCCATTCAAAAGTCGGATGTCGCAAATGTTGGGTCAATGGGCTTGAGACATCAGGCCCAAGTGGGCTCGAGGTGGGCAGCCCAAGCCCACGAGCCCACTAATCGCCCATTCAAAAGTCTGATGTCGCAAATGTTGGTCAATGGGCTGCAGACATTAGGCCCAAGTGGGCTCGATGTGGGCAGCCCAAGCCCACGAGCCCACTAATCGCCCATTCAAAAGTCGGATGTCGCAAATGCTGGTTAATGGGCTTCAGACATCAGCCCCCATGTGGGCAGCCCAAGCCCACGAGCCCACTTATCGCCCACCTTAAAGTCGGACATTGGAAATGTCCGTTAATGGGCTTTTGAGCTTATCGCCCATTCAAATGTCGGATGTCGCAAATGTTGGTTAATGGGCTTCAGACATTAGGCCCAAGTAGGCTCGAAGTGGGCAGCCCCAGCCCACGCCCCTACTTATCACCCATTCAAAAGTTGCATGTCGCAAATGTTGGTTAATGGGTTTCAGACATTAGGCCCAAGTGGGCTCGAGGTGGGCAGCCCAAGCCCACGAGCCCACTAATCGCCCATTCAAAAGTCGGATGTCGCAAATGTTGGTTAATGGGCTGCAGACATTAGGCCCAAGTGGGCTCGAGGTGGGCAGCCCAAGCCCACGAGCCCACTAATCGCCCATTCAAAAGTTGGATGTCGCAAATGTTGGTTAATGGGCTTCAGACATTAGGCCCAAGTGGGCTCGAGGTGGGCAGCCCAAGCCCACGAGCCCAACTAATCGCCCATTCAAAAGTCGGATGTCGCAAATGTTGGTCAATGGGCTTGAGACATCAGGCCCAAGTGGGCTCGAGGTGGGCAGCCCAAGCCCACGAGCCCACTAATCGCCCATTCAAAAGTCGGATGTCGCAAATGTTGGTTAATGGGTTTGCAGACATTAGGCCCAAGTGGGCTGGGCTCGAGACATGGGCAAGCCCAAGCCCACGAGCCCACTAATCGCCCATTCAAAAGTTGGATGTCGCAAATGTTGGTTAATGGGTTTCAGACATTAGGCCCAAGTGGGCTCGGGGTGGGCAGCCCAAGCCCACGAGCCCACTAATCGCCCATTCAAAAGTCGGATGTTGCAAATGTTGGTTAATGGGCTGTAGACATTAGGCCCAAGTGGGCTCGATGTGGGCAGCCCAAGCCCACGAGCCCACTTGTCGCCCACCTTATAGTCGGACATTGGAAATGTCGGTTAATGGACTTCTGACCTTAGTCCTAGATGGGTTCGAAGTGGGCAGCCCAAGCCCATGAGCCCACTTGTCTCCAATATAAAATTTGGATCTGATAATGGGCTCCTGATCTCGTGCCCAGATGGGGCTGATATGGGCTAGCCCAAGCCCACAAGCCCATATAAAATTTATATGGGCTCGATATGGGCATGCTGGCAGGGTAGGAGACATTAAAACAATTAAGAATTCCTGTTCTATATAATTGGGCTACCTATATCAGAAGACAGCTGTTATGAAATCAGAACAGGGATATAGGTTGGGACCGGAACGCCGCTCCGGTGCGTTCCGGTTCTATTTTGACAAGAATATTTCGTTTCATTATTTTCATCCAGTGTTTAGCTAGATTAACATAATTATGGGGCCTGAAGCCTGCGTTCAGAGTTTTGTTTATTGTCGTTATCAAACTATAATATATATATATATATATATATATATATATATGAGCCTAATCTCGGACTATTTTTTTTAAAGGACGGAATAACTGAATCAGAATGACCCAAGAACCATCGATGAGTGGTTTCTTTTCGATCATACTGAAGCAAAAATCAACCAGGGAGGAAGACGGATGAGCATTTAATTAATGCAATTAATTAACTGCATTTAATTAATTATAATTAATTAAAATGGTAATCGGACTTTCACCTGGTGGCAAATAATAATATTGCCATGACAACGTCACAAATGAATGCGTCATAATGTAAAGCCCATAGCCTATTATGACGTGGTCAATTTAAAGTAAGTTTAGGTCTTACTTCGTCACAATGCAGATGATGATTAACTATTGCCATGGCAACTCATTGCCAGGACAACTGATTGTGTCCAGAGCTGTTTCTGATTGGCTACTGGCTGCTTCTTTTGGGTCGATTATGAATAAATAAGCGATGGGTCGAGAGGACGGGTCAGTTCCATCCAGGCTTCAAGGACGACCGGAAGAAGAACAACAAGATGGAAGACTACGAAGATCTCGAACTGGTAAGTTTGACCTTACCTTCTTGTGCTGGCCGAAGAGAGGCTCGAATAGCTCTCTTTGGCCAGCACAAGGGTCAAACTTACAAGAGAACAGGGTTATCCTAGGCCTAGATTAGAGCAATTAGATTTCATTCATATCATTATTACATTAACATTAAGGTTAATTAAGATCATCTTATATTCACCTTAAGGTTAGACTTAGACATAGGGCTGGAAGTTGTTACCCTACGACGTTCTCTTAGGGCGGGTTTTGTGTTGTCGTTGGTTGTGCAGGAAGAAGAACTGGGAGAGGACGTCCAACTGAGACGAAGGGAGAGGTCTCGCAGCGCTCGGCGGGGAGCGTCGGCCGCAGCACCGGCGGCCAAGGACGACGATGGCGAGGGAGCGACGACCCCTTCGCGACGAAGACGGAGACGAGGCCGACGAGGAAGCCGACGCCGCCGCCGTCACAGCCGTCGCCGCCGAAGCCACGGACGCCGCCGCCGTCGACGACGCCGCCACTAGACGACGACGCCATCGGCCGGGGGAGGACCTCCTTCCGACCGATCGTCCGTCCGCCCATCGGTCGACGGGTGGCTGAAGAAACTGAAGGCGAAAAGATCCGCCTTCGCCGCTCTCCTGTGAACTTTTGTCTGCGGCTTATTTAATAAATTTAGATCGATGAAGTCTGTTGTTCGATCAATAAAAGTTGAAAATGAAATTACTTGTCTTGATCTTTCTAGGCTCTAGTTTCATAGTTTATAGGCATAGACGATTAGGCACTGAAGACATAGGCTATAGTTACCTAGTTTTTAGGCATAGGGCCATAGGCGTTAAAGACCTATAGGCTCTAGTTTCCTAGTTTATAGGCATAGCCTATATGCTTATAAACTATAGGAGGTTAGAGCCTATACGTCTTGAACGCCAATGCATAGGCGTTCAAGACTTAGGCCTATAGGCTATAGTTTCTTGAGTTTTCAAGACTTAGGTCATCGAGAAGTTTAGCCTTGGGCGTTTCAGAATTCCACTAAAGTGTATACGAATCAGCTTAAAGAATGCTCGGTTTACCTAACCCTTTATATCCGGGTCTTAACTTAATCGTATACCTATAGCTTCCGGGACCGTATGATTAGCTACTTCATTCCCTAACCTCGGCATATGACGGTGGATGCATGGCCCATCGCCGTCTCATCTTCCCACCGACAGTGTAGCTGAGTCGGGTAGGGGGCGCACGTAGGGCAGAAATCTCAAACCAAATTTCTGCTGTGGTGGAGATTTGAAACCCCGACCTCTCGATTGACAGTCCAGCACGCTAACCAATATATATAGAATCTAGCATTAAGAATTAGGCTAAGAGGATAAATTTATACATATATAGTGGGGATTAGTTGCTCGTTCTTAAGATATCCTGGCTTAAATCGAAGTTGGTTGATCAGAAAGAACAGCAGAAACATTTCGATAATTATCACACCAATGCACGGACAAGTAGGCCTCCCTACTGAGCCACGATGTCAGTGTTAACCCTATATGGCACGCTGTTAACCCTGGGCAACATAACCATATCATGGAATATTGTATAGAGAGCTGCAGAAGGTTTTTCTTACAGTCGTGAAAATCATTCTGTCTGCTTAGAATTTCATATCAGAAGACCACTATGGTCATTGGCGTAACCAGAGCTTCCCAAAAATTACGCAGATTCCAACCTGTCTGAGGGAGGGGCCTGGGAACAGTGGGAAGGGGGCTGTCAGGAACTTTTTATTTGGGGGTTTGTAATGGTGCATTTTGGAGACCATCTTTTTGGTTAAAAGTAATAACATTTTACATCAGTTCTTTGGGAAATTATATAATTTCATAATTAAATTATATTATTTTGGTTTTTAAAATTGACTCCGCTGAAAAGTCCGAGCAACCAATGTTGACTAAAAACAGACAGAGAATCCCACACACTGCACTACATGCAAGATTCGAAGGAAAAGACACTAATTAATTCGAAGGCTAAGCCAGACAACGCTGGATAACAATATAAGTGCTATAACATCACTTTGACTGACACTAAGGGAAACAATGGACAAATGACCGAGGAAACTGGAGATAATTTATTCGTACCCATCGCCGTCAACTCGCTCTGGCGTCATAAACTGATGATTATGGTGATTAATTCATGGCGATAGGCTTCTGACAATATTATTTCAATATGATGTACAAATATAATTATCACACAATAAAATAGAAAAATTACAATCAAATCTAATATAGGTCACTTACAAGGTATTTGACACATTTGATGATTTCACATGGATTGACTCTCCCTTCCTCCTACCCTCCATTCCTCCATTCTCTCTTCCTCCCTTTCCTCCATTCCGCTCTCTTCCTCCCTACCCTCCATTTCGCTCTCTTCCTTCCTACCCTCCATTTCGCTCTCTCTCCTCCCTTTCCTTCATTTCGCTCTCTTCCTCCCTTTCCTCCATTTCGCTCTCTTCCTCCCTTTCCTCCATTTCGCTCTCTTCCTCCCTTTCCTCCATTTCGCTCTCTTGCTTCCTTTCCTCCATTTCGCTCTCTTCCTCCCTTTCCTCCATTTCGCTCTCTTCCTCCCTTTCCTCCATTTCGCTCTCTTCCTCCCTTTCCTCCATTCGCTCTCAATACTGTCTCGTGTTTACTGACCACACAGATGGATCAGCTCATTTTGAATCAACAGACTTAGTAACTGTGCAATGCTTGGAGCAGATGACATTAACCTACGATTATTTAAACTACTGTCGGTCTGTGATCTAAATTTCAGAGGAGCCACTGGTGGGGTTATAGTGGCAGCAGATTGTAACAAGTTTAACAGGAGTCGAATTTAACTATGGCAGCCATGCAAGGCGCCCATCTGTCCCACGTACTGTTTACTTTACAGTCGCTAACTAGAAAATTGAAGGCTGATGCCTACATGTAATATGATGTAAAAGCAATGAAAATCGCAATCTAGAGAATTAACTCGCAGGAACATGTAAGGGGTCGTCCATTAATTATGTCAACAAATTTTAGGCAATTTTTGACCCCCTCCCCCTTGTCAACAACTGTCAAACATTGACGGACCCCTAAAAAATTATGTCAACAATCTCAGAACCCCCCCTACAAAAAAGAAACAAAATGGCTCA
This sequence comes from Aporrectodea caliginosa, assembly GCA_020284085.1. Classification (NCBI taxonomy): domain Eukaryota; kingdom Metazoa; phylum Annelida; class Clitellata; order Crassiclitellata; family Lumbricidae; genus Aporrectodea; species Aporrectodea caliginosa. The sequence continues at coordinate 325,845 of JACEVL010000561.1, forward strand.
ATACATGTAGAATCATTTTTTAAAACCTTTTACACTAAAAAATGCAATGTCGAATTTCAAAATATATGAGTTTAGTTTATTACCAGGTTTTTAGTAGTATTAAACATTAAGCACTTTATACATTTTTGGCATTTCTTAATGTTTTCGCTGCCATTTTGGAAGGGTCTGTGTTGATTTATTGGAGAAAAATTTGTTGACGTCAACTTGTCCCGAACCCCCCCTCCCCCCTTGTCAACAACTGTCAAACTTTTCCAAACCCCCTCCCCATATTTTGTTGACATAATTAATGGATGACCCCTAAGACGCTCAATAAATTTAAATAATTGCAATGTTTCGGACAGTTTGCTGTTATAATACAATACAACAGAACTTGAGCGAAACTGTGGCCACGGCGTCCCTGGATGGGACGCTGTAGGGCGTGTAGGTCTAGCAGTATATAAAGCTTCAGTAAAACTAAGTAAGTAAGTGTGTTCTTTATTAAAGCTGGCAAACGCACGGAGTCTGTACATACAAAGTTATACAAAGTTATCAAATAGTAGCGAAAAAGTTGGTAAATAGTAAACTAAAAAACACTATGAATATTATGGCTTAGCTGTACAACATCCTAGCCAAGAAACTGTACGCCTGGTGAGGGAATCAAATCTAGAAAGAACACGGTTATGTGAGCGTGGGCGCAAATCAATGACCAGTATATAGGACAGGGGTAGTAGGTAATGAAGAATATGTCCGGGATTATTTAAGATATTTCTAAAAAGGTCATGGTCGGCTTTTTTACAGAGTTCCTCGAAAGTGGGGAAAGATTTTGGTAGGAAGCCAAAGCGTACCAGCTTGCGGACCACAGCACTTAGAGAGTCACGTTCCTGTTTGCTAGCAAAGCCCCACCACACTTGGACATATTCAGTTGCATGTAACTGAATCAGATTGACATCAACTGATAAAGCAATGTCTACCTGTGAAGAGTCTTGCTTAATACTAACTTAAATTACCAAGACATAAAAAATTCTTTGGTAACGTTGTAAAAAGCAGAAGAATGAAAGCATACAAAATATACAAGAAGCTGTACAGTGTGCGCCATGCGATAAAATTATTGATTTATTTCTGTCTACCTTCTTTAGCGCTCTGCAAAGACTGCGCTTATTGCCAGTAATTAGGCCAATAGGCCTACTTAAATAAAAATGTAGACGTTTGTTTAGTAATGTTTTATTGTTCTTACTTTGCAGAATTGTAAGAACTTATAATAAGCTTATTGCTCAATAATATTCTCGAATTGTTACTACGTAGACTTGATGTAGTTTCTGTTTTGGGCCACCGCGGGGCCCCTCTGTTGAGCGGGGGCCCAAGGCACGTGCCTCGCGTGCCTAGGCCTTAAAACGGCACTGTTAACTGTTAAGTTAGGCCTAATACGTGTCAGTCGGAATTAATTATGGCCGATTTGTGGATCAGCTGCTGTAAAAAGGATCTGATGCAAATAGGCCTACATAGGCCTAGGCCTATGTAAGTCGCCGAAATATCTCATCGCCAAAAAATTAGGCCCAGCGCCCGACTCAACGGGCTTTCGAAGTCACAGCTTTACCTATATAGGCAATCATGCAAAAGTTGGGACGGAATACCTGCGATATGCGCATGTTCTAATGTGCAAATGGGGCGGGGAGATGGTTGAATGGTAACACGCTGGCACGAAGATCAGAAGGACGCGGGTTCGATACCGGCTAGCCCCATAAGGTTAACTCAGCCTTCCATTCGCTAGGTGGCGTTGGTAAAATGAGCAGTAGGATAGATGGGCGCCTTGCAGGCTGACATACAGTTAAATTCGACTCCTATTCAACTGATGCCTACTACTGTAACATGTAATCTTGCTGCTTACTTGTCAGTTTGAATTAATAAAGAATATTATTATTTTTTATTAAGGTTTGGGCAAGGGAAGTCGAAGAGATTTGACGTACGTGGAAGGGGTGGGGGTACGCTAAGTGGAAAGACAGGTCCATTTAAGCCACCGTAGAGACTTTTCCACTATGTTGGTAATTCCCGATCTAGGTAAGTCCCTGATTATGTGTATGATCGGCTGAATGCGTCTTCTGTATTAGTTTTCTGCGTGGGTTTACTTTTCGTCGTTTAATCACTCGGATTATGCGATTAGTTGTATTGGAAATCAGAGAATCTCGTACGGTTCTTTTGGAAACATTTTAAAGATAAATCGCGAGCTACGACTTAGGTAATTTTCGAAATATTAGATCGATTTGAACGATATCGAAAGCTTTCCCAAAGGCAGTACGCTGTGTTGGCTTCTTCCTGTATACACAAGAATTCGAATTTCCATTAAAACTACGCATTTGCCATCAGCTAACTGAACTGATTCTGTAGCTTACTAGCAAATACATGCTTTAGCAGTTGATTATTGGGCTAATAATAAACGATAAAATTGATCTGAAACAATTTTTTAGCGATCTTGTTTACGAAAATCTTGGGTACAGTTTGGGATTATTAATTGGTGAGCCTGGGCTATTTATAGGAGGGTTGTGTAGAGTCACACTCACCATTGTACTGCCAATGGCAATTCTAGAGGAAATATACTAACTATTCATGTGGCCTCTAAGACAGTTTTGAGCTGCTTTCACAGATATTGGCCTTCCTCTTTTAAACTGCTTGCCCTGTATATTGTAGAGGTTATCAAAAAAACGTTATAACAAGCAGTAATAACTGTGCTAACTGAACTGTAAGGGCTTTGACAAACCAATTATTTACGTGAAGTTGCCATCCTTCAGGACACGATGTACAGTGTACACGTTTTTATATAGCGACTGTATGGCCTTGATCTTGCTCATTTTCAATGAATTGATCGGATGAGATCCTTCACCACTGCTGCCTGTTTGACTGGGTGCCATGCCACTTAAGGTCCTCATATATGGACCGTTCTAGCCCGAGATTTTATAATCTCTTAAATAAGCCAGCATCGGGAATCGAACCTTGATCTGCACGCTTTCTAGTACGCAGCCTGTGCTCTAAACTATGTAGCTAACTGGGCCAGACACACTAGGGCACAAGAATTATACTTGGTAATATTTATGCAAAATCGTTGCGCTATTGTTGAGTTTATAGAGGGGAGAGGAGAGGAAGAAATTATGGGTAGCAACAGGATTTTTTGCTAAAAGGGACATTTTGTTGAATGAGTATGCAGACACTTGGCTTGGGATAGGCTGTTGATTAGCGTATTGTTTGTATGATTAAGTGTTCATCTGGTCTGTCGTCTTGCGTGCCATTGGTGCCTTAGCATTCTCTTAAAGAATGCTTAGCATTCTGTTGATGCCTCATGCATTAGACACCGGCATGATAGAAGTTACTAATTACAAATCTGATGATGCAAATTATGGTTGACCTACAAGGTTTTGCTTATATAGCTGTGTTGGTATCACTTGACTAATTAATGCTGCTCTTGTGAAATATCCATTAGACATTAAGTGCTAATGCCTTGCACAAATCTGATTCTGAAATCTATCGTTTAAGCGTCCACAATTATTTGCCCATTATAGCCTGTATTTTCATCATCCTAGATGAAAAATACAGATAATGGAATGAGTGTACCAGTAGTTTTATAATGTGTTAAAAAATCACAGCATCGCACCAGAAATTGTTTATCACAGCAAATGACCATTAGAAATGCTATTCAACTTTAGAAGAACTAGCCAAAGACCTCTTTAATGTCTTATTTATGTGTTTGTCCTAATAAATTTTGTTTTCTGGTTGTTATATGCTTACTTTACACGCTTTTATTCTGGTGTGTGAGGACTATGCAGATTAACATTGAAATTGATTGCTGAAACGATATGCTGTTATGGGCAAATAACTGGGATGCTAAAACGATGGATTGCTTCCATTCAAATATGCTATGCCAATCTTCTGAAATAAGTATGTGTACAAGTGATTGGATTGAAATAAATTCTGTTTTTCTTTTCACACAGAATTAAGGTGTATTATTGTTGAGAGATATTTGCAAGTGATAGTGTTTCATTTGTTCCAGTGCCTTGAGGGAAAGATCAACCAGTGCAAATGTCTGACTTAGATGAAGTTAGCGATACAGACAGCAACTCCACTACACGTGATTCCTACCAGAATCCTCCTCCACCACAAGGTACCTACAGTAATAGCTCTATGATATGGCTATGTATTAACACTTTAATGACGAGCATGTACTAAAAGTGACTGGGAAACCAATGCAGCTCGTCATTAGAGTGTTACCATGTTTTTAAATAAATAACTCAACCCCATAAGTTCTTACATAGTGATGTTATCATAGAGCAAAAGGCATCAATTTATGTTTGCTTCAAGTGAAAAAGGGTCAATCAGAATCGATTACTAAATGTACAGTACCATTTTCTTCGACCTCGGCTGAGCTATGGTGCTACATAAATCAATAATAATAATAATAATATTAATAATAATAATATTATTATTATTATCATTGCAGAAGTCTAGTCAAAATGCAACAGGTCAGGGAAACAATCAGAGGCCACAATCATAGGCATAGGGCCAAAACCAAATAATGGTGTGTTTCCGGTAACGCGACCAACTCTCTTTTTTGCCGCGACTCGCAAAATTTTAGAAAAAAAATTTTTTTTACGGAAAATTAAAAAATTTTTTTTTACTTCACATACATTAAGCTTTTGCATGCTGGAGATGCAGAATCGCGACATTATAGGTGCATTCACTAAAGCAGAGACGTTCAAGCGGTCTTTCAATGGAAATAATGGTGCCGTAAATTACAGCAATAAAAGGGCTAAAGTGTGGAGTTTGGGAGAGGAAGGTAATAGACCCGAAAGTGGTGGATTTTCTCACGGTAATTTGACAGGGTTATTTCACAAATCTGACCGCCATATTCATTGTATCAGAAATACCTTTTATCGTACGTGCCATTATAAAAGTAAAGCCTCCTTAGCAATCACCCTACTTAACAACCTCCGTAGCATTCTACTTTCATAGCAACCAGCCTTCTTAACAACCAAGCTTTGAAGCAAGCAGCCTCTGTGTCAGCCTCATTAGCAACCAGTTTCAAAGTCAGACTTGGCCCCTTTAGCAACCGCCTTCCTTAGCAACAGTTAGCAACACCTGCCCCTTCCATTTCACCTTGCAAGAAAAACGATGTCAACAAAAATGAAATAAATAAGATTGTTTTCTACAGCAGTTTGTAGGTACATTCTGCAAATAGGCATTTTTAATACTCGCATAGAAAATACATACTTTGGTACAGCATGTACCGCTTGTGCATAAATGGGCAGTGGCTTAATTTTCGGAAATCACTGCATAAAATTATTTTAACAAAAATAAAATTATTTTCCTACCTACCTACCCAGTTTTTTTAACTCTGTTACCGGAAACACACCATTATTTTTTTTTGGCCTAGGTCACAATCATAGGCGTAGCTACATTGAGTCACGAGGAGGCAGTTAATTGCCTCCTCTTGCTTTTTTATCCATCTAGTTTAACTTGCGGGAATCTTCTTGCTTGATTGCTTGCTTGCTTGCTTGATTGCTTGCTTGCTTGAGCCACAGGCTAAAAAGTCAAATCTTGCGACGACTAATTCGATCACTTACAATCATTCAATCGTCATGAAACTTGGCAGATAGACTCGCCCTCGCAGACACTTCATTCTATCAAAATGTCAGCTCCCCAAAAAGGCTAGCTTATAGAATCGGGACTCAACTTTTCGAATCGGGAATCCCTTTTCCGATATGCACATTGGCCAGCGTTGCCATTGGCCGCAACACGGGTTGCCTAAACGGACGCTATGTTGTAAAATGAACGGACTATATATTTGTAGAGGTAACTGCTTCATAAGACGCATTATAGGATACTAGATGGATATAGTAAAAAACTTTGTTTTTACGGGCTGTATTTTATTATATACTGAATTTTGATTGACTAATGACCCCAATGACCAGGATCTTGCGAATGGTCTGTGAAGTTGCCTCCTCTTGAATTTAATTCTCGCTACGTGCCTGGTCACAATGTGTGAGCAAATTGACCCAGATGCATCAAGACAACATCTGTTTCATCTGGGTATCAAGCAATTAGATTGAGGTGCCTTCATACGAGATGCTCTGCATTGGTGACCTATATTTAAGTGCATTGAGTATACGAGATTACGAGATACTCTGCACTGGTGACCTATATTTAAGTGCATTGAGTATAAGATTCTTGCTCTCATGTGAAATTGCCTAATGGGAAACTGCCCATCCTATCTCAGATCCTTGTTTATCTGTGCCTCATCTATTCCTTGTCACAGGTCCCTCCTCTCAGCTGCACATGGTATCCTTGTCATGACTGAGCACAGAAGACTTGCTATTGTTAGCCCTGTTTCCTGGAATAGTCTTCCTTTTAAAATTAGAAATGAGTTGTCACCTTCATTGTTCCACAAGTGCTTGAAGTCTGTTTTGCTTGATCATAGGGCATCCCTGCTTGGTTGTTAGCGCTGCTAATAAGTTTGGTGAAGTTGGGCTTTACAAATTTTGACTTATAAATGTTATGTAAATAATTTGTAGATGGCCTCAAGCCTTTTGGCCTTATTGAAATCTATGAGTAAACCTTAGTTTAGGGTCCATTATCCTTGAATTTACAGACTTTCCAGTTTAATTTAAGTCTGTCTGACATTTGTACTGTCAAATTTAAAAAACATTTTCTTTGTATTTGTCAGTTCTTTGATTGATGCTGTAATGAATTTTGCCAGATTTTTTAACCAAGATTTTCTAACTAATTTGTCTGTGTTTTTCTGTTCAACAGAGGGACCATACCTGGAAATTGTGGAACAGCCACAATCAAGAGGTTTTCGGTTTCGATATGCATGTGAAGGAAAATCTCATGGGGGCCTCCAGGGAGTTAACAGTAGAAGGGAAAAGAAGAGTTTTCCAACAGTCAGGGTATGTAAACGAGACCTTAGAGGCTAAGGTCTTATGGTAGGTCTCTTGGAGACGTCTTATGGTAGAATGTATGTTCTGCTAAGGTCTTATGGTAGGGTCTCTTGAATACCTCTGATAGGAACTGTGCTAAGGTCTTTTGGAGATTTCTGCTAGGGTTTTATGATAGGGTCTCTTGAATACCTCTGGTAGGTTTATGCTAAGGTCTATTGGAGGCTTCTGCTAGGGTCTTATGGTTGGAAGACTTCTGGTAGAATATATGCTAATTTTGTTGGAAACATTTGTCAGATATTAAAGAGTTCATTTATACTTGGGTAGGAAGCTGAATCTATCCAACTTTCCATGTAATTAAGTTGAATGTTAATCATCAGGTTCTCATCCTCTGTCTCTTTACTTCTCTTCCCACTTCTGTTTGTTCTGCTTCATTTCTTGTTGTGTTTCAGTCTTGGTTCAAGACACCTTTTTCTTATAACTTATCTACCACAGCCTGTCTCTGTGTCTCAGTTGATGGAACTTCTGGATATTGACTTTAAATAGTATTGTTTGGTTTTGGTGTGCCATCGGTTGAGGAAATATAAGTTTCTAATTAATAATAATAATGGACACCAGTGAAATGTAAGTTTCTAATTAATAATAATAATGGACACCAGTGAAATGTAAGTTTCTAATTAATAATCATAATAGACACCATTGAAATGTAAGTTTCTAATTAATAATCATAGTAGACACCATTGAAATGTAAGTTTCTAATTAATAATAATAATGGACACCAGTGAAATGTAAGTTTCTAATTAATAATAATAATGGACACCAGTGAAATGTAAGTTTCTAATTAATAATCATAATAGACACCATTGAAATGTAAGTTTCTAATTAATAATAATAATGGACACCAGTGAAATGTAAGTTTCTAATTACTTATAACAATAATAATTATTTATTCTTGGACTGGGAGTGCCTCTGAGTAGGTCTCTTGAAGAGGCGCTATATAAATTCACAGAATGAATGAATGAATTATAATCAGTGTGCTTATCTTTGTTTTGTTTATTGATTGTAAGCACCACTAGCAGTAGTGCCTTTGAAAGGTTTCTTGCAGACCAATATATAGATGTCCAGACACCCACAATGGATGCATGCATTCCAGACAGGTATACCAACTATGGAAATATTCAGGATATTTTATTCCTTTGCAGATTAATCGCTACAAAGGTCCTGCGAAGATCATCATCTCACTGGTGATGGACGGCAAAGATCCGAAACCACATGCTCATGAACTGATTGGAAAGAATTGCCAGAACGGAACCTGTAGCGTCACCATCAAAGGAGAGAATATGACTGTCAGGTGAGTGATCCATTCGATCAGTGTACCTGTCCTGGTATATGTTTGTGTGCATGTGACTTAGGGACCTGCAGATCACAAATTTTCAATTGAATCTCAAATCAAATCAGGGTAAAAGTTCGCTTTCAAATCGAATCTCAAATCGAATCAGTGAGTACCAGTTTTATATTCATGTAGTTTGTACAAATAACTCACCCCATCATGATTGGAAGGCAATTGTTCAGTCAGAAGTCAAAGGTTGGAAGTCATTGTGCCAGAAATGAATAAGGTAACAGAGCCGAATTAGGCTACAGGGTGTCACAGGAAAGGATACAGGATGGAGAAGTGTGGCATCAATTGTTGTATTCCTAAGACAAAATTATAGGATGTTAGCTTAAAAGTTATTCTAGTCGCTCAGCTTTTAACAAAATAATTTAGAAGACCCATCTCTTTTTTGTGTTGAATAGAATTTTGATATTGTTGATCATTACTTTTACACTGAGAGTAAATCATCTTAAGTAAGATGAATGCTTCTTTTTTTTATAAGAGAAAGAACAATTGTCCAAGAAGAAATAAACACAATAAGCTAAGACTTCTGAACCTTCTTTGAAGCTGTTGCCTTTATCCGATCAAAATTTGGTTTGACCACAGCTAGGTAGAAGAAGTGTATTAGCAGGATAAAATTTGCCATTAAAAAAGCTATTTAACGAAATTGCACACTGTGATCCTTTTTGATCTATTAACTTTAATAATTTCATTGTTCTGTTTTCTAATTGGGACAGCTTTCCAAATCTTGGTGTGCGTCATGTGACAAAGAAATCGGTGACAAAAATTCTGACAGAGCGGATAAGGGAATCAATGAAAGTGGATCGAATGATGACTGGAATGCTTGGCCAGGATGCGGACCATATCTTCCTAACGCGTATGTCATCTGAGTCACTAGTATCTGTGCAAAGTTGACAATCCTGGAATGACAGAGGAGCAAACTGGGCAGCAGACCTGGGTCCTCAACCAATAGAACCTCTTTTTAAATGTTGTTCACTAATTTAAAACTTATGACTGGCAGCAAATTCAGTTTCAGATCGGTATTATTATTATGCAAAGTTTTATCAAGTGTGAATTAATCAGACTAAATATGTACTTTAGTTTCCCCCACGCAGAACAGAGAAACTAAAGATGACTAGAACAGAAACAGAAAATAGAAAACTCCATAGATTTAATATAAGTTTTGGTAATTTTTCTTCATGTACTTAATTTTGTGTTTCTGTTTAAATTTGTAGCTTCTTGTGAAGAAATGCCTTACATGTATCACATAGATATCATAGATAATATCTGTGTGCATATAATACATATTTATATACATATATACATATATTATGTGATTTGATGTTCAACTGTTATGTAAAGTAACTTTCCTCGGAAATTGTGTAGCAGCATTTTGGACCATTTACACTTACCATTTACACTTCCATTGGACAAACTGTTATGTTAATCAGTTGCTGAATGAAGCTCAGTAGTTCTGGATGCAGAAGTTCTGGATGTGGGATGACTTTGTTCTGTTGTTTGGTTCTTACCAGATGAGGAGGAGGAGAAGGCACGGAAGGAGGCTGAGACACAGGCAAGGACGATGCCACTGAGCGTCGTACGTCTGAGGTTCCAGGCATATCTGCAGGATGCTAAGGGCGTCTACTCACATGTGCTGCCACCTGTCATCTCCAATCCAATCTATGACAGCAGTAAGTCATCTAAGAATATCATCATAATCATTACCTATGTTGTTATTTCATTGTGTCGTATCAGGGTGAGAGTCCAGTGATTAGCTCACTGGGTTGTCAGCAGGGATAGAAGACATGTTCGGAATTTATATTCTGCTAAAGCCTTTGGTACACTGGGCTATTAAATGTGTACATTGACTGTACACTACTGATGGTAGGATCATTAGGATCATGAGGTAGGCGGAAAACCATCTGGCTGCCTTCAGATGCTGAAGCTTAGTAGATATTACTGCTAACACTGTCTATCCAAGGCTCTGGCTTTCATGATTTCTTGAGGACTGATCTCTCAACTTTGTAAGTTGCTTTTGGCAATAAGCACCATCTCCTGTAAATATTTTCATCATTTTCACCATTATTATTACTACTTTGAAAACTGTTTTTATTTGTTTGCATCATCTGCAGTCTGAGTGAGAAGTGTAATTTCTATCGGTATTTTTTCATCACAATACTCATCGTTGCATGTGTCCTCACCATTTTCTATTAATTGAGCTAATTCTTCATTATTATTGTATTCCTGCACCTATCTGAACAGGCTGTCATGCGTTACTGTGACTGTATTATCCACAATTACGTGGGTGGCCATATTACCGGGATTCCTCATCCCTTCTGGGCCTCCCTCTTGGTTACCACTATCAGTGTAATTTACTACTTATATTGCCATAACTGTGATATGTTGGTTACAGGAAATAAACTGAATTGAATTGAATCATAATTACTACATTTATTTATGAAATGATCTTCATCATCATCAACTACATTGTCGTTTTGTCAAGTTTTGAGTGAGTAACAATTCAAACTGATTCCAACACATCACAACACTTTTCAGAGGTAGTATATAATTATTACATTGATACATTACATTGATTGCATTGCTTGAGATTATGTTCTAGTATTTTCTTGGTGCTTTCTGTCAGAGGCTCCTTGTGCATCGGTTCTGAAGATCTGTCGGATGGATAAGGTCGGAGGGTGCTGTACGGGAAACGAGGAAGTCTTTCTTCTCTGCGATAAAGTACAGAAAGGTCTTTGTCGTGCTCCTTTTTTGTCTCTTCTATACATGTCTCCAGATTAGAAGCATGCTGTTAATTTAGCTGCACGATTAACAATGCTATAATGCAAATCAAGACACCAATTATTCCCAGGTTCCTCTCTTAATGAGATAAATTATTTCCCTTTGAATTTATTATTACCTTTGGCATAATTACTGAATACAGAATTTGTTTTAGTGTAATTTGGTAAGTTTTTTGCATCTAGTAAGAATTTTTACAATTCAAATTGACAATTGTAGTCAGATGGAAATATTCTGGTTAGCATTATGTCGACTGTTTATAATGGCAATGATGATAGAAGTAACTGCAAGTAGTTTTGTCAGTGGCATGATGACACTAGTTTGACATGATCTAAGTTTACTCTTGTTCCTTGTTGCTTGTTCCTCTACAACTTGGCACAGAAGCTTTGCTTTAGTCAGTCCTGTGGCCTGGAACAACCTTCCTCATAAAACTAGAGCTGAGCTAGTCAGTCTGTCCCCTTCTCTGTTTGGCAAATGCTTGAAGTCTACTCTGTTTGAACGAGGTTCTCCTTGTCGCGTTGGGAGTGCTACTGATGAGTTTTTCCTTGAAGTTGCACTTTACAAATGCTCATTTATGATAGGATATGACTCTGTACATACACGATTGTTTGCTCTGTCAATAAATATTTGCTAACTGCCGATCTGGAACTCTGCTTACAGATGACATTGCTGTTCGGTTTTATGAGCAAGACGAAGAAGGGAACATCAAGTGGGAGGATTATGGTAACTTTGCCCCACACGATGTCCACAGACAGGTAAGGGTTCAGAAGCCAGGGTGTTGAGGTCATCGTATAAATAGTTAGCTTCAGGTTGAGTTTGTATAGGCCGTTACTTGTGCCTTTGAGACTACTTTATTGCTTTCTCTGCAAATGTCAGCTGAAAAAAATTATTATTAATAATACTTAATTATATGCTAATATATCAATAAAGTAAGTGTTAATATTTTTTGATAATATTTCATAATTCATTCATTCAGTTCTTCATGTGAATGAATGAATGAATGCATTATGCTAGTGTGCTTTTAACGAATTATGCTAGTGTGCTTTTATCACATCTTTGATTATCTGTTATCTGGTCAACCAGTGTAGTTCTGCGTAGTTTGACATTTTTATTCAGTGAGCCAGTGAGTATTTCTGTCTTGTATGCTGAGCTGTCTGTTGAGCATGCCATTGTTAATATGCAATTGTCTGTCGAGTATGCAATTGTCTGTTGAGTATGCAATTGTCTGTTGAGTATGCAATTGTCTGTTGAGTATGCAATTGTCTGTTGACTTTGCCCTGCACGATGTCCACAGACAGGTAAGGATTCAGAAGCCAGGGTGCTGAGGTCATCATATCCCCGAGTAAATAGTTTGGTTCAGGTTGAGTTTTTGTAGATCATTGCTTGTGCCTTTGAGACTACTTTATTGCTTGCACTGCAGTTGTCAACTGAAAAAAAGATTATTATACTTAATTATATGTTAATATATCAATATGAATATTATCGTGTCATGGTCAGTTCAATATGCAATTGTCTGTTCAGTATGTCACTGTCTTTGTAGTATGCGATCGTGTTTCGTACGCCTAGTTACATGGAGACGAACATCGATCGTCCGGTTGCTGTTCACGTTCAACTGAAACGGTTCTCTGATGGGGAAGTCAGTGACCCTAAGACATTCACCTACTACCCTCAGCAGACAGGTGAGAATGACCCTTTGAACTTTGATCTACAGCCAGGTCACTCTTTGAGACCAGTTACCCATACTTGTGTTGCCATTATAGCTGTTGTCGTGACTGTGAATTGACCATGTCATTGAGTGCAGCAGTAACCCTTGTCCAATAGTTCATCATGACGTGCTTGGACTATTGCAATTGCTATCCTTGCTGGTTTACCAAAGTTCTGGTTGCACCAGATCCATTCCGTCCTTAACTGCGCTGCCTGAGTCATAGCCAACAAGTCCATATGACTGAATATATGCAAGATGCACTACTCTGGCTTCCTGGTGTGGAATAAGGCACATCTTTAGATGGTCTTTGTTATGTAGTCCCATTGTGATTGTTAGTTGTGCATGTGTGCCTCTATAATCTGCTCCTGTTACAGTTTAGTTAAAAAAATATATGTAATCGTTGTATACAATGTAATGCATTTGCACTTGTCAGATGCAAGTCAAGGCTACTTACTTGCTTACTTACCATTGGCTGATGCCTTGAATGAATGAATAATGAAATGAATGGGTCATGGTGGCCGATTGGTTATAGCACTCACCTTGTGATGCAGAGGGTGTGGGTTCGAGCTTCCTCTGAGACGGTTACCATGCAAACCTGAGCAGTGCTTGACCTCAGTTAGGATTTCTTGGTACCTCAATTTGTATATTACATATTTTAAGAAACTTTCAAAATGGTAAATATCAATGTATTTATTAATTTTTTCTAGATTTAGAGGACATTGTGAAGAAACGCAAGAAGATAATTCCTCACTTTGGTGACAGTGATTTTATCAACTCAATGGGTGGAGGTAAGGAGATACCAATTTCTCACTTGGATCATTTCGTTGTAGTAGATTTTTGTCAGTTTCAGTACCATCCTCATTCATTCATTCATTCTGGAGATTTATATAGCGCCCCTTCAAGAAATGTACTCAGAAGCGCTCCCAACCCAGCCACGGCAAAAGAAAAAAGACTTGAATGATTTATAAAACCCAGTTTCATTGGTCAAAGGCAGCAAACGCAGCTCCGATGGTAGATGGAGGGGCCTACAACCGAGAAAGCTCGGCACTGCCTAGCAGTCAAGCGAGCCCATGGTATTAGAAGTTGCCCCATCATCGCGGAGCGAAGCGCCCGACACGCTACACGTCGGACACTGTGTGGTCTACTCAACTAGGCTGTTCTTGTTCTCCCAAGGTTATCAATGTAAATTGCTGTTCTCGTTCTGTGCACACAGGGTCAAAAAACTGTGGTAACCAGCAAGGGGGTGGAGGAGCCGGGGGAGGTGGAGGAGCCGGAGTTGGTGGAGGTGGGATCATGATGTTGGGAAACAACAACAGCAACAATGGTGTCTCCCACAAGTTTCAGCATCCGATTTTCAATAGAAATGAACCAGGTCAGATGAGAAAGAATGACATAACCATTAGAATATTCACATGCTCTGAAATGTAGAGATGATTTTTTAACTTATTTCATTTACATAACACTGTGATTACGAGGCAGAAGCTGATGGGACTGAACAGTGATTGGTTTATGAGCTCATGTTTAGATTTTCGAAAGTTAAGCAATATTTCAGAGACAGTTTGGATATTTAAAGTGAAAGAGATGTTTGCTGCTTTATGTTGAAAGTGATGGTTGAACCAACTTTGGCTTTCTGTAAAATTCGTTGTAATAGTAATTCATAGCTGACTTGAGAGTTTTAGATGAGACTATGTGAAATTTCTTTGTGAACTAGAAATTCTGGTAGACTATTATGATTGTTATTGTTTCATCTGCAAACCTCACATAAATTGCATTCTAAACTTTTGAGATTTCATTTACTGCTTCTAGTCTTGGTGCGCTTTGGTTGTGCATTAAATACTGTCTGGTCTTTATTCTCTCGTGGTTGTGATAGAATTTATTATTATTTATTATTATTATTTTATTATTATTATTATTATTTACCTGAGGTACATGTAATCTTTAAGGATTTTAAAAATTAGGGATAGCAGTTTTCTGGGATGGCTAGTCTTCGTCAAAGTCGTGTTGAGTGCCAAAAGTCCTGTCAAAAGCACTTATTATTAGTGCTATTATAAGAAAAGAAGAAAAGAATTAATGAAGAGTTGGAGGATAGAGAGGAAGAAGGACTTGAGGAGCATGGAGACAATTATTTTCATGCAGTCTGCTTTGAAGTCTCTAGTCTTTGTTTTATACAGAGATGAGCAAAGTCAGACATTGTAACAATGTCACTTTACTCTATCGACACAACTTGGTCCAGAGACTCTGAACATCCATACCAACTGTCAGCTTTCTATGGGAATCCGTTGGTTGGTTCCTCGTGTGTGCCTGGGCCAGCCACTGATGACTCTTTCAGCTTACTGTACATTGTTTTGCTAGCTGATGTAATATATTTGTTTGTAATGACATTTGACATCATACATGTATAGGCTAGCTCAGAGAGCGCCTCTGAGTAGATATCCTGAAGTAGTGCTATATAAATGTTCAATTGTATTACATTCTATTTTTGTAAATATCTCAGTTTATGTAATTATTGATCTATTCGATGTGAACTATAGGTCAACAGCCTATTCATGTGCCACCTAGTGGCTGGAATAATGTTGCTTGGATGGGAGCAAATCAGTTTATTCCATTGGGATCAAGGCTTGAGGCTGATGCCTGTGGCTTTGATGTGACAGACCCTAGTTGCCTGATATCCCGTGGTGTATCGGCCGCCAAGCCAGCGTCACTATTCATCGGCAAGGAACCAGCATCGCCCACTGCTGGTCTGAAATCCAGGTCAAGCGCAGCTCCACTTCCAGTGAAAGTCTCGTCTTCTGGATCGGATAATTTGACGGAAGAAAATACAAAGGTGCAGGAAAGCCAGACAGACACGGAAAAGATCGATTCTCGGCTTGTGACTTTAGGTAACGAAAGCAGTTTGTTTTTCTCATGTCTCAATATGTTCTAACCGTTTAATCACGATTGTTTCTATAATTCATATGTATCTTTTTTTAACACTCCCTCTTTTATAACTTGCACCTCAAATTGACCAAGTAAACTTGAATACTGCTGTTATAAGATCCTTGCCAGATAGACTGCAGGATCTGGTTAAAGCATTCTGTTCATTAGATGCTGTTAAAAACCTAGAATTGGTTGTGGTAAATTTTGTCCAATAAATGACTTTAACCCTGTCTCATCACAATCTTGGTTATGTCACTGTTATCAATATTAGTAATATTGAGAAGATTTGTGCTAGATTATAGGCAACTTGTTTATGCCATTGTCTTGTTGTTGTTGTTATTATTATATTATTATTGTTATTTTGATGCCCCAAGGTATATATGATCCCTTGACGACTTAGGTACATGTAGTAGTATAATGGTAATTAATCTGTAACTTAGAACTATTTTGCCAGGAGTTATTTCTATATGGCTATAAAATCTTTGAAAAGATAATGAATACTTACTTCATCATCACTATGGGGTGGTGTGAGGGTTGAATGGTAATACACAGGCACGAACAAGAACAGAAGGAGGTGGGTTCGATACCAGCTAGCTCATAAGGTTGACTCGGCCTTCCACTCACTAGGGGTGATGGCAAAATGAGCAGCAGCAGTAGGACGGATCGGATGCCTAACAGGCTGCCATACAGTTATAAAATCGACTCTTGTTTAACTTGTTATCATGTGTTCCTACTATTTCATGTAATCATACTGCGGTTTGTCGGTCTGAATTGAATGAACGAATATTATTACTATCATAATGTCATCATCATCGTTTTTGTAGTTGTTATAATTACAATTGTTTATATTGTTGTAGCTCGGTTGCTGAGTGCAAAGACAGTTCAGATAACGAAGAGCCTTCAGTCGTATGCTGCATCCGGTGATGTCCGATTTCTGCTGCAACCAGTGCGAGGTCTCATCTCTACCCCGAATGAAGATGGAGACAAGTAAGAGAGCCACTCCTCTTCCATTATACAATATAACTGCATTTTGATATCGCTCTTCTTCCAAAGGTGGCCCAAAGCTCAGAAGTGCACACGCCTCGATGGTTTCTGCATTGTGATAATGACACTGTAAAAGTTTCCAGGCCAGATTAGGATTATGAACCCTTTTGATTGGAGTGATACTGGGTGTAGCCCCAACACAGCCTGGATCAACCTGTACTCATCTGTCAGATTTCAGCTACAGGCTTACAGTCGCTCTTAAACAATCAGCCATTGTGCCAACTTCTTCGAGGTCTTCAAGATGCATCTTTTGCCAAACATCTCCATATTAATTAGACCCTCTTTAAGGCTCTACCTTGCAGATGAATCAAATCTAGTCTATCATAGTATAGTAATTTCAATAGTGCCTGTATGGTAAGGCACAATGCTTCAAAACAATTCTGCATTCAATAAGAACAATCCATTGGACAGAACCAGTCAAGATTTGTGTGTGGGGACTCCTCTGAGACTGGAAGACAGACTGTTGAGGCCTCTCTTGGGTTTTGGCAGGCCCTTGTGCCCAGAATTTTAGGGTTTCTTGTCAGTCGATCAGAATTTATATAACTCCCCTTCAAGATTTCTACTTAGAGAACAGCCTTGAGCAACTGATAGAATGGAGAGGATGGGACCTAGGGGAGGAGATGCATCTCCAGAGTAAGTCTGTTCCATGTCGTTGCGACAATCTCGGGGAATGCCTGTCACTGCCTAGTAGCATCATCAGTAGCAAGCTACTTCTAGGATGCTTTACACACACTGTCAGTGATCTCAAACAGTTCTTTTTGACATGTTTTTGTCTCAACTGTTTTAAATGAAATTGACGATTTCTTCTGTGTAGTTGTCTACATCTGTCCGTCATTCACCAACAAACGGAAGCAGCGAGAAACCTCCTTTCAGTTGTCTCTACTCTGCCCGATGTGTTTGTCATCAATGACTGCAATGAACTCAGCCAGGTTTGATATAGAAATAATATAAAAACTGGGAAAGATAACTAAAATCGAAATGGTAACTTAAATTTTATTTCTAACTGTCACTGTAACTTAAATTTTAGTTGTCAGCTGAAATTGTAACTTAAATTTTTTCTAACTGTAAATGTAACTTGCATTTTGTTTTTCAACCAAAACTGTAACTTAAATTTTCATTTCTGTTCTTAAACTAAAAAAATAACTCTTATTTACCTGTAGTATACCTAAATGACTTTTATTCACTGTATTCATTCATTCATTCATTTAAGATATTTATATAGCGCCCCTTCAAGATTTCTACTCAGAGGCGCTCCCGACTACAGCGCGCGGACACTGAATCGGAGACCCTTGCGAGTGAAGGACTTGCCCAGGGTCCCTACGATGTAAGACGATACTCCTACACCACCTGCCCCACTGTATATTGACCCTTTGGGATGTAATACAAATTTCTCTTATGCTGAGACTTGCTCGATATAAGGATGGTATGTGTACCTCGTAATGTGTATCCTCTGTGAGTGCTGTCGTGATGGCATCATATGTTATGATGGCGTCATACGTGCTTCTACTTTCAGACTCCACTGTATCTGTCGATTGCTACGAAGCAGATTCCTCTGTTGACGATGCTACTTAGCCACGGTGCAGACTACACAGTGCGAGACAAAGAAGGCAATACGTTCCTCCACCTAGCAGCACGACGTGGTTACGAACAGTGTCTGGAACAGTTTCTCAACAACTGGAACCACAGCGAAGGACCAACCGTCAACGACCTCAACTTTGAAGGTAAACACAGTCTCTCACACAGTTCAGCACAACTCTTCATTCTCTTATGGTTTCAGTGACTTGAATCAATATTTACATTTATTTTAATTTTATTTAGTTACATAAGCAGAAGGGGGTGCTCGATAGTGTCGTGATTAGTGTGCTGGACTGTCAATCAAGAGGTCTAGAGGGCATCAATTTGGGTTGAGATTTCTGCTCCACCTGCGCCCCGTAGCCAACTCAGCTATGACAAGTATACTGTCCGTACACTGTCAAGGAAGATGAGACAGCAAGGGAGAGGATTGGCTCACCCGCCCTTTTATGCCAAGGCTAAGAAAATGAAGTCGCTAACACTGAATACCCATGGCTGTGCCTTAAAGGACTGCTCTTCTTAGTTACATAAGCAGTGTTAAATATTCTTTAATTTATTACATTTTCAGTTTATGTGTGTTAAGCTATGTTAAAATTCTTATTTGATTGTCTTTATTTTGTAAGCAATTTATGCTACCAACTGTTTCAAGAGACGCTTTATTAACCTGTCTAGGTTTCAGTGCACTTCATTTGGCGGTTCTCGGTGGTCACCTCAACTGCGTTAAGCTCCTTCTGTCCGTCGGAGGAGCTGACGTCAATCTTGCGGACGCACGCAGTGGACGAACAGCCCTTCACCATGCAGTCGACATGGACAACCTGGCCATTGTCGGTCACCTGATACTCGAGGTGAGACATCTGATATAATGGAACAAAATTATTTGTTCTGTATATGTTTGAAAGTTGGTTTGATATTATTTTGGATTAGGCTGGAAGCAGTGAATAATTTAATAAGAACCACTTGTTTTTATCGCAACTGGTATAATGTTGTAATTTTTATGTATTATAATTGTAATCACAGATTTATTTAGTGCATTTTCAAGAACGATTCATCAGAAATGCTCCGGAGTTAATGAGAGAAAACCAGGATCGACCAGAATGGTTTCAAGCACTTGCATGACATAATGTAATGTAATGTAATGTAATGATGACAATTTCTATGGCATGCAGAGGCAGAGGTGATGAAAGATGAAGGAATTTATGTCATATGGTGCAGATACATACATACTTCTTAATGTTTATGTATAAGCTTAAGAAGTTTGTATGTGTATGTAACTATGAATCTTAACTAGAGCTGTACCAAATAGCATTTTTTTACTATTTGGGCAAATATGAGTAATTGGCCACACTATTCAGCGAATACGAATAGTAGGTGACAACAGAGTGAGGCATAGGTAAAAACTAGACAAAAGTACATGTATTTTAATAAATATGTAAGATAACTCACTTTCGTACATTAGTTGAGCTTTGTGTTGCCTTCAATTCTGAATTTCTTTTTTCAAATGACAAGTACCACATGAATTGATTACCTTGCACATACTGCAAAGTGCAAATGGCCTTGGTTGGATCATTGTCCCTTATTGTAAAATATTCCCACACTGGACTTCACTGAATATAAATTTTTCAGAAGACTTGATACACAGTAAATGTTGAATTTAGCAAAAATCTAACAAGTTTAAGATTGCGCATGCATGAAACCCAAAGCTAAAAAAACAGATTTTAGATCACAAAGGAAACTACACAGTGAAGCATTAATTTTATTTAGCACATTTATTAGGTATACGCTAGAATTTATGTGGCACTTTTAGTATTTGTATTCGGTTTAAAAACTTTTCGGCTGAATATGAATAAGCTATTCGGAGCACTATTTGGTCCGAAGCGAATCGAACATGAATATTTGAAACGTCTCTAACCTTAACATTTATTGTAGAAGACTGTACTGAAAGTTTAGCTTATATGGCAAGTTGCTCTGACTATAACTATGCTCATCAAGACTAGACAGTGGTTGGGGCTTGATGTAAATGAGCTAAATAACCTAACCCTGCCTTGCATAACCCAATCTGCATACTGATTTGGTTTGTAGAGTGGAGCAGACGTGAACCAAGCGGCCTACGATGGCAACACTGCCCTTCACATGGCAGTCACATCCAACCGGTTGGGAGTGGCAGCACTTCTGATGGCGGCCGATGCAGATCCAGACGCTGAAAACATGGACTTTGAAAGTGAGGATGATGATGAAGAAGATGATGAAGAGTATGAGGCGGATAACGATGATGAAGAAGTGACTGGACCAACCACCACTCAGGCAGAGAACGATGAAAACACTGAAAAAGCTGTTGGCCAATCACCGAAAGATTTGGCAACTGGAAATCCAAAGGTTGGACTTATGTGAAGCACAAAATGCATCAATACATTGCCATTGTGTCTGTGGTTGAAACCAAGCTGCTTCATATGGCATTTTCTATGCATTGTTGCCTTCAGCCTTATTGTTTGTTCTGTTCTAGCCACATTCTTTTGTAATCTGTTTGCATTGTTTCTGTTTAATTTCCGGTTTTTTTGGTGTTGCTTTATTATTTCTTTATCAAACTGCAAAATTTTATCTTTTTTATTCTTCTTCATAGATCTAGTTTTCATGTAGTCTTTATATTTAATTTATTTTGATCTGGGTCATATTCTTATTATGTCATTGTGTGTTGTTCTACAATTTATTTTCTTTGCTTGGTCTTCTTTCTACATGTACATGTATGTAATGTAACCATTCATTTATATAGCACCGTTTAAGTATCTCTGAAAGGCACTTCCCATCACTCGAAGTGACAGCTGAGTGTGTAAGAACTACAAGTTCATCCAAGGGACTGATCTTGGAATAGCTGGAAAAGTCTGTTGGAAAACATGGACAGGCGAAGCCACACAGGATCCGAGGTAGACCAGAGAAACTTCGATGGCATTAACAGGCACATTAGCAGTCTGAATGTAAAGAATTATTAAGTGAATTATGCTAAAGTCGTAAAAGACAGTACATGACTACTACATGTTCCTGGCTACATCAGGGATGCAGTCAGGAAAAACTTAGTGTTTTTTTAGTTTTCAGGGGTTTCCATTGGACATGGTTGTATTTTTCTACAATTTTAATTTTTTTATAACAGCGCATGAATTTATTTTGGGAGGTTTGAACCCGTAAAACCCAGGGTCCCTAAATATGCCCATGCTCATGATTCATCGACCCACCAGGTGGGTCATTGTCATCTTTAACTTACTTCATCTTTTGTTTCCCTTATTGTGTTGTATTTTAGTCTGTTTTGTCTGCTTATTGTGCAGATGTTGCGGATTCTGAATGGTGAGCCGTATTCATTGGTAAAGATGAGAGATGCTGGAATCAGCTGCAGCAAACCTGACCGGTTCCAGAGGCAGTTGCCACCACCAGACTCAAGTCGGTCTATGATTCAGGAATTTCATCCATCAGCTTCTTGAGCCAGCAATTTAGTGGCCATACAGAGCGGGGAGGTCTGTCTTGGTTTACTCGTTTAGCATCATTCAGATTTATAACAGTATGTCGACATCTATTAGGGGCAGGTTTCTCATTTGTAACATTTATTATCATCATCATTGTAGTGTTAATCAATCCCACCAGGTGGGTCATTGTCATCTTTAGCTTTCTTCATCTTTTGTTTCCCTTCTTTCTTTATTTTAGTCTGTTTTGTCTGCTTATTGTGCAGATGTTGCGGATTCTGAATGGTGAGCCGTATTGATTGGTCAGTGAGAAGATGCTGGAATCATCTGCATTCAGCAGCAGCTGACTTGGTTCCAGAGGCAGTTGCCACCACCAGACTCAATTCGGTCTATGATTCAGGAATTTCCTCCATCAGCTTCTTGAGCCAGCAATTTACCTGGCCTTACAGAGCGGGGAGGTCTGTCTTCGTTATACTCGTTTAGCATCTTTCAGATTTAAATATTTCATGTTAGACATCTTTAAAGGCATCCTCTCATTTGTAACATTTATTATTATCATCATCATCATCATAGTAGTAATAATCATTATCATCATTGTCATAGTGACAGGCACTGTTCATGAAATAATCATAATTATTGGTACTGCTGGTTTTATTTTCATTGAATGCCTTTTTTCATCATTATGATCATCATCACTGTCGTTGTCATCACCATTCATCATCATCATCATCATAATGATTGTATGTCATATGTATGTATTTCAATATATGTATGTATTGGAAATGTAGTTTGTTCCTTCTAAGAACCTATGAAGGTGCTCCTTGCTATTCTAAGTATGTTACAGTTGGATGCGAAGCTGATGTTTTTTGCAGGTAATTCGTAGCAATGGTTTTAATTTTTCTGTGTGATCTACTTTGTTCTCAGATCTCCAGATGCTGGATTCAATGACTCGTAAAATGCTGGCCAAGATACTTGATCCCATTAAAAAAGGGTCCGACTGGCGAGAACTTGCAAAGAGGCTTGGCCTTGGGCCACTGGAAAATGCCTTTCAGTTCCAGGCCAGCCCAACAGAGGCGCTGCTTGACAATTACGAGGTAAAGCTTCAAACTTTTTCAAAATTTGGTGATTCTGACTAAGTGAGTGACTCGAGTAATCATGTAATATAGCATTTGTCATTTATATTTGCTAATATAGGGTTTTGTAATTTATATTTACTCATATAGAGCTTTCTAATTTTACTTGTCATATAATTATCTTTTGTATTGTAGTATAACTTTAGTTTTAGTATAACTTTAGTTTTAGTACACTGGTTTGAACAACTTTGGATATAATTTTTAAGTAAGCCAGCTGTACTCTTAGCAGGTCACTATGACCCGTTTTGGCTGACTTGTTGACTGCAGCGATGTTTGATTCACTACCATAAAGTAATGTAATGTAAAAGTATCTACTCTCAATACTATAATCCAACCAATTTGCCCCATTAGAACTATACCTATTATAGTGCTGAATGTGTATTATCAGGCCTAAAGCTATAATAGTACTATAGTCTCTAATACTATTGCATAATCATGCATTGATGTTACTTGTTGCGTCTTGACAGCAAGTTATGAAATAAACGAAAATACAATATATTTATGTAAAGTCTTATGAAGTTATGTGCTCAGTGTAATGAGTCTCCTGTTACTATTTTTATGAATTTGCATCTGTTTGTTTGAATTACTTAAGGTAATAAATGGAACTTCTGTGATCTTGAAACGCTGCCTTTTGGAAATGGGTCGGCTGGATGCTGTGAATATCATCGAAGAAGCTTACCCTTCAAAAGTCACCAGTACATGCAAGTCTATAATAGCAGCACTTTTTATAGTTACTTAGACACATTCATCTGGTTGTCAAAAAAGTCTGCATTGAGATTTGTTGCATCTCGTTCTACTCCAAACGTGCAATTGTCTTACAATTTGTATGTGAGATTATTCTGGTGTTAACTATTCTAAATTCATCTTGGCATTAGTGTTAGCTACTCAGAATTCATCCTGGAGTTAGTGTAAGCTATTCTGATCTTCAGATTCTGTGGGAATCTATGATATTTCATGATTGGAGACCATGGCATGGTGGCCCATTGATTAGAGGCTCAGCCTGTAATGCGGAGAGTACGGATTAGAGCCTGCCCAATGCAGTTATCGGGGGCCCGATAGCGCATTGGATAACATATGGCACAGAGAGCGAGAGGTACCAAGTTCGAGCCCCATAGGGTAGACATGCTTTGTAGGCTGCTATTAGCGCCGTGTATTGCAGACTGTCTGTTCTGTTAGTAGTTAAGATTTATGTCTTCTGTCATTTGTGTTCTTGTGAATTGTTTCAATTGCATAATTGTACACTGTAACTGGTTGCGGTGTGTCAACCGGATTGTTTGAATAAACGAAAATATTATTATTATTATATTACTGTGTAGGGGACCTTGAGCAAGTCCTTCACTCACAATTGCTCTGCACAATCAATTTTATGTTGTAAGGTCGTGTGCACTTCTGAACTTTGGAAGGAGGGCAATATCAAATACAGTGTATTGTATTATATTGTATTGTTTCATAAGGACAGTCCTGTGGAGGGCAAGCTCTGACTAACACATGTACTTAGACAGAAGTAGAGAAAGATGAAATCACCCAATCAATACTGTGATTACTCAGTGTAGATGAAAACTGTATATTATAAAGCAATATTTCCATAGTTTAAAACACTGAACAATCTTTAATTGAAATACAATTGTTAACACGTGATTTAATATTTTTTATTTCAGGAAGATGACTTGTTCTAAAGTCATCTGAATTGAACCGTGCTGGACAGCATTATCGGTGTTTTAACTTTGCAGCAACTGATGTCAATTTATACAGAAACTTTACTGGTGTCAAGACTATTTCATATAACATTTGTTACTTTGTTATTATCACCACTATTTCTAAGGAAATATATATTATTACTGTTATTATTATTTGTCCTGAGGTAGATATGGTCCCTGAGAATTAAAAAAATTAGGGAGGGGCTACATCTCGTCAGGTTATAGCGTTGCAGAGCAACAGTGTCGTGGAAGGCAATGCCATTGAAGCACTGAATTGCAATAGAAAGATGTTCTCAGAGATGGCTACCGGTAGTTTAATCATTGTATATCTATATATATATATATCTCTATTGTTGTTAATTTGCATACCAAGGATAAAATATTTGTTACTATTATTATGGAATATATTATTATTCTTATTCATTTTCAAAAAATCTCTCAGGAATAAAAATATGGGTTTGATGTAGAAAGGAAATCACTGAGAATTGGACTTTATTGATAAGAGCAACTGAAAAGGTATCTCTGAAAGAGATGAACTTGCAAGTTAATTGCTGATTTTGTTATTTCTTATTATTATTATTATTATTATTATTATTACTACTACTACTATTGTATATTTTGTATAATTATGTAAGTTTATGTGAATGTATCCATGCATTTAATATAGTACCTTTTAATTACCTCTCAAAGCAATTATTATTTCTTTACCCGAAGAATAAAATCCAGAGTGTGTAAAATCTTCCTATTTAACTTCTTTGTTAATAATAATAATTATTATTATGTGTTGTTTTTGTATTCAAGGTGCATTATGATTCTTTTGGATTTAAAATTTTTAAAAGAGTAGGAATTACATCTAGAATGCCAATTACTCGTCATGTTCTGGAGAAAAGGTTCTATGGAAAGTAACTTGCATTCCGTGAGTCAGCTGGTCTGGAGGTGGAAAAGCGATCGCATGTCGTTTACTAGTATTTTGCCCCATAATTATAATTATTTTTGGTATTATTATTATAAAACAAATAGAGGCAGAATGATTTATTATTATTTATTGTTATGTTATAAATGCACAAGATGCAATAATTGTGAAGCTGTTACCGGTAATAATTTTTGTCTTGTATTTTGTTGTTCATTTTTCATTACTAATTCACAGTCACTATCGGACCATTGTTGTTTAGCCTCAGCTTCATATACCTTAGCGTATCTTCTGAATTTAATCTTTGTTGCCCTTGAAATTTCTTCGAAATCGTATTTAGTTCAGTAGCTTTAACATGCGTGTTGTATAAAGGCATTTTAAAATATCTAACTAGTTTTCAACTTTCCAATACTAACAGCTGTTAGGGCCTACTATTTTTAAATGCTAAACAAAGGAACATTGATAAAATCATGTTTTGTGGCCATTCTTTGGAATACTATCTGTTGGTGAAATAAATTACATACGGTACCTTTCGGTTAGTTTGATGTAACTACAGCTTATGTTGGCCTACATCCAACCATATTCATATTTCAGTAATTTACAATTTTTAAGCGCCACCAGGTAAACGACCAATCATCAATCGGTCCAAGCATTACTGACCTGATATATAAGCAAGTGATTTATATAACGTAACCACTCACTGCCTAGTAGCCTAATAACTAATGACATTTTTCCAAGCATGACACACAAGGGCAGATCCAGGGGCCATGACCCTTCATGTCGAGCATGACGGGGCCGTAGATGTTCTCAGCTCAGTGTTTTAGTTGTCAAAAAAGATGGGTGTGGAAAATTTTGCAGATTTCACACATTCTGAGTAGATAACCTTGAAGGGTGCTATATAAATCTCCGACATGAATGAATGAAGATTTCCAAAGTACACAAATCAGTGCATATATTATTAACTGTATAACTACTGGGGCAAATGTCCCAGTACTTTTAGGATATGCCCCAGTAGTTTTGATGATTTTATTCCAGGTAATACTCTACTGTCCATGTTAGTTTACAATATTAAATCATTAATCTTCTAATTCTCTTCATTCCTCTGGTTACATGATATCATAAGTGATTAGTATAAATTAAAATATTTTAAAATTAATTTGTGATTTCTAAGTTCTAAGTTCTAATGAAACTCGTAGTAAAAAGTCGAAACACCCACCAAGCAAACATTTATAGAATGTAACTATAATATAGTTGGTCTGATTATTCTCCTATCCGTTTGCTGACTGCAGGATGCATCGTGCAAGTGATAGTAGACCCTATAGATAATTGTGATCAGAGTTATTATGTGACGTGTGTTATGGGCTTTTTGACAACCAATATGTTTTTTTTGTTTCATTTGCCTAACTACTTTGGAAAATGAAGTTGGTCGTGTTTGCTAAAGTTAAAGCTATCACTGTTTGTTAGGCAAATGTAGTTAGGCAAATGAAACAAAAACCCATAGCCATTGCTTGAAGTGTGACGGTATGAAACGGTATGCCATACCGGCACCTCTCTTGGCCGGCTAAAAGCATAACGGCCGGCAGGCTACTTCTCCAGGCGAGAAATCCATACGGGTAGGGAAGGGGAAGATGGTCCTTATATCCATATCGGCACCTATTGTTTCCCACTTTGACCCCTGCCCATAGCAGACGTCACATAATAACTCTGATCAGTGATCACAATACTAGTTATCACTGGCACGGTTCTGTAGCTGCAGCTTTCCACTGCATCACAGTCACTCAGCCCAGCTGTCACTGACTTATTTATATCAATTACTTTGGTGGCATAGTAGGCTCAATCTAATGGAAGAATTTACACGTAGATATGGTTACGATTGTCTTCGTCTGAAGAGAAAAACGTAGATATTGTTACGATTGTCTTCTAATAAGTGAATTTAATTTAGGCCTACATGTAGGCATGGCTACGATTGTCTTCAGACAAAGAGAAAACGCAGACATGGTTACGATTGTCTTCTAATAAGTGAAAATGTAGATATGTGACCCAAGGGATCGAAATGAGTCGCATATGTCGGAAATTTTAGAATATGAGTATTTTACATATTCTTAAAGACCACATTTTTGCTTTAAAACGACACCAAAAGTTTGGTTCTACCTTATTTTTTGACAAAGTTACGAATGATTGTGTGTTTTTTGGCGAACATTTTTTTCATTTATTTTAATATATAATCCAAAAAAATAAAAGTATTCTCTGTACAAAATTCGGAAAATACACATTAAAACAATGAATTTCATCAAATGTGAGAAATCCGAAATGTAAAAAAAAATTTTCTCACCCATTTTCATTAAAATCAGAAAATAAGAAAAATTGACATCTGATATATTTTGCTGTTTTTCCCAGGAATGTAAATTGCCGACATCCGACTCATTTTGATCCCTTGGGTCACATATGCATGGTTACGATTGTCTGCAGGCAGAGCAGTGCAGACAAAGAGCAAACGTAGTTAACCTATATGGTTACGATTGTCTTCAGACAAAGAGCAAACGTAGATAACCTATACATGGTTACGATCGATTGTCTTCAGACAAAGAGCAAACGTAGATAGGCCTAACCTATGGTTACGATTGTCTTCAGACAAAGAGCAAACGTAGATAGGCCTAACCTATGGTTACGATTGTCTTCAGACAAAGAGCAAACGTAGATTAGGCTATAGCCTATAACCTATGGTTACGATTGTCTTCAGACAAAGAGCAAACGTAGATAACCTATGGTTACGATTAATTGTCTTCAGACAAAGAGCAAACGTAGATAGGCCTAACCTATGGTTACGATTGTCTTCAGACAAAGAGCAAACGTAGATAGGCCTAACCTATGGTTACGATTGTCTTCAGACAAAGAGCAAACGTAGATAGGCCTAACCTATGGTTACGATTGTCTTCAGACAAAGAGCAAACGTAGATAGGCCTAACCTATGGTTACGATTGTCTTCAGACAAAGAGCAAACGTAGATAGGCCTAACCTATGGTTACGATTGTCTTCAGACAAAGAGCAAACGTAGATAACCTATGGTTACGATTGTCTTCAGACAAAGAGCAAACGTAGATAACCTATGGTTACGATTGTCTTCAGACAAAGAGCAAACGTAGATAGGCCTAACCTATGGTTACGATTGTCTTCAGACAAAGAGCAAACGTAGATAGGCCTAACCTATGGTTACGATTGTCTTCAGACAAAGAGCAAACGTAGATAGGCCTAACGGCCTAACCTATGGTTACGATTGTCTTCAGACAAAGAGCAAATGTAGATAACCTAGCTATGGTTACGATTGTCTTCAGACAAAGAGCAAACGTAGATAGGCCTAACCTATGGTTACGATTGTCTTCAGACAAAGAGCAAACGTAGATAGGCCTAACCTATGGTTACGATTGTCTTCAGACAAAGAGCAAACGTAGATAGGCCTAACCTATGGTTATGATTGTCTTCAGACAAAGAGCAAACGTAGATAACCTATGGTTACGATTGTCTTCAGACAAAGAGCAAACGTAGATAACCTATGGTTACGATTGTCTTCAGACAAAGAGCAAACGTAGATAGGCCTAACCTATGGTTACGATTGTCTTCAGACAAAGAGCAAATTTACGTAGATAGGCCTAACGGCCTAACCTATGGTTACGATTGTCTTCAGACAAAGAGCAAATGTAGATAACCTAGCTATCGATATATGGTTACGATTGTCTTCAGACAAAGAGCAAACGTAGATAGGCCTAACCTATGGTTAAGATTGTCTTCAGACAAAGAGCAAACGTACGTAGATAACCTATATAGTTACGATTGTCTTCAGACAAAGAGCAAACGTAGATAGCCTAACTAGCTATGGTTACGATCGATTGTCTTCAGACAAAGAGAAAACGTATACCATACAATGGTTGCGATTGTTTTCAGACAAAGAAAAAACGTAGATAGCCTATATAGTTTCGATTGTCTTAAACAGACAAAGTGAAAACGTAGATATGGACGATTCGACATAAATGAGAACGAAAAA
The DNA here is from genome assembly GCA_020284085.1 of Aporrectodea caliginosa. NCBI lineage: Eukaryota > Metazoa > Annelida > Clitellata > Crassiclitellata > Lumbricidae > Aporrectodea > Aporrectodea caliginosa. The sequence goes on from JACEVL010000561.1 coordinate 355,371, forward strand.
TGCGAAATCTTTATTATGCAATTTGTCAGTTACTTTGAAGGAAGTCCGAGTCGTGGCGCCCATTCAAACGTAGGCCTACAGCGGTGCATGGTGATCATGGATCGCAAGCTAGTCCCATAAATTCATTGAAAAAATGAACAGATCGAGGCCGCACAGCTTTCGAGTGGCGCTTAAGAAGTTTGGGGTTTCGATTACGACTACTGATGGTTCTATAGTCAATGACATCTTAAGCCCGTTAATTCGTTAGACGTCGACATAGATTATTTTAAGCAGTGGATTCCCATGGCAGTAGCCTACCTTAATTTCGTGTGGCATAGGCTAATGCAGCCGTGGACTGAGATACGAGGTTAGAGATCATTTACTGGCCAAGGCTTAGGACATAACCTAGGCTATAGGCCTATACTTTTCAGTTACGATAGGCCCTACGTACGAAGTCCGTCAACATCAACACTTTTTCTGCGGTGTTTTAGCCGCGAGGGAAGCTAACATTTTGATATTGGCATTTACCGACTTTTCGGTTTTTCTGTTTTCTTCGCTTTTCAGTATATTTCGGCATTCTGAATATACCGATTCGTTGTCGTTTACGTTTTTACGAATATTGCCAAATTTGCCATGTATCTTCGGTAGTAGGAAATTAGGAATGTGAGGAATTCAGATGGCGATAAATTATCAATCCTCATGTTAGAATGACGTCATTTGATGTGGTGTCCGATCTGTGGTCCGTGCGGTTGTCCAGAAACACGAAAGTTTGTTGTTGATTGGAAAATCGAAACTTTGCAAATTTTCGACTGAAAAAATTTGCCACGACGCAACTTTTTCCATCCGTCGCGGGACACGTTGAGTAGATCACCAAGAGCATATCAACATAAGAAAGTTTGGAAATTATATGGATCTGGACAACTACGATTATGTCTTCAAAAGCCAGTGAGAAACAGACAGAGACTCGTGGGAAGGCCAAAGATGACGTAAGTTCGGCTGGGAAGAAGAGAAGGCCAAAATAAGTCCGCACACGTTTAGCACAGTGATGCTATTTGATTATGAGCATGCGATCAGATTGCATGTTACTTTTAGCAATGGTCACATGGTGCGGCCCGAATCCCCGAAACCCGAATCCCCGAAACGAATTTCGGCCGGATCCCTTAAACTCATTTTCTAAACTCGACCCGAATATAATTGACAGATAACCATGAGAATATACATCAAAGCGACGCTAGGTCCATGAAATCGGACTTTTGTGTATTTTCAGCGGATTGGGGTTGACCCCATGGTCACACAGTACCCACGGTATTGTATTGCAATTTATAAAGCGCCTGTCACAGAGGTGCTGCAAGTGCGAAACAGCCCTGCGAAAAAAAGAAACGTCTTAAGACAGCGAGAAGAGACAAATACCCCAGTTAAGATCACAGATCGAATAGTAGAGGGAAGGTTATTCCAGAACATAGGGCTCAGTGATATCGTTAAACATCTTATCACAAGCATTTTGGTGATGCACCTGAAGTATATATTTTGGTGGGTGGTAGAGTGGGCTGAGGGGGTGCTGATTTCGGCAAACTTATAGTATCATGGGCTGAAGGATTAAGTAGTATCTTTGGGCATGCTGCACGAACGCCGGACGGTACCAGGTTTTCTAATGGTGACACTGACCCTAACCTACCCTCACGACGCCTAACCTGACCCTAATCGACACTCACGACGCGAGCAAACTTACGCACTGTATCCTTCAGCCCCCAATACTATAAGCTTGCCCTGATTTCATGATTTACCATAATGAATGTTATTTAGAAGAATTTGGAATTCCAGCTGTGCGGAAGTTTAGACTGTTGCAGATCAGTTTCTTTATTAGTTGCCAACACAGCACCCACATTTGTTAGCTAAGTGTTGCATTGAATACTAGTGTGGCCAACACAAGCGTAAACATCAAATTTTAATAAAAAGTGTAATTCTTGAATTAAGCTGTGGTATTTGCTATCAGGAATATTCTAAATTATATAATCAGGAACATTCAAAGTCATATATTCAATACTCTTGGTCCTTGCTAATGCACTTACTACTTTTCCAACATTTTGCAAATTCAAGCAGGTTTAACATACCGGTACCAGAGTTTGTAGCGTAAATGGCTGCTTGTGCTAATCTGACAACTGATCAGTTTTGTATATTATGCATATTTGATTATTGTTTACATGTCGATCATTTAAAAATAATTGTAATATGAATTATCAGGACACTTGCTGTAGTAGAAATTGTTCAGGAAAGTAAATACAGCAAATAATAAGGTTTGTAATAATAGTAATAATGCTATTCAAATAAAAAGAAGTTAAAAGGTAATACAATGCAGTTTTTGTTGCATTGTAACAGAACCCATATTGTTGTGTTTGTATATTCCAGGATACTTAATATAAGACATCTTTTTAAGTACTTCACAAAAACGCTGTAATATGGTGTTATACTGTGTTTGGTATATACTGTATTGTCATTTTAGTTTTGGTTATAGTTAAAATGTAGTTTTCTCGGGTGTATTTAATCTCATTTTGTTCAAAACTAGTCAGTAGGAATCATAGTGCCACTGCCAGCATGCTGAAGATAGGTAAGTACTGTATCTGTGGTTATTGTATTGTATTGTATTTTAAAATTTATAATATTTATATATTGCCATATAACATAGGTTGCATACTGCTTCAGAAACAAAGTTGTTACGGAGATGTCCTGCCCTTGAGATGGAGATGTCGAGACTGACAGTACACCACTGTAAATTTTATATTGCTTTATCACACATTCAGCAGAAGTTTTCATGAAGATGAAGCCAATAAGTGTGCTGCTTTTCTTTATTTTTTACTGCTGCTTGACTTTTTGGACACCTGTGTAATTAATATGAGTTTTATATAGTAAAATTTCTGGTTGATGACTTTTAGGTGGCACAAAACAAAAAGCTGCGAAAAACTTTGTTATTCCTGTTTACTCAGGATGGACTGGAAAAGAGGAATATACCTCATGATAAAGGTTAGCAAGATATTTCAGTGGTAAACCGTAGCTTGCCTAATTGGAATGATTAAACTAGTTATTTGCTCAGATAGAAGTTGGACTGATGGAAATTACTGTTTCCATAAATAGAAGCTGGATTGATGAAAATAATTGTCTTTGCTTCAATAGAAGAGCTCTGCATTGATGAAAATAATTGTCTTTGCTTCAATAGAAGAGCTCTGGATTGATGAAAATAATTGTCTTTGCTTCAATAGAAGAGCTCTGGATTGATGAAAATAATTGTCTTTGCTTCAATAGAAGAGCTCTGGATTGATGAAAATAATTGTCTTTGCTTCAATAGAAGAGCTCTGGATTGATGAAAATAATTGTCTTTGCTTCAATAGAAGAGCTCTGGATTGATGAAAATAATTGTCTTTGCTTCAATAGAAGAGCTCTGGATTGATGAAAATAATTGTCTTTGCTTCAATAGAAGAGCTCTGGATTGATGAAAATAATTGTCTTTGCTTCAATAGAAGAGCTCTGGATTGATGAAAATAATTGTCTTTGCTTCAATAGAAGAGCTCTGGATTGATGAAAATAATTGTCTTTGCTTCAATAGAAGAGCTCTGGATTGATGAAAATAATTGTCTTTGCTTCAATAGAAGAGCTCTGGATTGATGAAAATAATTGTCTTTGCTTCAATAGAAGAGCTCTGGATTGATGAAAATAATTGTCTTTGCTTCAATAGAAGAGCTCTGGATTGATGAAAATAATTGTCTTTGCTTCAATAGAAGAGCTCTGGATTGATGAAAATAATTGTTTCCATATTTAATAGAAATTGGATTGATGAGAATAGTTCTTTCTTAAGTAGAAGTTGGATTGACGAAAAGTAATTTTTTTTCTTAAATAGAAGTTGGATTGATGAAAATAATTTGTTGCGTAAATGAAAGTTGTATTGATGACAGTTATCATGGCATTGGTAGACTGCCTGGTGCCTACTTACCAACGTAAAGACCGGCATTGTCTACATCAGGGTTGTCCAACCTTTTCGGGCGAGGGGCCACATTGTTATTTTTCTAAGACCTCGGGGCCGAAGAACAAATTTCATCAAGGCCTACTAAGGAACAATAATTTTACTTGTCTACATGACGAGTCACATTTTTGCTGATTTGTTTGTAACCATAACCAATGTACTAATGGGATACTTCACGTTGCTTTTTCTTGCACAAGTACTCTGTATCTGCTTCAACAGGTGATGTAGCTATTCAAAGTATTCTAGTTAAATGTCCATCTGGTAGTAGTGATCTTGAGTTTCTTAAATGTTTGCCATTGTAGACAAAAACTGTTCACAACAATATGTACTGCCAAAGAGTGCAATATACCTAAGTGCAGGATAGGACAGATTTGGAAAAGCCTCTTAGTAGTAGGTCTATATATATATATATATATATATATATATATATAATATTCCATGTTCACTGCTATCCTTTCTTGGCAGATTAAGCAAACAACACCCTCAGAATGCTCAATGACGAAAAATTCCTCGGTTTACAAATTTTTAAAACTCTACATTCGGAGTCAATTTTTGCTTTTTGCTTGCACCTACATGTATTTACTCCGCCATAGTTATTTGAGGCAGAAAACAACATTAAGTATTGCAACACAGAGAACCATTAGAACTTCGTGTGTCTTGTGAAGCAAAGAATTATAGGAAATTTTCAATACCGGGGCAATTAGCAACAAAGTATGCAATTCCCAATTTTAGACCAAAAAAAAAATCAATATTTTTAAAGGCTCCGCGGGCCGGATGAACTCGCTCGGCGGGCCGGATTGTGGCCCGCGGGCCGTAGGTTGGACAAGCCTGGTCTACATTATATCACTTTGGCAGCGTAAACTACGGTGTTACCATTTCATTAAATCAAATATTAATGAAAGGCATGTAGTTCATATAAGTTAAAGTTCAGTTTGCAGTTAGCCATTATTTTAGCAAAATCCACTATACATTTTGACCTGACCTACCAGTTTCCAATGCCTCATTGGTCAGATACAGAATGGATCTGACATACTAAATGATGCCAATGTTTGTCACGTGCTGTGATAATGCAGCGACCCATGACCAAGTTGGGGTCCACCTGGTCATAGTCGTCACCCCTCACATGAAATGGACCATGGGAGTTAGTTCAGAGAAAAAACTGACATTGTAAGACACAGGATGGCATAACCATGGCATGGCTAAGTAACACATGTTCATAGTCATCATCTGCTATCTGCATTCAATCAGTATGCATTTAATCTGCCTAAGGTTGACATACACACAATGCTAACACCTAGTAATGGTCTATTGGGGAGTTGATGAAGATATTGCCTTCTGGGGGTGGGGGTTAAATAAAAGTTTAATTTAAATCTTGGCTTTGCCATGCCTTCTTCCCTAATTCAAGAAAAACTACTGCAGTAAACTTAAGCTCATACTGAAGAATCATCAGACTAAAAAATCCATTTCTGAGTACAGGTCTGTAACTTGGCACATGGCTCCTAAACCAGCCATATTCTATCAGCAAACCAGCTATATACCATCCACCTTTGTGACGACTGGTTAGCAGCCTAGTGCCCAGGGTTAATGTCTATCTCCAATGTATCCACAAGCAGACTGGAATTAACTTGCCCCAATGTCAAATAAAACCTGAGTGTGGTCTCTAGAATGCAGAGTGTATATGCAACTGCTCTAGAGTCTGAGGTGAATAACAGTATCTTATTTTACATTAGCTTAGCTGAGTTGAAATAGGAGGTATCTATCATATCCCATGTAGGTATTGTAGGCTTTCACCAAAGCTGGGCAAAATACTTGTGGCCCTTGGCATCATATAGCAAAACTGTTACAGCGGAATGACCGCTGTATATTGTGAAAACTATTCTGCTGACTTGCTGCATTGTATATTTGGTGAAACCTGAACCGTAGACTTTGGTCTCTAAGTTGCTTACATGCAGGGACGCATTAAGGGGGTGATAAGGGTGCTGCAGCACCTGAGCCCGCAGTTTTGAGGGCCCCGCATTTTCGGAAGTGAAGAAATTTTGTTATTTGCTTGTTATCAACTTAACCTACTGTTAAATCTAGCGAAAATGCTGCAACATAAATAAACATGAAGTAATAATTAATTTAATTACTTATAGTTATTTGACATGAATAAATACGAAGTCACAATTAATTAAATTAATTACTGATAGTTATTTACCTGACACGAATCATTGCGTTTACAGATAGTAATGTAACGTTAAATGTGTATTGTGTCTTTAGGCAGTTAATAATCATTAGTAAGCATGTTATAAATATGTGCATGGTGGACTGATGGTTGTCAGAGGCCCCCTTTGGAAGGTAATTACACTCATATCACAGCACCCAGGCCCGCATTAGCCTTAAAAAAGTTGCCCCCTAGAATTATTTCAATAACTTATGGAAATATTCTTCAAATTATAAGAAGTTTAGTTCACTGATTATAAATTTTATTTAACTATATGTATGTTTTTTTACTATCTTGTGTAATTTTTTACAGGAATTGTTCGTTATTGTATATTTAATTGCTTTTAGAGTAAAAATTAAATGGGTTTAGTTTTATTGAAAGTAGGGATGTTAAACGATAATCGGAAATCCGATTATCGGTTTCGAAAACGATAATCGGTTTTCATTATTGACAAAACGATTATCGAATTCTGCCTCTTATATATAAAACGGAGGCTTCCACAGCCAACGAGGTAATATTAGAACCCCCACAGCGACGTATTATTGCCTCATATATAAACGGATACTTCCACAGCCAACGAGGTAATAGTAGAACCCCCACAGGGACCTATTATTGCCTGTGTATAAAGTGGTCATCCATAGCCAACGAGGTAATAGTAGAACCCGGTACGTGTATGTACGTTACCGTACATAGCGATTATCGGTTTTCAGTAACTTGCATTATATGATAATATATTATTTTCTATGAAGGCCAATAAAAAACGATAATCGGTTTAAAATCGGATTTCTAAAACCGATAATCGGTTTGCCAAAAAACCCGATATTAACAACCCTAATTGAAAGTAAGTACTCAATGCTTCATTTAATAACTTAAGTATTTATATATTCTGTTCAAAGTGTTGTATGATCTTTCCAAGATATCTTCTTGATTTGGACAGAAGTTAAAATTCTGCTAATTCTTTTTAATTGCTGTTATGTGTAAAGTAGTCTAAATTTAAGCTAAATGAATTGCTAATTTATTACTTTTGATGTTTTTAGATGATGAGGTAGCAGTTGAAGATATCCTTGCCAGTGAACATTTCAGTAAACTGTTGTCTGCAGAGGATTTTGAGCATGCAGTTGCTAAGGACAGTCACGACTTAATTTTGAAGGAAGAGCCACATTTTCTGCTGGTTACAAGTAATGGCCGCAAAGTGGTCAAATATTACAAAGAACCGCTTGAATATAAGGTTTGTATTAAATTCTTTGTTAACCCTTTAACGACGAGCGTATGTATGAGAAACTATAGGCAGCTCGCCGTTAAAGGGTTAAATTTAGTGTAGTCCATCTCTGGATTTCACCAGGTAGGTGCTGGAATTGTTAATAAAAACTCTGGAATGCACCAAACTGTTTCAGGCCTTTGTTCTAATGAATGCTAATATATTTCAGAAGATAATTTCTGTTTGTTTGCTGTTAGAAAGCATGTTAATCCACAAGATATCTTAATAATAATACTGCTACTATAAAGTTGTAAACCCTGTTAAAAATGAGTTTGATGAATGGATGGATCGATGATTTTGTGGTTCAGATTGCCAAGGCAGAAACGTAACTGCTTCTTGCACACACACAAATTTCCAGGAGACATTGGATGTTGTGTTTGACTCCACCATGTTATTTTCTAACCATGTTCGGGCATTATGTATTTCAGCTCAATTTCACATATAGGATAATCTTAGAATCAGATGTCTTTACCTTGCAATATCTTATTCCAACTGGCTAAAAATTAATGCTTTGGTTTCCAGCAGACTTGAGAACTGTAACTCACTTATCGTGGTATCAATAAGGGAAATCTGCAGAACCTACGGTACAAGTCATCCAAAACTCTCTTGCCAGAGCTGTGAAAAAGACCCCTGAATATCAGCTTGTCATGCCTAACTAACCAACCTATCTCTGTTCCTTTACACATTCCCTTACAAATTGATATTGCTTTCGATCAATGGATGACTTGATTCTTGGTTCTTCTGATCTATTGGATTTCAACCTATCTGCTCCAATGGTTTATGACTTGTGATTGGAATCGCACTTAATAATAATAATAATAATCTTTTCTTTATTGAAGCGCCTGACAGACGCACTGCGCTGTACATTTACATGTTGTGCTATTTAAATCTTAACTACTAACAGAACAGACAGCCTGCAATACACGACTCTAATAGCAGCCTACAAAGCATATCCGCCCTACGGAGCTCGAACTCGGTACCTCTTGCTCTCCATGCCAGCGTGTTATCCAATGCGCTATCGGGCCCCACCCCGATACGAAGCAAACATTTTAGATAAAGGTGCTATAGAAGTCATTAGATTTATTCAAATAGGTCAAGTTTACTACTGAAGGCAGAATATGTTGGAGTTGTCCGTGCAGTTGCTGACCAAACGCCATGATCATTTTAGCAAAAGATTTAAGGAAATGACTGACCAACATTTGGTGTTAAGTCAGCCTTGTAAATCTTGATACCACTTTGATTGCCAGAATCCATGAGAATATCCTAAAGCTTTAGAGTGTTATGCCTTCTATGCCGACTGTTTCATGTTGGAAAGGTGTTGATATTGATGCTGCTGAATGCTCCAGTCCCATTGATTTAATAAAGTCAAAGTTTATTTGAACTTACAATCAATGACCAGAGCATAGCTTTTGGCAGCTGCTCACTCGGAGTTGAACTGTGTAGCATTGTTATGAATGCAATGAATATTTACTCTTTGTGTGAATGTTAAGCAAGAGGATCTTTTAGAGTTATATCATTTGCAAGTCTTCTGAAGCTGATTAGCAAAGGCTTCTTCTGCAGACATGTGGCAGTATTGGCAAATCCAGCAAAGTATGCAGGAAGACTTTAGTTAGAGACATTTTTCAAGTGTTGTGTGCTGAAGGTTTGCTCTAGTCCTGGTGGTGTCAGGAGAGCTAGATTAACAACAAATGATTGGAGAGGGTTGGTGGTTGAACATAGATGTCAGTAGCTGCCATACTCTCGGAATTGATTGCATTTATGTTTAGTCTGGAACTTGATTTTTTATGCTTTCAATTTCTGTTCAGGAAACCACGAACGCCGTACAACTCAACGATGGAGCTAAAGTTGACCATAACAAGGAATCTGTAGCAGCGGAGAAAGTTCTAAATGAGGAGGAACCTGAGAAACATGAAGAAAATGAAGAAAAAGAACAGAGGAACGAGCCAGCGACTGGTGGCGGCAAGAAAAAGAAAAATGTAAATTTTCAAGTTCATTCATTCTGGAGCTTTATTAAGTTACATTAGAGTCATTTTAGTCGTCATTTTAAAATGAGGCACTGCAAACTAATTATTACTAGTTGTGCATCAGGTAGCCATACATAAATTATAATCAGCTGGGTCACTGTACTTTGCTGTTGATATTTCTGCATTTCCTTACTATCTAATGACTGTGCTTGTGCAAATGCGCACGGTCGCTTCCTACTAAGTAAATCATCTCATAGGAGGCTTAAACCCGCTTGCTTCATGTCGCAATGTGAGCATGCTGCATGTGCTATAGGCATGCTCAATTAATTGTCTACCATGCTGCTGTGGAGAACTTTTATGGAGATTACCTGAGGACATTGCACCTTTCATGCACTGATTCTTTCTTGAACAATTTCCCACTGCAGACTTGCCAGATTCAAATTAGGACACTTCCATATATTTCCAACATGTTTGAACCTTGTCAAATCTGTATGCTGACTTTTAAGAACCTCTTTGAAGACCATAATCATAAATACACATTTATATAGCTCCTCTTCAAAAAAACTCCTCCAAGGTGCTCACAATCTGACAACACAAGACCATGATGGTCTTTAACATCTGGCAAAATAGAGGCAGGGAAAGGAGAATATCATGTTGCAGGTTGCATGGCATCTTGTTTGAGAGTGAAGGGCCAAGATTTTAGAGATGCCAGATGAATATAGAAGTGTACCATGATGATGATCATACTTATCATTATCAGTTTCTGATTCCAGCCATGATGGTGATGGGTGTGAGTAAGTGATCTCCTTTTTCCTCGGTCATTGGTTAAGTCCAATGCTCCCGTCATGTTTTGTCCAAATCATATTATTACCTTGTTTATATCGTCTGACTAGTGCAAACTTAGTCTTCCTTTTTTCTCTTTTCTTTGAATCTTGCATGTATTTTGTGAGATTTAGTCAACTGGCAAATCTCTCCACATGATCAAGCCATCTGAGTCCTTACTGAATGAATTTGTCTAACAGAGTTGTGTGGATATCTAAAACTGTCTTTTAAATTGAATTGATTTTTATTCCCCGATAATTTTGTGTTTTTCTGTTTTTGTTTTATGTACAGAAAAAGAACAAGGCAGGCGCAGGCGGTTCACAAGGTGGCACTAACAAGAATCAGTCAAAGAAGGTTATTGTTGGTTGATTATTTTGTGTGTTTAGTGATCTGTATATTCTAATTGCAAATGAGGCCTCAAACGGAAGAACTATCTAGGTCCATGTATATATTTTATAGGATTTAGTTGGTTGAATGGTAATACACAGGCACGAAGAACAGAAGAATGCGGTTTTGATACCCGCTAGCCCCATAATGTTGACTCGGCCCTCCATTCCCTAGGGCGGATAGTAGCATGAGCAGCAGTAGGACGGATCGGTACCTAACAGGCTGCCATACACTTATAAAATCGACTCTTGTCTAACTTGTTATCATGTGTTTCATGTAGTCATACTGCGATTTGTCAGTTTGAATTAATGAATGAATATTATTATTATATATTATTATTAATGGTAATCGCAAATGGGTTTAGCACCTCTTGAAGCGAAGCTCCTCTGAATGCTTCTGACCTAACAACACTAAACCGCAATCAAGCAGAATGATTTTCAACTGCTTAGGAAAATCAACACGTAGTAGTTTAGACGACCAATTCCACAAAGGTGGACCAACCTCAGCATGGGTTCTATGGTACACTATGGAAGGAGTTTAGACCAGAGGGATAACCAGGTCAGCAGAGCAAAGGTGACCATGGTAGGCATTTATTTTTTGCACCAATCAATTCAGTGTTATTTGGTTAGATTTTGAAGAAATCAAGATGAACACCTGAAGATAGTCTTAGTTTGTAGTGTTCTGAGGACTACTTGGTGAAAACTTGTAAGAAATGGTGAATGATTACTTCACCTTGGAGTTCAGTCCTTCAGCGTCTCTTGTGTTGTAATGTGTTAACACTGGAATCATGACCAGCATGTTTATAAGAGTGTTAGGTCTCAGTTCTTTAGTTCAGACATTCAATACAACCATTCTTCTGTACACTGCACAAGCATTTTGCACAAACATTTTGCGTTAAATTCATATCCACTCGGCTGTAGTCATTCATTCATTCATTCCGAGAATTTATATAGCGCCTCTTCACGAGACCTACTCAGAGGCGCTCCAATCATATCTGTCTATCTTCTGACAAAATGTCATTCTCGCAGTCTCTTCCTTCCACTCGCACTCATATAGTCTTTCCGTTGTTTATACAACAATACCCGTCTATTTATAGTCTTTTTGTACCTCTGCCACAATACTATGCATTGCACAGCTTCCTTCCCCTTCCCAATACTATGCAATTTCACATTTTAGAGACACTTGTGTTCAATTTTGACTAACAGTGGAAGTATTCTGCTCTGTTCTGTATCGATTTTGTTTTAGAAACTGTATTCACATTTTCACAAAACTTCCAGAAATTGTTGAAACATCCTGAATTGAGTAGTGTGGTATAACCATTGTAGCTGTTTTCTTTCCTGTTCTAGGAAGATGAGGAAAGTCCTGTACCCAATGTACCAGTGGTGAAAGAAGCAACTGCATCTGCCGAATCAGAAACTAAAGCAGATATGGTATCGAGGGACAATAGCAAGCATCAAAGTGATCCTACAGACAGCAGTCCCAAAAGCCACCCATCAAAAGAGACAATAGCCGAAAGCGAAAGTGCTAAACCAGCTTCCCAAAACAAAGATGAGGTCTTAAAAGACAACTCAGAGATTGATTCAGATGACGGCGGATTTACCCAGGCTGTCAGCAAAAAGAGTTCTAAGAAGAGTCCTAAAAAGGTTACATTCTAGCAAAGTAGACTTTTTATAGACATTTTATTTTAATTAAACTTCTCAGTTTTATCATATTTTATTGTCACTGTCTTTACATTTGTGGGTAAAACTGCAGTAAAATGTTGTCAGCAAACAAAAATGAAATTCATAATTAAATTATGAGTAAGTAAATATTTAACGAAATCTCTGCTCGTTGTGACTCCGTAGACTGTTTTGCAGTTTCTTCAACAGCTGTTGGTTGAAGAAACTGAAGAAACGATAACGGCCTTTTCTGTGAGAAAGTATATTTGACATCATAATGTTGCACAGTGCTGACTGATAAAATTCAGGTAATAAAATGACTGAATATAGGTTATTATACAGAGTGTATACCACATATACATGTGTATATGCACACTTGATTCCAAACATATTATGCATCTGTACAGTGGATGCCTGTTTACACACGGCCTTTTAAATGTGAATCTGCTGAACAAGCTATTGCACCATGGTTCCCAATGATACCTATTTAACATGTGAGACATGTTAACACGTAGTACAGAAACTTGCTGTATAATAGTTATAATAGTTAACACTTTAACGATGAGACTGTACTAAAAGCAATTGGGAAACCAGTGCAGTTCGCCGTTAAAGTGTTGTGCCCTTCCATCCCACGGTCAGCCACTTAATACGAACTAAGTGCTGACCCATTATGGTGTCACATGTCTGTTATTTCATTCACAGTACAAATAAGACAAGTAGAAGTAAACACTTTGATCACAGCACTCCATCTAATACAGGCACATACACTGTAAATGAGTTACCTTACTTGACCCTACCTAACTGTCTTTTTTTACATTGCCTTAGCTTAGCTAAGCTTACCTTACCCCATCTTGTGACTGCATTTTGATAGCTGATACCTTAAGTATCAGGACTTTCTGGTTATTAACCAGACTGGGACTTGATTTTGGTGTACCATCTGTTTATGCATTTTGCATTAGAATCTGGCACTATAGAAATGGCTAATTATAGTTACAATTAAGTTCTGAACTTTATTACTTTTGAAATACTTCAGCAGGAATCTGATGATTTATTGAGTTTGATATTAAGATGACTTTAACTTTAACGGATGTTGTTACGTACTTCTTTGTGACTTTTTTAAAGGGAAAACAGTCTGAAGCCTCAGGAATAAAGAACAGTGGAAATGAATCAAAGCAGAATAAAGATGGTAAACAGGCTGCAGAATCACCAGGGAAGGCAGGAAAGCAGACTGAGGGACCAGTAGATAAGGCAGGAAAACAGACCGAGAAATCGCCAGGAAAGCAGACTAAGGAGCAAAAACCTAACGAATCCAAACAGAAGAACTCTGATAAACAGAATGCGAAATCAGAAAACGTGCAAAAAGTAAGCTCTGGTGTTACATTGTTGTAAGAAATTTAGTAACACTTCTGAAAGATCTATATTTTTTTCAGAGCAACTATGCACAATACTTGTAACATTGTGATGACTGTGTGATGAATGACTGCTTCTTAACGTCAGATTGGCCTTATTGTTGAAAATCCAGACTCTTGAAGAGACTTTACCAAGGTGACAAAATATGAATGTTGTAGAAATTTAATGAGTAAGCGTAAAGCATTGAGTTCAATGTCTGAGCATTAACTCTGAGATATTATAATGGTCTAGCTGGTATAGATGATGCAGATGGTATAACTCTAATGATTTTGGTATTATTGCTAATATGGAGTATTATGGTAAAGGTCATCCTCGTTAAACGTTATGATAAAAAATGAACTGAAATCTTTGTACAATCAACGTTGTCCCGATCCTGAGTTGTGTGCATGTTTGTTGTACTGGTTAGAAAGCGACAGATGATGTGAACCGTTGCAACAGTAACAACAGTGTGGGACTTTCTTCAGACGAGGAAAAGACGTCTGTCTCTCCGGAGGGTCCACCAAACAAGAAACTGAAGAAGGTTGATCATCACAAAACATAATTTCTTCGTACTCTGTTATGTGGGACGCGGTGTTCTGTACCTTGTAACTGGAGAGTCACAGGTTAGAATCTACCTCGAGCCACTGCGTAGCAACCCTGGACAAGTTGTTTACCCACAGCTGTCTTTCAGGAGGGCAATGGGAAACCATCTCACTCATCTCATCCCCGGTTGGCATTAAAGCCATTGGGATTGCCTTCAGGGAGAGAACTCGTCATCATCGTCATGATCATGCTGCACACTACACATTAGTTTTTAGCGTAATATCTGCTACTAACAGACAGTGTGTAATCATGCACGACTGTGTATGTATGTTCTGCTGAGGTCGACTCTTTCATGTTCACATATTTGAGTCACATTACACATGTCTGTAGCAAATAAACTAACCTAAAGCTGGTGTGCTTCATGCCCTAGACAATATATGTATATAATTCTGCCTTGAGAGGTTCTATTAACAGATGCTCTGTATAAACACTCTTATATAGAGACATGCTTACATGTACAATAAATTACTAATTAAGTACTGTAGTGCTACTATATGAGGAAAGAAAATAATAATTTGCTTCTGTTTTGTGGTTTAGCCTGAAGACAGATTAAAGAAGATTCCAAACACATTTAAGTTTCTGTTTGGCGAAAAGGATGGTCTTAAGGATAAACAGATACCAGTTGGGGATGGTGAGTTGATTTCTTCTTATTGTCCCTTGTTAATGAATTGATTAATTAATCCTTGTGATCTGCTAGTCTGAAACTTCCCCTCCAAAGAATGAATGGAACTAGATGTCACAAAGGTAGGCAGCAGTCAAAACGAAGCTTCCGTTTGCCAAGTATGATGGTCATGTAACGTTATAACTTAGGTAATTTTGTATTACGCGTCTATAGTAATTGCTTAAAGAGGCACTATAGGTGTGCAATTACATTTATGAATAAGTTTACACGGTTTAATGAATGGTTTCTGAGTCAACAATTCTGAAACACAGGGATTTACTTTCTTTGGAGTTTCTTGAACTGGACTGATTGATTGATTGAGCCTTTATTTAATACCAGCAGCAAGCTGCACACATCTGAATCTTGCAATAGAAACTTGTATATGCTTACTAATACAGCTGTGTTTAGGTATCAGTAGGACAAACAAAAAGGGTTCAACTTACTCTTTACTTTACATCTTTGGATATAAAATTACGATGTAAAACATACCAAGCATCTCAGCAACCACCTTCTTTGCTGACCATAGATAGCCTCTGTGTTCCCTTAAAATCCTCTTCAGTCCAGAACCCTATAGTTTGATGCCAAACTGCATCCTTGCTATACGTTTCTTTGGATTGATTGATTCTTTTGATTGATTGATTGATTGATTGATTGATCCTTCAGTCACTGATTGCAACACACAGTAGAATCAATGGATTTTGTTCAAGTTATATAACCACAAAGAAAGCATACCTTTTAGAGACAATTCCTCCAAGTTTAGTGTTGGCAGAAGGAAACTCATTCTCTTACTGCAGCTGGACTAATGTGCTAGTGTGTTTTAACATTGCAGGTGGATTTGTGAAGGTGAAGTCAATCATGGACGTCTATCAGACACAATACCAGTGGACTGAGAAGGAAATCACTGAAGCCTTAGGGAACAATGAAGACTACGAATTTAAACGTGACAATGCAGATGGCTTGTTGGTGAAAACTACAGCAAAGGTTACCAGTATACAACAATGAATTTTAGACAGAAGAGATCACCAGTGTAAAATCATGAGTTTTAGAATTTTTGACAGAACAGGTTTGCAGTATGTAACAATCAATTTGATTGAAACAGCAGGTCACAAGTGTGCAACAATCACTTTTAAAAACGTTGATAGAAGATGTTACCAGTATACAGTATTGAATTACAGAAGTTGAGACAAAATAGAAGAATCCAGTATAGGGTAGTGACTTAAAACTTAGCCTAAATATACATGTGTAGATAATGAAAAGGCTATACCAGTATTCTACCATGTACATGTCTTCTTCTGTTGTGTGGATTTATTGTTAGTGCTAAATTTTTAAAATCGTTTTTCCATTGTTTGCTGCATTTGTGATTGACAGTAATTGCACCATATGAATTAAAGAATCTCTCTGTGTGTAATGTAAGATTTGGTAAGGTAGGATTTTTTTAGGATATGAATTGTGTGTATCTACCAACAATAGTCTTCAGAGACATTGTGCTGTGGTTGTAAGTTTGATTGACTCAAGTACAACAGCATTAAATTAGCAAAAAAGTCGTGTCCTGTAAGCCAAGTACTTTGTAATGGAGGAATTTTGAATTTCATTTCGTGAATATGCTAGTGCCATGTGTCTAGCTATAGTGTGATGTTTTAGAAATTTGGATTTTGAATTCCACATTAAGTGCTGTAATCTAAGCGCTCCCACTATTACGACTTTTTAACATTGACTTTGGAGCTCTGTCAAGTATGGTGTAACAACAAAGTTGTCTTTGTGTTACGATGTGGTGTAATGTTATGGTAGAAGTATATGTGCCTCTTACGGAACAAACCACACCTCGGAACTCAAGTTGTTATTATGTCTCTATTCTTTAAGTACCACTGTCTAATGACTAAATATATAATTCAATGCACTGAGCAATTGTGAGTAAAGGACTTGCTCAAATTCTCTGCACTGTGACTCTCAGGAGACTTAAACTTACACAGTTCGCATTAGCTACCATGTCTTACAAGCTGTGTTATAATAATTATTAGGCCTTGGTCTACAGTTTTATTGATATCCTAATAATGTTAACTCTGAATTAATTAATGCATGATTTAATTAAGAGAGTTAAGACGTATTGCTGAATGTGGATGTCTGTGTTGTAGAAGAGCCAGGCTGTAGATCCGCCAGTGGAAGTGGAGGAGCCTGGTAATGATGATTCATGGCAAGCTAGTGGCAGACGAAAAGAAGGTCAGGACGATAGAAAACAAAGACCTCTGCAGAGTTCAGTAGGTGTATATGCTGGAGGCACATCTGGCATCTTCAGTGAAGTGATTTTCTTTTTGTTTGGAAATTATAATAGTAATTAAAATTACTGGGATTATTGTAATATTATTTCTGTTGTATTAATCGTATGATACATGTATTATCTGATGGTTTCTGTGGTAGAAGATGGATGGGGTGGCAAGTGTAGATCAGGAAAGTGACATTAGGTGGTCGGACACTTAGAGGTATCAAGGCAGGGAAAAATTGAAGAGAGAAATCATAGTGGAGAGAAGAAAAAATCAAGGGCAGGGATTTAAGGAGTAGGAAAAGAAACGTCAAAGAATGTAGTAAGGAAGAAAAGAGCAAAGATTGTATGGTTCACCTCTAAAGCAGTGTGATTTTTGGGACTTGATGCCGGTGTTTTAGTTTCTGTGAGGTTCAACCCCTAGCTTTTCTTCTAACCCGTTCAGCTAAGTAACTGAAAGATGTTGGGGGTCAGGAGACTAAACTATCTCATGAGTCGTCGGTTGTTCCGTCTGCAACATTTTAACAACTTTAGATTTTGACCTGCATTCACATATTTTGGTGATCTGTAAGACTGTCTACCTCCCAGCTCTTTTTTGACAAGTAAAAATACTGTTTAATACCAACAAGTAGGATGAATGTGGTGCAGGAAGCTTAAGGGCAGGAGGACTATAATGGACTATATTTTGGAATCATTGTAGTAATAAATGTGTTTTGTGTGATGCCAGGCTGCTAGTAGATCACCAGGGGTTGGCGCTGTGCCACCAGACAAACTGCGTAGCACACTGTTCTGGGTATTGGGAAGAGATGGTGCCGCTAAGCACTCCATTCAGTTTCAACCAGGTTTGTCATAATGGCTAATTTAGTACACAGATTTAATAAGCGACTAGATTTACAGAAAAACTTGTTATATAAATAGCGAGCAGCTGTAATTTTCAAATTTCAAAAGTTTTGGTTTCAAAGAAAGTTATGCAGTCTGTGTCTTCAAATTTTTATTCTGTTAAATTTATAATTTAAGTTGTGGCTTGTCTTGTTTCTTTTTTAGGGAAATGCCTTTACGTAGACGAGATTATTAACAAGGTTCCTAATCTATATCAAGTCTCAGTCAGTGAAGTAAGGGCTGCGGCAGAAGCTGACCCTCGAAAGCAGTTTATATTTGAAGAAATAAAGGGGCAAACGACAGTCCGGTTACAAGAAAATCGTACGCCAAGGGTTAGAAACTTAACAGTTCTCACAGTTTATCAAAGTATAGGTAATTTAGAGTACTTGACCTTGACATTATGATGGTCTGGGCATTTGACACCATATTTCTTATGCAGATCTAATCTTATCTACTTGGGTAGCAACTTTACAATGGAGATTCTGTAAGTTGAAAGAAATGGTATGATCTGTTTCATTTGTAAGGTAATGTAATCAAACATTTATATAGTGCTCAAAATGTTTGGATATCTTTACTTGCTGACAACACGTAATTTATTTCATTTTCATAAGGTACTTTCTGAGGTGGTTGACAGGTAGAATACTTATTTACTTCCCTCCATACATACAGCACCATTCAGAGGCTGGGAGTATGCGATTAATACATGATAGAGACTCCGTGACCAGTTGCAAATAACTGACACTAGGTGTTGCCAATGTGTACAGAAATCCAAAGTTTACAGATCATACCATTTGTTGATGCTTTCACAGAGCCTCATAATGCAAGAGACATCTGTTGAGGGTGCTGCCACCTCTTCCTTTGGAAAAAGTCAATTCCATTAGGGCACTGTGACATGTTTTTTACACATCTGCAACCCACAATGAGTAGACTTCTTTAATGTACACCCGTCAACCCTTTACATGGCCCGAGTTTCATCGATGTGTGGGTATAAACTCAACACAGCTGTTATGTGCACAGATTCTGCAGATCTTACTGATCTTGAGATTTGTTTCTTTCAAGGGAATCTTTACGTGACTCTAAAGCATAGCGAGTCTGACCATGCATTCCTTTTGCCAGGAAACCCATTTGACCACCATTTAACCATTCTTTAAGTAATTATTTGTGCTATGTGTAAATAAATTGTCATGAAACAGCATTTTCTTTTCCGTTTCCTCTTTCATTTAATTTATGACATTTGTGAGATGTAGCTTATCATGCATGTTTTCATACTTCCATGCTATTGTTATTTTCTATATTTATTTAATATTTATGTTCTATAATCTTAACATAGCTTAATGTTAGAAATGGGGGATACCAAATGTCAACGTTCTTACTTTGCGCAAGAAAGACTAGCTGCTATTGACGCTAAAGGCTCGTGACAGAAGCTGTTGAAGCCAAATGCGACTCTTTTTGGCTTTGCAAAACTGGCATAACACCCGTTCAGAGCAACTAGGATTTTCACCAGCCCAGATTCTCTTCAGTGGAAGACCTCGTACCGGGCTACCAACGACCAATGTGCTACTTGCCACGCCTGATTCCAATGCTGTGAGAAAGTCTTTGGAGTAGACCAAAGAAAGGGGCAGAGTTTTAAATTGTTGTCACGGGGACTAATGATCGAGGGTGCCGAAAGCAACGTATCAGCGCTCGCTACCGCGATTAGGAGGTCTGGAATGGATCGCAACAGCCGCCAGCGCTATGGAAGCATTTGACATGATATGGAGCCTGTTTTTAGCGTTCAGGGATTCGTTTTCAGCTATATATGAACTGAACATTTATTTCAAAAACTGTTAAAAGTTTAAATGTTTTTATATATTTTTAATTTTTCAGGTTATCTTGACTAGTTTGGATAAAAATAAAACTGGAAAAATCATAGTAATTCATTGTTAAAAACTAAGATGCCAAGTACGGTACATTTTTAATATAATGTGCAAAATCCAGGGCAAACCCCCCCACCCCACTCCCCGTGGGACCCTCCGGACGCCCATGGATGACGCAGGACCGGTTGTTCATCGAGGCGCCAAGTGTAGGCCTACGTTGAACAGGCATTCGTCGTCTGTCGGTTTAAGCGCCACCATTGCTAACGGTGCAATGACGCGCGTCTGTCGTCGTCCGCCGATACGAAATCTCGGCTGCAGTACGGAGTCAAGATTCGAGCGCACACCGCGAGGGATGGACCTAATAGGCCAAGACGACTTGTGAGCAAAATACCTCCTAAACGTACAAAATCCGTAGCAGAAACGACGAACAAGTTCGGTAGGCTACTAGATCCTAGCGCCAGTAAGTAGGCCTAAGACATGTTAACAATTAGTGAACATATTCTCCAGTTAAACAAAGTAATCTATCAAAATGATGCAGTCAGGGTGCAGAATATCTATTAGAAGAATTAAAGACTTCGTACGAAAGAATAAATTCGAAAACAATCAATCCATTTGTTTCTGGTACCGGTATTATATATCTAAGCTTATGTCTGTAACCATCAGAAGAGAATAAGAACAAATGAAACAATAAGGAAACGGTTTGACATGTAGGCTACTGGTTACACCAAAAGCAGCAGAAAATTGTAACCAGTCATTTATTTCTGTAACCATCAGAAGAGAAAACGAACAATGAAACAATAAGGCAACGGTTTGACATGTAAGCCTACTGGCTACACGGAGGCCCAGAAGAGATCATGGATCCCGCTAAATAGGGACACCTAAACATGTAAAAAATACAGATAGGAAAAGAAACACAGCCAATAGATATTTAAAGTGGAGTAAGCCTTTGCTTTTCCATATAATAAACAGACCGTGTGATCCAAGATCTCGATAGTTCTGTGGACTCATAATCTTAAGGAACGTATATCTCATTCTGTACTCTGCATCGACGTATAATACGTCTATGGTAGCCTACTCTGTATCATTGTGAACTCTTGGATATATTATCTTGCATGATTGTATCGTATATTATCAACGACCTTATATATTATATATAATATATATATATATAAATAAATAATATATATATATATATATATAAAATGTATATGATAGAACGAGTATGCGCATATTAGAATATTAAGATTTGTAGAAATTGACGAATATTGAAACTGGCCAACGAATATTAAATTTGACCAAATTTCTTCATTTTTAATTCTTCCAAATCCTGGTTTAATTTTACAAAATTCAGTGCCAAAAACGAGGGATTAGAACATGAATAGTTACAGAACCACTGTACATATTCTTAAATTAGATGTCTTAAATTTTTTCGTAAACAAAAGGGAAACAGTGACGTCATCAACGAATACTTACAAATATTTACGAATATTTAAAATGCCCTAATATTCACCGATATTCACGAATATTAAAGCCTCAAGTCACGAATTCTTGTTCTATGACGTATATTTATTTATAACCATTGACGTATATTACAGGATGCGCGCATTCTGAAATACTTGTAGACGTCAACGGTCTTTGTTTTTTAGTAGGATAATTGTTAAATTGTAAAAATCCAGAAACTTATGGTAACTCAACGTTAAATTTTTGTAAAGTTTCAACAATTATTATTTGACTTTTTGTTAACATTATAAATGAACTTGTCAGATAGGCTTATGACGACGACGATGAGTTTATACGAAGCCCCAGTCTCTCAAATAGAATTTCCGCCGAATCCCCGTCTATTTTCTAAGTTAAGGCAAAATTATTTTGCACTAATGTAACTTTTAGAGATTTTTAGAATATTCTTGCCCATACGAGTTTTCAGGATTCGAACTTGGCAAGCATTTACTATCGTGGTGCGTGTATTTTCTCCCGTAATTTTAGGCGTAGAGTCGGTTAGGGTCAGGTTACGCGTCGTGAGGGTCGGTTAGGGTCGTGTCGTCTTTAG
The DNA here is from genome assembly GCA_020284085.1 of Aporrectodea caliginosa. NCBI lineage: Eukaryota > Metazoa > Annelida > Clitellata > Crassiclitellata > Lumbricidae > Aporrectodea > Aporrectodea caliginosa. The sequence goes on from JACEVL010000561.1 coordinate 377,346, forward strand.
AAAACATCCTATTCCGCGGAGCATGGATTTGGCCCGAATCACACACCACGATACTAAAGCCTCGAACTTTTCGTAGATTCATTGTTTTCGGGGATTCGGTCAATTTTGCACTTTAGTCGATTTCTGGGTATCAGGTTTCAGAGATGGATAAATCTTCTGTGGCGGAAAATTTCGCCGCAGAATTACTATTTTCGAACGGCGGAAGAGCTTTGCGTATGCGCGCAACCTTCGGCGCATGCGCATTGTTCAAATGCATTACTTCCTATAAATTGGCATCATGAGGGTTTGGTTAGGGTCAGGTTGGGCCTCGTAAGGGTCGGTTAGGGTTAGGTTAGTAACTGACAGTCGGTTAGAGTGAGGGTTGGGGTTAGAGTCGTCATTAGATAAAATGTGAAAACTTTCTGCTGCAGAAGCAATTTCTTAATGCATTGTGTGGCAGAATCTTTCGCTGCAGAAGCACTACGCTTCAGGGATTGGGATAGACCTAAAAAATGCGTACCTGCTGACAAACCCAGAAAGGCTATAAGTAAGTAGTTAAGAATATCCTTTAATAAACCAATTGCTAACCGCATTTTGGTGTACACAAATCATAATAGTTGCAATAATCCAAATTAGCCAGTCTATCATATTCAAGTCTTACATAATTATCATCCTAGTGATGTAGGTTTTTCGCATCAGGCTATCAGTGGGAGGAATGACGCGATCATGGGCCCTGGGGCAGAGAGAATAAACGGAGCAACAGGAGGAGGAAGCAAGGCATGTAGCACATGACCTTTATCCGTCAGAACAGCGGAGAAAAGGTGGGAATCCGCCTTTAAGCATAACTGCTGAAAGGATGGCGAGTAGGCTACTTTTTACTCATACGAAATTTTAAGAGATTCAGGTAGCCATTAATGGACCGGATTATGCGTAGTCCAGACATCAGCGTGTTACATGACCTGTTCTGTATTTTTTTTCAGGATAGAAATACAGATTTCGCTGGAAGGGTAAGTTGATATGTCTCATGAAAAAACACAAAAATAGATAGCTTAAGTAGGTACTCAGGTAAACAGACTTGTCAGCGACATTATTCATGCATTAAGGTTTAAGAACTGTTTACATAATAATTCACTGTGTTCCCATATTTTCTGGTCTATGAAGAGGTATGGACAGTGTCACAATGCAGGAAAGCATTATAGTTTGTTATTTATAAATCCACATAAATTTGTTTGTTAATATCATTTTTAGTTACAGATAATTCCTTTGAGCATCAAAATCAGTTAAGAAACATTAATTTGTGAAAAGCTCTTTAACTTAGGGGCCAAGTCATGTATAAGCTTTTAGCTTTATCAAGATTGCTAAAAGCTTATACATGACTTGGCTTCTGTTGCACTTTTCCTGTCAGATTGTGTTTCATGCTGCAGTGTTTCCAGGTGCAATAAAGCATTGTCATTACATGTCAACATCAGTTTACTAATAACAACTGCAGCTTATCACTCCACACTAGTGTTGTGAGGCGGAAAAATTGTCCGGAAAATTTCATATTTTTCCGGAAAATTTCGAAAAATTTCCGGTGTTTTTTCCGGAAAATGCTCGATATTTTTCCATCAATATAATATTACTAAATAACAATAACAATATAAATGCATAATAATGTTTAAACATCACTCAGGCTAAGCTATCTTATGCAGTTATAATTGATATGTTTATTCAAAACAGATGGCACTGTTAGTGCTTACTGTTCATTGTGTTCACAAGGCGAACCAACGACAATACATCTAAGAATTAGCCTAATTACAATTATACTTCACTGTTAATTTAGAGAAAATATTTTCTATGGTTTAGTCTCCTTAATATATTTTAGTAATGAAAATATGAGACAAAAACAGTAACTGATGCCGTAGAACTATAGACACTATTTTAATTCTGTAACAGGTTAATTCTTATGAGGCTTTTTATTCTACTTTTTTATGTTTTGAAATATGTTATTGGCATTTTGCCATTGCAATCTGAGACTAATCTATTTTCAAATCTGCTTTTCTTGGTAAGTAGCAAAAGAATGCGTTTTAGTTTGTCTATGAGCTGTGAGCCTTGAGTGAGCGGTGTATGGCTAAGGCAGGGGTTCCCAAACTGGGGTGCATGCTCCCTGTCATTTCAGGGGGTGCAACAAAGATGGAAAACTTGTATGAATTATAAGAATGCATTGATAATACCTTATAAATTGTTGAGCTGTCATAGGATAAGTATGGGTAAAACCGTCAGGTTAGAAGTTTATTTCCATGTAGCATTGTAAGCATGTAAGGCTTGTAAGCACAAGTTCCAGTAGTACAAATTTCGTGTATGCGTCTTCAAATGTGATAATACCTTTGTAGGGGGTATGAACATTGGTCAAACATTTCCCAGAGGTGAGGGGCAAAAGATTGGGAACTCCTGGACTAAGGTAAAGCTGACTAATAGCTGATGAAAATGATGATCTGGACATGGATGATGCAGTAGAGATTGACAGTGACACTGAAGCAGAGCAGACTTACAAGCTACAACTAGGTTGCACTAGTAGGCTACTTTAGTCTGAACCACTAATGAACAGTAAACTATTGATGAGAAAATTGTTTCAAACAGTATTGTTTCAACTTTTGGTAGATTGTTTAATGTTTATTTCAATTTTTAAAACTTTACTGCAGCGGAATAGACTGCAGACATACAGGCTACAACTCGTTTGAACTAGGCTACTATAGTCTGAACCGCTAATGAATACTGAACAGTGTTAATGTTTATTTTAATTCTTTTAAGGTGAACGTTGTCCACATTGACAAAAATACTGTAAATAAAAGGAACTTTAAAAAACCAATTTTTCTAGTGTCATGTCATATTGAAAATCTGACATTATGAGTTAAATGTATTTTTTAGGTTCAGCGGAAAAGAGAGAAATGAACATTTGTTTTAAGTGCTTGCACAAATACTCTTTGCAAAGAAAGCTACATCACTACTCCACACGGTGGGTAGGGGTCATTGCATCGGTGCCTTGCAGCCGGAGGGCTTTATGTTCGTAGATGAACTGCTGTCCTGGGCAAGTCCTTCAGATCCTACACAGAGGAAGATGTGAAACTCCGATTCAGAGACAACGACAAACAGAGGTTTCTGATTGAAATCTGAGGATCCTCAGACGGGTGCTCATACAGTCATACGAATCAGGGACACACGTTCGTCGTAAGAAAGAGACCAGCTAATATAGGGGTGTGAATGATTCAGCATGTAAAAGGTTTAAAATCACAGAAATGCGAATCGGAGGCTTTGGTTAGTCAGTCGCCAGGGGAAGTGCAGTTAGTTATCCAGCTGTGCTGAGGCCAATGATAAATAGTGAGTTTTGAATTTTTTAAGTATCCAGGGTGATACCCATCTGTCAAAGACAATGTCTTTGGTTCTTCGCCATGGTAAGGAAAAACTTCAGCTCACTGTTCAGATCCGGTGAGTTTATCACAAATATAGTTCATTACATTACTTCTTTTGCTTCTGTTTACATTTCCAATTACTTCCGAAGTGTGCACTTTATGTTGCGTAATGTAACTGATACATTTATATTGTAGAGCATTTGTGAGTTAAGGACTTGCTCAAGGTCCCTACATAGTAACTGTCTTGGATGAGGCTCAAACCCGTACTCTCCGCGTTACAGGCCGAGCGCCAATCAGTCACCGTATGTATGCATGCATGCATCTGTGTATGTATGTATTTATGTATATATATATGTAATTCCCAAGCCTCTTACGAATGGCTTGTTTGTATAAAAAAGGGTGAAGAAATAGATTTTGTGCCTGTGATATCTTCTAATGTTTTTTTCAGTTGCAAACCTTCCATGCAGATTTTGAGAAGAATTATTGGGGTCTCTGTCTTCCCCATAATGTGCCTCTTCCTGATAGCGTAATTTCTACATTCCCAAACCTGTGACAATTTTTTTATGATAACCGATTAACCTTCAACATAAGGCTGTTACAGAGGATATATATATATTAATCTGATGTTAAAAGAATTTTAGCAATATATGTGACTGTGTCAGAGAAAATGCTCATAAAGTCTGAAAAATCAAAATTGACTTATACTGCAGCTCTGGGCTGGAATTGCTGAATAATTATTGAAATTTGCATGTTTCTATCACAAACAGTAAAACTGTTAGTATTTTTACAGATGTAGTAGATCTCTATGGAGATACTGACAGATTCATCAGATTAGGAAGGGAGTGCGGCAAGGATGCATTCTGTCTCCTTTCCTATTTAATATGTATGCTGAAAGGATAATGAGGCAGGCGGGAATGGATGAGGCATATGGAAGGAATAAAGATAGCGGGAAGAACAATAAACAATCTGAGATACGCTGACGATACAACGTTGTATTGGCGGGCTAAAAAAACTGTTAGTAGTTAAGGTAGAACATAAATGTAAAGAAGGCTCAAGAGTGAAAGTGATTAAAGAAAGGATATTACTTCAATATAAAGAAGAAGAAGATCATGACAACAGAGGAGGAGGACAGTTTTAAGTGCTTGCACAAGGACTCTTAGCAAAGAAAGCTCTCAGTCAATGAGCTACCATGACAGGTATTTGTCAGGGAAATTTTGTTGTTGTTTCAGATGGCTAGATGTAGCGTGGATGAACTGCTGTCCCATAAGGACTTCAGATCCTACACAGAGGAAGATGTGAAAAGAGTGGTCAGAGACAACGACAAACAGAGGTTGGTGAAGGCTGAGGATCATACAGACAGTAACATACGCCTGAAATGGTCAATGGCAAGAAAATGAAAAAAGACGTAACGTCGTAAGAAATTTCCCTCTTCTCCTTGGAAATTTATACCCATTTATCGAATAAATAATTTTAATTGATTTAAAGCTGTTACCCTTTGCCAAGTGATTAACATTGTAGTGTACAGTTGCTAAAGCTGTGCTTATGGCTGAAGTGGATAGATTGATTGAAACCTGTTAACTATTTTTTAAGTGGAGTCATCTTGCTGAAAGATCACCTTTGACCCTTTAATGGCCATGAAAAAAGTGGATGGAAAAATTCCTGGCAATTAACAGATCAGTAATTACATATGTACTGCAGTACAACTGGGCTGGAATTGCTGGATAATTATTTAAACTTGCATGTTTCTATCACAAACAGTAAACCTGTTACACTTTTTTACAGATGTAGTAGATCTCTTGGTGGCGTATGAGAAGTCGTGAGTTAAAGTTTACCATAAATGCAACATAACCTAAGTCACTGGGTCTTGAATGTGTATGAGTATAGTAAACTGGAACATATTCTGATTCATCATATGCTTCTGAGGCTGCTAATCAAGCCTTATATGTTAATTGCTGCCCAACTTTCATTACCTGTCAATGATAACTTTTCCATTTACCATAATTTAAACTTCAGATAGTTGTATATTTTGACTGTGACTGGTGTTTGTAATTGGTGTTACTATAACAGCATCTATCAGGTAATACACAATTATTATGTCTAAGGTATCTTAAAAGTACTTCATGAAGGACATTGATCAGATTAATGTAAAATCAGGGGAATCATCTACCTTGACCTCTGTACAGTTGACCAGAGGTGGTAAATTGCACTTTACAAAAGCATGAAGGAGTTAACGGAGTTAAAAGATGAGCACAGGATTTTTGGATGGGAATTTGTAAACTAACTGATAGAATAGAGATCTTTAAGTATGGTAACGCTGAGGGAAGATGGTTTGCTGAGCTGGAAATGTTATCGGTAGCATATGCTTTTGAACAGGTTCCGGACTTGGAGCTGCAACCTATCACTACTCCTAATGATGTGCCAACCGTTGTGCACGGCACATATCATGACTCTTGGAAAATAATACAGAAACAAGTCAGTGTTATTCATTTAGGATATTTTATTCATTCATTTTATGGCATATTCATTTATATATGTGGCAGAGATTTTCTTGGTTTTTCATGTGAAATTGATATGTTGTCAGGCGAAGTAACCCATAACGATGCAAAGTAAGGTTGTTTCATGTTTGTGATAAAATAAGTAAGTAGCTGTTACTTTTATCTCACTAGTGCATGAATTGGTGTAACTGTTCTTAGTCAGTAAATTGCTAATGTGTACTAACTTTGTTGAGCAAACATTTTTAAACTGACCTAAGATGCACTTGTTTAAATCTGTTACATAGTCATGCTTGCAGAACTTTTTAGGTACTTGAAAGGTAATGCATGTTCTTAATATTTATTACACTGTCTAGATATCCCTCAAGTTCATTAAGTTAAATTAAGAACAAGTTGAACCACCTGTGAAGAAATAATTCTAAAATAGCTTAAAAACTTTAATGCTTGTGTGGTATGTGTTATTGAAAATTTTATAGCATCTTCAGTAGTTTCTGTAGTTCATTAACAACGATACAGAGGAAGGTTCTTCTGGTTTTGAGATGGGAATTTGTTCATATGTGAAGAAATTTATTATTAGAGCAATCTGTACTGTGCACAAAGTCACACTGAATCTGAGGCACGGTTAGTGAACTGCCATGTGATGCAGTTAAATGTTAGAAATACAAATTTTTGAAAGCCAGTGAGAAATTGAGTTTTGAAAGATGCTCAAGTAGCTAGAAGAGCTGTAATGCACGTATGTTATACAGCGTAGAATGGTTAGAACAGTTGTTACAATCGTGACTCAAGTACAGGCAAATGCATTTAAACAGTGAAATGCAGAACAAAGCATTGAGTGATATATCTGTTAACAAGGTTTAACAGGAAAAAGGTGGCCATCCTTACAACGACCTTACACTGTTGTATCATAGACGTGACAAGAGTTACTGAAGAAAGTGGCCAGGGTCCCCTGCAACTGTAAGAAATCCAGCTATCAGTTTACCCAAATATCCTCTGTGTACATAGGACTTCAATTATTTGCCCAAGATATCATTTATAAATTTAATGGGGAATGAAATTAAAATAAAAAATTAATTTTCTGCAGTTATTGGCTCCTAATCAGAGAATAAATCATCAGACCATGTGATAGTTGGTCTTGTTTGCACAAGTAGTATATATGGGAAGCTGATGAAAATTGGTCAGTTGGAGCAATTCTCTTGTGTCTGTTTAGGCTAAACCAGCGTCTTGTGTCATATAGGAATTTTTTGCTTCTTGTCCCATAGGTATTAATGTACGTTTTTTGCTGGTTTGCAGGGTTTGAGTAGAATGACGAGAAATCACATTCACTTCGCGGCTGGTGAACCAGGATCTGATGGCGTAATCAGTGGTATGTACCACTTGTCAGTCAGCCAATCTTCCTGTCTATGTGTCTTGTTTGTCCATGATATAGTTTTCTGTATGTGGTTGAGGGCGTGTAAGATTCTTTTGTGTCAACATTCGAGTCATGTCACCAAAAACCAGTTCCCAGATGAAGGCTTACTTAGGTTGAATGGCTAAGGTTAAATCCTCGGTTTTGTTGCGTAAAGTCATACCAATCTCTTATTTTCTATGTCCTTATTCACATGGAATTTTTAGATAAAAGCAATTGTATTATTTTAAATATTATTGAAGGTAATTTTTATAATTTGCGATGTAAAATCTTGCTAGGGGCCATCCATTTAGTACGTAAGATTCAAGGCTTTCAAGGGCATCAAGGTGGGGGGGGGGTGGAAAAAGTACACGTGCGTACAAGGAGGGGTCATTTTTCTGGATTTCTGCATATGTACTAAATGGATGGCCACTACTTTAGATATTGAGTTTTTACATATACTTCTAATGCATGATGCAATATCCTTTACTTTAATATATCCACCATATATTACTTTCATCAATCTCGAATTCTCGATAATCATCACCAGTTACATGCCCTCTGTCGAGCAGAGTTTCTCAAACTGTGTGCTGCGGCACACCAGTGTGCCGTGAGAGAGTCAGAGGTGTGCCGCAAAATTTTGATAGTAAAAAACATTTTCATCTAAAATAACTAAATTACAGCACACTTCTGCTTAGTTAAATAATCATGTTTGTACAAAAAAACTGTTGTCAGCCTACTAATATTTATGTAGCCAACATTGGTTTATTTTGTTGCAAATGCTAAACTACAGCGCCATCAATGGACTGAAATATATATATTGTAATAGAATTTGAATGCAGTCAATGTAGTGTAAACTGTAAAATACTATAAATTTATGGTCAGTTACACGAGAGTCCAGCGTTAAGAACACATTTGTGCAGTGACAGAAATTTGCATTGCCAAGTGTGCCTCTTAAAAGTTTGAGAACGACTGCTGTAGAGCATTACACCACAATCTAGAGCAGGTGAACTTAAAATTCTGCTGCGCAACATGGCTCCACTTCCCAGACCTAGTAGCTGATGTTAGTAAGATAAATTATTGCACTTGTGCCCTTAACTGCCACTACCAGGATACTTAACACTGGCCTTCAGCTGTTGTCTCGGATAAGATGACAATACTAGTACTGTATACCTATACATTTGGCAGTTCAATTCAGGCACTCATGCTTTGGAATAATGTCTGGAAACAGTATATTAATGTGGGCAGAAACTTAAGTTGTCTGGTATTAATCACAATTACTTTTGCCCATAATTAGCTGACTGCAATGTGGCCTTTCAAGGCAGTTGGATTAATTTGATAGCAGGCTACAGTGCAAGTGTGTTCACGATGGTCTTTGAGCTTTCTTGCTACACTAAGACTTGTGTAGCTCACCCTTATCAACATATTTCAGTGTGGCTCTCTTAAGCCAAGGTCCAGTAACATGAGGTCATGGCAACTCTGGCTTCCATGTAAATGGTTAGAAACGGTTCTGCACCGTACATTGATTTGTTTGTAGGCATTATTGAGAGCTCAGTGTAGACCAACAGGTTAGAACTATTTTAAATGTTATTTTGATCTTTGTAGGCATGCGTAACTCATGCGATGTGCTCGTCTTCATCGACATGCAAACAGCTCTGAATGGTATGCAGTTTTTTATGTTGTTCATTTTGCCACTTTAGTGATCACCAACAGAAAAATAAATCTATAAGTTCTACCAGAGATCAGTAAGCCAGTGCAGTTAACATTGGTGTGCCTGCCTTTGATAGACAGATGAAGTTACAAATTTGATTTCTAGTACAAGTCGGATTGAAAGTTAGTCCAATAAAGCCTGTTTTTCCTGACCAAAGTAAAAAGTTACCATTTCATGCTGATATCTGTTATCATTTAATTACTAAATCATTTAACTTACTCTTTTATCTTTTTACTTTATCCCAAGAATGTTGTATAAGAACATGTACTCATTAATCCATCCATAAGTAGCCATACTGTCAACTGTTATTTTTCACCTACATTGTTTTGCTTGTTTTATGAAATAAACGAATATACATACATGATCTCAGTAATATTTCCAGTAGTCTTTGCAACTGCACACATCTGTATTACAATTAAGCAAACTCGCCTCTCACCCAGATATATCTCCAGTGCAGACCTTTTCAAATGGATTTCACTTCACCCATGCCTTACTCTTTTCTAGTCTGCAATCTTGGAATCGTCTTCAACAAAAACTTACCTTTGCTGACCACATCACTCCGTTATAACGCTCCTGCCACATGCATATTATTCATGACCTTTGTCGACTGCATCCCATACTTGATTACCTGCACAGTAGCCCTCATTGTTCACTTCAAGCTTAACTACTGCAACTGCCTTTTCTGTAACATAGGCTCGCCTCGTAAAATGCATCTACAACTCAAAAAGCTCTTGCTTTTGCAGTCGTCAAACTCCCAAACAACACCACATAACTCTAGTTCTTAAATCATTTAATAGCCACCTCAGTTATTCACTCCAAGCTTAACTACTGCAACTTCCTTTTATATAACAGCGACTGGTCTAAAAAAACATTTACAGACTACCCAGAACATTCTTGCCTGTGCGGTCATCAAAACTCCTACACACTACCACAACCCCAGTTCTCAATTCACTTTATTGACTAGAGTCCCTCAACTCATTCATTGACACGGCTTTTGTGTGGCGCTGAGAAATTTAGATTTACATTACATAACATATTTCATCCATAATAAGTTGGTTTGTCTGTCAAGATGCATAACCATTTAAGTCATGAATTCTTCTGTCATTTTTTCACTTAGTTATTCGGTAGTTGGCTGTTGAAGTGATTACTGGTAATTATTTATTCGTGACTGCTTGTTTGATCAAAGTTCAGTGTTACCACTGGGCCTTTCATTTTCAGTTGCCACGTCGTGTTCCTGTGATCAGAGTTGTACATAAACTGTAAACGAGCTGTTTTAATTTTTGTCAGATGGCATCAAATTCTTCCGCTCTGCCAACAATGTTATTCTCAGTCCGGGCGATGACAAAGGAATTGTTGCTCCAAAGTACTTCAAGACTGTGGTTCAGCGTAGCCCTAGTAAGTCATTGAACGAATCATTACTTTTGATCATGCTAACACATAAGATGCACTCAAATGTCAAACCTTGGCCAGCAAGCAGTTTGCAGCCAGATGCCCTCCCACTAACCCCTCCCCCCCCCATCTTGACAGTCTTCTGCAAATTCTGAGATGCTGTAGAGGTTTCTTGTTGAATGTCTTTTACCAGTTGCAAGCAAGAAGTTTTATTGAAAAATTTCTGTGAATTATGTAGGGATTTTGTAAGCCAGATTACTGCTGAGTGAAAGTCTCATCAGTTATTCTTGCTTTTTATGTAAATACTTAAGAATTTACCCTTTGTACTGTTTCATTTTACTTAAAGTGCTCTTACGTTGGATGAATTACATAGCCATTAGCCATCCTTACAGTAATTTTGAGGTACTAATAAAAGACACCATATTACTTGTCTTCATAGATCATACTGTACATATATAAATGCATAAACTTGTGTGGCATAGTGAAAAATTGTTTGTACATAATTTCGTTTTTTGTCAGGAGTTCAATCCTAGTACACAAAAAGGATTGCCATTAATAATTTAATAATAATAACAGTGACAATTTATATGGCGCCGTAACACAGCCTTTACAAGGGCACCTCACAGTCAATTAACAGCAGGGTAGGCTTTAGCAAACAAATAGCCATTGCTATATAAATTAGTTTAGTCTTGTTTACATTTGATCTGTTTATGTTCATGTTTGTCATCAGCTGAGACGATGTTGTTTTGATGAATGTTTTAGGGATGAAACTGCTGTAGAAATTTTCAATTCTGACGCTCAACATCATCATTCTCTCGTACAACATCCTGTTGAGATTACATCAGCTGAAGACCATTAAGAAACTCGTGTTTGCCATGCCTTCCTGATCTTCAGTTAAACATTTTATTTTACTTTTGTGACTTCAGTTGTGAGTTTAGTCAGCTTGAGTTGGTTGTTTTTTTGCCACTTCTTCGCTAGTAGATTTTAATGTCCCTGAAAGACCTTGCCTTCTTGTTTGCCTCGAACATCTTATGTCTGCCCTTTCGTTTGTGTATAATCTTCCACTTCCTAATTTGTGTACCTGTTACCTGCTCCGTCTCTTATTTTACCATTTTGTTCTTTCAGTAATCAACTAACTCCTGTGGTACTGTGGCCCAATATGTCATGGCCAAAGTTAAAAATAAGATACTAGCTGAAATTGTTGCATACGTGCTTGCATAAATTATGCACAGAATAGAACTACATGATTTAAACCTAGGGTTTACCGCACGGATTGACCCATTTGCTGATGTCATATAAATGATCGGACGAGATAAATTATTATATGGTGACAAAAACCTGTCTAAATTTAATGTTATCCTTCGTTGCTGGGTTCTGTTGCGTGTAATTATTTGCACAGGATCAACCCAAAGCGAGTCATTCAAAAACCGGTTCATCTTCTGATGCTCTCTGTTGTAGAAAAGTGTTAAGGAAATTGATTACACACTTTGAAATGGAATTTGTCACCTGAAATTGTACATCTAACGTGTTGTGAGCCAATTCGGAGACAGAGCGCATGAAATAAAAGAATGGTTCAACTAGTATCATGTGTGTTATTGTTAAAATACTTAGAAATTAAGGCTTATTTACAACTATTTTAAAAGAGTGACAGCAAGTGTTCACAATATAATTTTTAGCATCACTGCAGGCCACAAAAAATCTGCTTTCGTCATTATGCATTGTTTGAGCTATTCATTACAAAATCATTTAAGCCCTGCTGCCTTTTAAATTATTGCTTGCATTTAATGCTGTGTAAACAGAAACATTTTACTGCACACAAGCAGAGGTATTTCATTGTTAAAGCATAACCATAAATAATGATAATGCTCATACTTCAGTTATTATCATGAGTTAATTGCACCTGAAAACTGTCGCTGCTTACTAACCTAAATGTTAGATTTCATCAAGAACAGCAAGCTTATCTTTAACACTTTAACGACGAGTGTTTACTAAAAATCGAAATGGGAGACCAGTGCAGCTTGTGAAATGTTAAGGTAGTAATAACTGGAAAGTCACCAAACACACATAGCACCCAACCAGTGTAGTCCCATCCAAGTTTGACCATTAACACCATGTTCAGAGTTCTGTGTTAATTTGAAACTGATGGAAGATGAAGCTGTCTGCAACACGATTATGCTTTTCAAGGGGCATACAGGGACTTATGCTAGAAGATGCTGTCTGTCCAGATATCTCAAGCCATGAGACCTGTGTAGGACAATTAATAAATTATGTATAACCTAAACACAAATTTCAAAGTGGATTTCTCCAAATGAAAGTGAAATGTGGTGTAATGTTGATGTTAGCCACCTGGTTGGGTCACAGAACCTTTCCATGATGGACAGTCAATGTCACTCCAGAACTCCTCGCAAAATTTAGATTTCCTGGTCACAAATCTGACACAGGTCTTGTGTAGCACACTGTCCAAACAAGAACTAGTACAAACTGTGGGTCGTCCAGTTCAAAATGGTGGTCAAAGTTTGATGATAGGTATCTGAATGCAATCCAAAAAGAAACAAAATCCAAGCAGGCTTTAAAATTTACTCTGAAAAACAGATAATGACATGGTAGAAATGTGAACAAAGAGTTATCAAGGTAATTTCATGTATGGCAAACTAATCCAAGTGTAAAATGAATCAGACCTGTCAAAAACAGCCAACAGGATATAACTCCAAAAAACATACCCTACTTTGTCATGGTAGAAGTGTGAACGTGTACTGAGTTACAGTGTATGAAACACTAATCTGAATCTAATATCAACTGGACATGTCAACAACAGCCGACATGGATACAATACAGATAAGTCACAGAAGAGTATACACAATACATATACTATTACAACACAATATTATTATTATAGTATTATTATAGTCTTAACGCATCCTCTGAGATAGTCACTGTATAGTGTATATGGACAGAACAACTTATCGTACATTTGCTAATATTAAAACAATGCTTCCTCATTTAGATAGCAGTACTATTTACTCTGAACATCCGTGCCATCTTCAGCTGTTGACTGGAATCTTGGTTGGTTCCTCGTGTGTACGTGGGCCCGCCACTGGTGACTTAGCTTACTGTTGGTTTTGCTAACTGATGTAATATAATATGATTCGTTCATAATGACATTTAACATCATACAGGCTAGCGCAGAGAGCGCCTTCAAGTATCCTGAAGGGGTGCTATATAAATGTTCAATTACATTACATTATATTACAGACACAAACTGACAGATAAACAAAGACCATGAGAGAACTCAAAAGACTGATATAAAAATTGGTATTAAAATACTGCAGTTTTTATTAGCAGCAATCCGACCAAAAATCTTGTCATATACAGACATACAAAATGGCAGTATTAGCCATGTCAACAACCTTGCTAAGAGTAAAATTGTTTCTGTTGCACAGAATTCTGGCTATGATCAAGGCATGGTATACAGCTGTTGCAGTTCAAACATTAATTTACACATTAAGCAATTTAAGTTATATTAGTCAATAACATTTAAACTGTTTTAAATGGTGGTTGTGTAAAAGATGATTTGAACTGTTCAATGAAGAGGAGGAATTGGAAGACACATTGCAACCAAGAGTTTGAGTCCAGGTAAAATGATATAAAACCGTAATAGCTTGGATCCTGAAGTTTGTGGACAATTATGGAGCAATCTGGTGAAAGCAGATATCTGGTTTGATGACCATTTGAAAAAAATTGGCCTTTCAACAACAGTTCTGGGATCAAATTTTGAATTTCACAATCATAGCTGAGCCATGTAACCCATGATTTCTACATTTATATATAGCGTTGAATGCCATTGATGGTGCTAAGCAATTGTGTCCGACCTCTAATATAATTCAGACAGCAACAGTTTTCGAGGTGGCTTCAACCTCAACAGTCTCCAATTAAGTGAGAGCCCAATGAACTGGCCACTGTAGTTGCATTAATGGTGAAATTTAAGAATTCAGTGTTGTGCATTTGTGCAACCTATAGGAAAGGTAATCCACAGCTTGGATTTTCCATACAACTGCACCTTGGAGAGCTATTGCTGATGGAAATGCCTAATGGTACATATCAATGACTTTCCTACCATGGCATGTCAGCTGAATGACATTGTGAGACAATGTAGTTGTGTAGTAAAAGCACTGTGGGTCTAGCTGGCACTCCCAAGGGAGAGACCATATGTTACCATGAATGCGACAAATACTGTGCAACTAAGGCTTATTGGTGACGCTATTAGTCTAACGGAGCAACATGTCTTTCCTTTAGCAGCGCTCTTCATAAAAGTGGCAGATGCAGCGGCTTCGTCATCTTGCTTGCTCTTCGACCCTTCGTCCACTTCGTAATAGGATGAATCTGTTTAAAAGTCATCATTTAAAAAATTCACTTGGTAAGCGAGGATAAGGTAATTGTTGCATGCTACCATCAACCTTAGACCACATAGAGATACAGTCATGACTCATGAGGTTGAAAGTTGCTTTTGGGTACGTCCATTATCAATAACATGTGAATAACCTTTTTTAATGTGTTAGTGATTTCATGAGGATTTGTAGGTTTTGTGTGTTGTGCTGGGGATTTAAACCCTGGGAGCAGATGTTAAAAGCACTTTAGCAATGTGCTACCATGTTATACAGGTAACAATGTTATGTAGTAGTACAGGTAACAAGTTATAGTAGTACAGGCTTTCATTCACTCGAGCTGGATGGCTATAACCCCCTACTACTCACCACTATTCTAGACATGCTCATGTTTCTTCATATTGCTTGCCTCTTCTTTCATGTATCTACTTGTAGTTATAAAAAGCTCATTAAAATAAACCTTTGTAACAATACAGTTATATATACACTTCAACATCACTGCAACTAGCATGCCCTATGCTTGGCTATCCTCTCTTGTTCCAAACATTGAATGCACACCAAACAAAAACCTCTTCTTACTTGTTAACTTGCTAACTTGTTTGAAATATAGATTGGCCATTCTAGCCTGGTACATGGTGGTTTATTATCAGATGCTTGGAGTTTGCATATGGGGTTTGAACCCTAGAATCATGTAGCAAGCATTTGTTTTTTAACTCTTGACCTATTAGAACAATTTATCCGGTTCTTGGATTGGCATTTTCAAGTATAGGCCTATGCATCCATTAGGAAGGTCAGTCAGTTTGAGTTTGCTCATCTCTCAAATGACCCTCTAACCCCAAAACTAAACTTGATCACCTTTGATGCTTGCAGTGACCACATACCCTAGAGTTCACAAATTTGGGTTGATCTTCAATACTAAGATTAGGTTGATTTCCAGAAACTATTGCTTACTATTTGACAAAAAACATATTTTTTAAACCGCTAACACTACAGTTTAACAAATAGACTGACCACAAAGACATGTAGTATCTGATAGCGAGTCACATTCTGTCACATCGTTGCAAGGTGGATCAGTACCTGAACAAACAAAATTGCTACAAACTATCGAGTAATCAACCTTGGCACTGATCAAAGAACTTGATGAAGTGCTTTGAAATATCTCACAAAGTGCTGCTTTTAGTCACTATGAACAAAAGGGTGATCAATACACAAATCTGAAAGATAACTAGAAGAGTCGCCACTGGCATGCTCCCTCACACATGTATAGCCCAACCAAGGGGATTCTCATTCACACTTGATGTACATGGTGGATCCATGTATCATTTTAATCTAAGTGGTCAATATTGATATTACCAATCAAATGCACATTAGCACTCTGAGACCCACTAATTACAGGAAGCTTTAAAAAGTTTTTTGGGGTTAATTTACGCATGCCATCTAAGACAAGTCAAAAATATAGTCAGGCTCCATGGGATACCAACAGAACAGTTTCCAGTTTAATTTGATGATTACTTCACAGTGTGGTAAACTACTAACATTTACAAAATGGGGTACTCTTGTTAACAAGGTATAGTGACCTGCTCTTGGGAACAAGGAAAAGTCCTTGGTTATTAACACTACACTAACATTAACACAACATTAACAACACTAACAACATTAACACTACGAGAATATACTAAAAGCGACTGGGAAACCAATATAACTCATCATTAAACTATTAAAACTGTGATATTGTTCAGAAGCAGATACAATATCATGTTTCTAACGCGGCACTTACACCATCAATACGCTACATCATCGGTCTAAAACAAACAGTGAAGCGCTTTAACATGGCACTGTCACCTGCCGGTGTTGGTCATCTGTTAAACAATTAAGGGGAAAAAGATTCAAGCAGCAGGACCTGTGTAGATAGCTTGCCATATTGAAATGAGCACTTTACCATGTCAAGAAGGTACAATGCAATATTAATATCACTCAACCCACACATTAAAGTCTTTATAACTAATTTCTGCCAAAAGAAGCAAAATATAGCATTAATTAATGGTAATAGTATGTAAGTAAGTAAGAATATCCCGTACTTAATAAATCATAGCTGTAATATCATTGAATAAACCATAGTTGTAACGTGCTGAACCATATGTAAAGTAACTGTGAGATTACACTGAACAGATGAGTGAATGATAAGTTCTGCCATTTATTTGGCCTGATAAACTAGCCAAACTTACGACAGAGGCCATTTTCGACCTGCGGATGAGTTGGTGGACACTGTGTTCCTGGCAGTCCAATTCTGAACGGTGGGATTGGAATGCCTTCTGATGAAAGTTTGTTGCCCCTACAGTATGATACCACACATCTAAGACATAAATTTACGGAAGTATTAAAATAATAAGGACAAAAAGATGAAACATTTTTGGCCACTCATAATATTGATTTGCCTTCGACAGCCACATTCATTTGGCCCGCAACTAGCAACCAGTTGTCCTTGGCACAATGTAAGTGATGTAATGTAATGATATGAGACCAGTCAGCACGGTTGTCTAGGGCAGCACATCTCTTCACACTTTGTATGACAGTTCCTTCATCACAAGCTAACCTACATTGGTAATTATAAATTTCCAGTAACGATATCAATATTAGTGTCTGCCCATCTGTGTACAATGGCAATGAATTCTAAGGCACATTTAAGATGACTGCAGACATTGGGAGTTTGGGACAAGGCTTGGTGTTTTCAGAGATAAATCATACTCTACTCTTAACTACTGATTTTCCAGATAAATTCAGTCGTTTCTGAGAGGTCATTTCAACAAATGTATAAAATAAAAACTATTACATAACATAAAATGATACTTAGTTGGCTCTCCATCATAGATACAAAATTATAGGGCCTACTATCACGAAGGTTGAATCCTATCGCAGTTGAAGTTTCCAATTCTATGACGGTAACAAATAAGCAGAATGCATGCAATAATAAAATTAATGAAACGTACGCAGGCGAGTAATTGCAGACAAGGTTGAAGACATCTTTATCTAAGCTACTGGTTGCCAGGTACATCGGACAATGGACAATGGCACATCCTAGGTAGATGCTTTCGGCCCAAACCACCTGTGAATCCATTCAGAATGCATGCAAAGTATATGTGAATATATTTATAGGCCAGTATTTCAACCAATAGTTCCTAATCTAAGCTAATCTAATCCATTAGGTTGCTTAGTGTCATCATAATCGTAATCATAAACTCCAAATAATGTCCAAGTCCAATTTCAATGAACACTAATAGTGCAATCACAAAAAATGAAACTCCATTGAAAAACCAGGTTTAAAAAGCAGGTACTTCACTTAGACCTCACTTCAATTACATGGATGGTATTATGGCAACTCATTGGGTGTCAATCCTTGACTCTGTGCTGCAAAAGAAAAGATGCTAACGCATGAAGGCGTCTACTGGTAGTTATGTTCCTAACCAGTTACTTCCTGTCTTCTTCACGTTCTCTGCCCTCAGGCAGGTTCATATGTCCAACGACGCCATTTTTCTCTGTTCTCTGCTTCTCTTTTCAGTCCGCTGTATCCCTCCTCTGCCAACATCCAGTCCAGTAGCATTGTTCTTGGCCTACCTCTCATCTTTTTCCCCTCCATTCTTCCCTCAATGCTGTCTCTTAGTAGGATGTCGCTCCTTAAGATGTGTCCTATCCATTTCTTCTGCCGCCCCCGTATAGTGCCTATCAGTTCCTGTCTAGCACCCCCAAAAATTGTCAACCACTTAATTAACTGTTTGCTCTTAATTGTAATTAGTAATTTATATAGCGCCGCTCACAGCCGAGGCCATTCAGTAGCGCTCCCAGTGCGAGAACCCCGAGAGAAGAAATATGTTTTAAGGAGAGAGAGAGATGAAGACAATGATCCAGAAAGGAAAGTCTCACGCAAAGTGAAGTGAAGGGCATTCCATAAAGAGGGCCCAATGATGGCAAAGGATCGAGCTTGAGCAATCGTAGTCCTAGCTCGTGGGACAAAGAAGTCAGATCGGTCCAGAGGTCGTAAAGGTCGATGAGAAGATGCAGAAAGAGGAGGACGAATGACATCCCTGAGGTATTTTGGAGCAAGTCCCAGTTTGGATTTGAGGACCAAAGCAAGGACTTTAAACTGAATGCGGTCAGAGAGAGGAAGCCAATGCAGTTGGTTAACCATGAATGATGATATATGGGAGTATTTAGGAAGGTGAGCAATCAATCGAGCAGCAGTATTGAGAACAGATTGAATAGGGTATAGACGGACCTTGGGAAGACCAATAAGTAGGGAGTTGCAATAATCAATTGTGGAACAGACAAATGCATGGACAATGGATGCCATGGTAGAGAGAGGAACAGATCTGCGAATAACCCTGAGACGCCGTAGGTGAAAGTAAGAGGATCGTGTAAGGTTGGTTACATGAGCAGAAAAAGTGAGAGCGCTGTCCAAAGTGACACCTAGGTCACGCACACAAGTAGAGAACGTAAAATTGGGAAAGTTTTCAGAGAGAAGCGAAAAGTCAATTTTCAGAAGTTGTTGGGGTGTGCCAAGCCAAATAAGTTGAGTTTTGGAAGAGTTTAGCGAAAGGCGATTGGAAGACATCCACAAATGCAAGTCATGGGAAAGAGCTTCAATACGGCGAGCTAAAGTGAGTTGAGTAGACGCAGGACCATGAACATATGCCTGAACGTCATCAGCAAAAAGGTGACCAGTAGCAGAGTAATTTGTAAACAAAGAGGTAATATCAGCCGTGTACAAAATGAAAAGAAGGGGTCCAAGGACTGATCCCTGAGGAACTCCTAGAAGGACAGGCACCCAGTTAGACCTGGAATTACCAGCTATAACCATTTGGGTGCGACCAGACAGGTAGGATTGAAGCCAGAGAAGAGGGACTCCCTTAAGACCATAGGAGGATTCAAGGCGTTGGAGCAGAATATCGTGATCCACCATGTCGAAGGCTGCTGAGACATCAAAAAGTGCAAGAAGGGTGACCTGAGCCTTATCAATAGCTGAGTAGATGTCAGCTAGCATAG
Source organism: Aporrectodea caliginosa (assembly GCA_020284085.1). NCBI lineage: Eukaryota > Metazoa > Annelida > Clitellata > Crassiclitellata > Lumbricidae > Aporrectodea > Aporrectodea caliginosa. The sequence continues at coordinate 397,109 of JACEVL010000561.1, forward strand.
AGAGCAGGGCTGTTTCAGTTGAGTGGAACGCCCTGAAACCAGATTGGTGTGAGGGGAGATTCCTAAATACTCCCATATATCATCATTCATGGTTAACTGTCTTGCTCATGCATTGTGTTTTGTTTTTCTGTTTTTTTTTATCAATACACAAGTAGATCAATTACCTACCTAACCTACCTATCTACCTACCTACCTACATACTTACCAACTGAAAACTAAAGTTGACAAAAGCAAGATAAAAATGAGCTACTGCTGCTCCTTAAAACCTCTTCATTGGTTATGCTCACCTGCTTGTATCGTCTGCATTTGTCGGCCTGTTTGCAAAGCGATTGATCAGTCATTTTCTCGTTGTAAAAGTCTTTAATGGCAGCTTCGACATCGTATGATCCTGTGTTTACAACATGAGATAGGTTACTGGTAATTGCTTACTAAATAATAAATATACAAATTATCAGCCACGCGCTTGTTTTTATGCCTCAACAGAAAATGCCAGCATCATGGAGTCTGTTGGCCTATGAAACAAACGCGGCCACTGCAAAGTTAGGACAGAAATCTAGAATATGTACCTAAATCAGAAATGGTCCTCAGAGACATGGTCTTGGTCTTGAAGAATCTGCTAGCATAAGCACAAGCGACACAAATTACAATATAGAAAAACAAGTTCTTTTGCATCTATGGCCTGAAAATAATACTTATGGTTCTGTATTTACAAATGGTAAGCTTCAGTCAGTTTTGCTAAGCAATTGTCTGCTAAGAACTTGCTCAATATCATAGAGTGGCCCTAGCAGAGGAGGTTCCAACTTCTACTCACTGCATTACAAGACCTGTGACAGCTCAAAGCAATCGGCTGCCATGTCACAAAATAAGGCTTCAATTTGTCAGTTTGATATGCCACAATACAATTCAAACCCCGGATTCAATAGGGATGATTGCAAACGTTAGTTAAAAGTTTTATCAATCTCAAGTGCAATGGTGCGCCAGACATTTTTTTTAACCAGGGCATAGCCCGAACAAACATACAAGTAACCAGTGCAGGGGCGGTTTATGCCCCAAATAAATTCTCGGTAGGGCAAAAATCTGGCAGGGCAACAACCAGCGCAAAGGCTTTTTTACAAAGGCATTTGCCCTCTCTTGCCCTGGTGTAGTGCCGCCACCAATGTTTCCGTTAGAGTCCAAAAAGAGGACGTACACTTGCGTCCTGACCTAGAATTTAGGACGTAGCTCTTTGTAATTTTACGCCTAGCCCGAGAAATTTGGACGTTTTGGACATTTTTTACGGACGTAAAAACGGCCGTTTGGACGTTAACGGAAACACTGGCCGCCACTGCTCAAGTGACAGTAGTACCGGTACTCAGAGGCATGAGCATGGTGTTTGGTTACATGACAACAGTAATCTAAACCAGACAACCTTTCATACATGGTTGTATGGCTTGAAAATATAGCAGGATGTCCCAGCACATAATATCAAACACTGTTACAACATGGAAGTATGAAAGACTAATCCAAAAGAAGGCAGGGTGGGAAAAGAACACTAGCCATATTCTAATCCCAGCCAAAAGCAAGCCATTTCTAACGCAAGCCAAAAGTTTATACTGTGCGATCAGTGCAAAGAAAAAAATAACAATTACATAAAATGTACATAATATTATGCATTAATAATCGAATACTACTGACCAATTCTTGACCAAATGTTCTGCCCAATGCCTACTCCTGGATGTCTGTATTTATCAGGTATGCTGTCTGGAAATCCTTCGTCATAGCGACATTTTGATGCCCAATACAAGGCAATCTTCTCCAGTTCCAAACTCCACACCTTTTCCAGAATATAACAGCACACTAAACAACAAAAGCATTGAGCTGTAAACGTAGCTGACCTATAATAATTTTAAATTGTCCTAAAATGTGGTTTGTCATTCAAGGGCATTCCTAATCAGAAATATTCTGAAAAGCAGAAAAAGAGTTAAATCTTATAGATCTGTAATAGGCTTTGACATACAAAATGTGGCAGGGGTTTTAATGGGCCTACGCTGGGATTAATACTTCTCACTTCATTTTTTTCTTCTCAAGTCACATATAGATGCATCACTTGAGTAGCAGTTTTGCTTATCATCTCAAATCCCACATTTGCCCTTGAACTTCTGATCTGGGAGCACTTGCAATTAGGACAATGTGTATTGCTACATTAAGAACTATTCATAATTAATAATTACGACAATTAATTTTTCATCATTATAACCACACAGGTCCACGCAGGGCCGTAAATCCCGGGGAGGGAAAGGAGGGAATTCCCTCCCCACTTTTAAGCCTGGGGAGGGAACGTGAAGGAATTCCCTCCCCACAAATTCGTCTAAGTTGTGCCATAAATTTATATTAGGGTCACCAACCAAGATCGACGACTGCCAAAGTCTTGCAGGATAGCCTAATTTACTGCGGGAACATAGATAATGCAGGAAACCTTACTCTTTCGGCTTGAAAGCTATAACAGGTGTGAATGTGGCTGCTGATGATAGATTTCCTTCTTAATTCAGAGCTGGCAGAACTTATGTTGTGACAAGCGGTCAAGCCCAACGCATCACCGTATACAAGACGTGCAGAGCAGAGTGTGTTCGGAGACAGGACGACAAATTATGAAGACAGCAGACAGCTGTGATATATGTGTATATATATATATATATATATATATATATATATATATATATATATATATATATATATATATTCAGAGTGTGAACTTTCAGGGTGGGAGGCATCATGGCGCTGGAAACCTCATCTCTGTGCCTGAGTGAAAGCTACTATGTAAAGTTGGGTGTCGAAAGCTAGATTATGGTCCACGGTAAATTCAAAGCGCGAGGAATTTTGAAGTGACATTAGCCATATATTATCTTGCGGAGCGTCGTCGGATATAGAAATTAGAGACGGGCAGCAAATTCCTAATAGGGGCCTACAGCTGTGATCATATTATGTGTGTGTGTGTGTGTGCGTGTGTATGTGTGTGTGAGTGAGAGAGACAGACAGAGACAGAAATAGCGACAGAGAGAGTTTATGTAGGCTATATATATATGTATATAATATATAATTATATATACATGTAGATAGATTTACGTAAATGCATAGTATTCCGTGTGTGGGCTTTTCAGAGTTTTCAGTTAATCTGGAGACCCCATTCGAGTGTAATACAGATCTGAGGATTATAAGTAAATTTTAGATAGATCTAAATAAAATTGATAAATAAAGCTGTCGTTTTTAAGTCACCAGCTGCAAAGTGTGATGGTAAGTACAAGTTCACACTACTCTCACTTCTGAGACTGCATTTCATATTTATAAACAAATTAAGCAATTTGCCATAATGACTGAAGACATGGTTGCGCTCGACTATGTCTCAACAGCGCTTGAATCATGTGGCGATTTCACATGTTCACCAAGAGTTCTTGGACAACATTGACTTGAATTGGGTGTTGTCAAAATTTGTCTCCGCCTCGGAGATAAGGAAAAACTTATTTGGTGTCACTGACATTGTATTTCTTCCGCGGTATGCCTATTCATTTTACTTTTTAATCATCGCAGTGCGCATATTTTAAATCCTTACTCAAGTAACTCAACGCATCGTAAAAGAATAGCCGATTTTTAAAACTGGACGAACAAACACTTGACACTAAGGAATACAGAAACGGAAAACAGTTCCGTTTACAAATGAGTTGTTAAAAGTGGATGTCTACTAAATCATGCAGATGCAGGAATGTTTGATTAAATGGAAGTTGGATTGAGGAAACTAGTTCTCTGTTTAAATAGAAGCTGGATTAATGGAAATTATAATTCTGGATTTATTAAAATAATTTTTGTAAAAGTAGAAGTTGGATTGATGTAAATAATTTTTTCTTAAATGGAAGCTGGATTGATGACAGTTATCATGGACATTTATAGACAGCCTACTTACAACGTAAAGTACGGCATTGAACAGATTAAAATAATATGGCAACGTAAACTAGGCCTACAGTTTTACCTATACCGGTACATTTTTTAACACTAACCTCAGTCGTTGACTTCTTAAGGGAAGTATACACACTTCCGAAGGGGAATTTTTCCCTCCCCACTTTGCAAAACAGATTTACGGCCCTGGGTCCACGGTTAGAAATCTGTCTACAGGTTAACTATTTCTGCCATTGCAAAGGAGGCTGCTAAGCGCTGAAACAAATGTTTGAATGGCACATTGATGTTGCTGGGTCAGAAGCACTCTTAAGCAGTTTCTCCGGTTGTGCTATAAATTTCCATTTACATTAATTAACATTAATTACTCGGTAACAAAAATAACTTTTTCAATATTGAAAAACTTGACTTTGTATTGAATTGTATTGAAACATTTATAAAATGCCCCTTGTAGTATGAACCATTCAGAGGCACTCCAGACCCCGAGTGAAGAAACAGGTTTAGAGAAAAGAGAAAGAGGCGGAAAGGTTGCCAGAAAGAATTGTAGTGTGAGCAGAAGAAGAAAGCACTGACATACTTCAGTAACATTTCATTTTGAACAAGTTTCCTTGTTCTCTGTCTGTTGAGCTTAAAGCAAGAAGTTAGAAGTTTCTCGTAGCACTAACCATGTAGATCATGTTTGACGCTTGTGGGTTGTAAACCGCTCTCCTCCACTGATTATGTGCCGCCAGTAAATCTATCCTTTCCTGGTATGTGACTCTACTTTTGCTATAAACGTCTCGTTTTGATTTCTTCGCAAAACCCCGTTCTTCACCTTCCGAATTAAACATGACAGATTTATGAGCTGCATGGTTATTTTCTTTCTGTCTTTTTACAAGTGCTTTCTTGTACGTATGATGTATTTGTCTATTGTAAAGTTTTAATATATTCCCCACCAGAATTTGGAAATGTTCACTGCTGTTCACCATTTTCCTCGTAACACTGTTACTCACATCGATTAACAATAGCGCTAAAAGTAATATGCAGCCAGTAAAAGCCTTCATTTCAAGTTCGACGCAAACATTTACAATTTCTAGCAACCACGTGCTATTATTCCTACAAGTTTCGTGTCATTATACTCTTATTTAGCCGGTGTTAGAATATTAATTTGAAACCTAGTTGAGAAACATAGTTTGGTGATGATCATCGCTGGATTTTAAATACGATAACAATGATGACATCACTCACCCACCGAAATCTATATTTAGACTGATGCACTTATCCCAAGGACCAATAATTTATTATAGATTCCTTAGCCTGATCATAACTAATACCACTGTGCTTACACCTACAGTAAGTAAGTAAGTGTGTTCTTTATTAAACGCTGGCAAACGCACGGCGCTGTACATACAAAGTTATACAAAGTTATCAAATAGTAGCGAAAAAGTTAGTAAATAGTAAACTAAAAAACACTATATGGCTTAGCTGTACAACAGTCTCAGCAAAGATCTTTGGTTTCAGTTTACCAAGGTCACATTAGAAAATTTGGACTCTCTTTATATTGTAATTAAAATGCTATATATAAAGATGGTACAAAATTATGGCAAGTATTTTAACATTTCATACATATTCTTGAAAATAAATCGCAAAAATTGCTCAATTAAGAAGGTAGGAACCGGTTTAGAGCACGCGGGTACATGGGAGCATTGAAATAACAAAGACTACATATTTGGTCTGCATTTAATGTAACTATTTTAATGACGTCATGCATAGTTTTTTGCTGGACTTGAACAGCGTGGCGCCATCATGTGATTGAAAATTAAGTGTTTATTTGTGTTACGATCATTTTTAGAGATAAATTCCGAACTTTCCATATATCGCCATAGCTGATCATGGGTAAATATGTCTTTAGTCAGCTGGTAAGTTTTAGTATCATTCATTATTGCTAATATTATATTTACTTAATTCTAGTCGTTTAGCGATTAATTATTCGACAGATCGTGTGCAATGTTCCCGGTCCATCTAAACACCGAAATCACCGAGAAGAGGAATATTGCTGATCAGCAGCTGAATTAAGCCAGCAGCGTTGAAATGCACAGTGTTATTGCATATTTGAAAACAGGCCTGTGACAAAATAATCAATAAGCGGGAAGCTTTTAGTTACAAGTGTTATTGCTTTGCAACATTTTGCGAATTTCACATGTAAACAAGATTTGTATAAACGGAAGTTTGTATTCTAGGGACACAGATCCAAGAAAATGTCCTTTGGATTTGACAGTTTGTCATTCAAATCACTGATGCATGTTGTCCAAATGTTATTAATTAATTCACTGAATTTACACCATTTCATGTTTTCTCTTCACTTTGCATATAGCTATATTATAGCTCATCCTAGATAGCAGAAGACAGATCATTGTTAACCAGTTGCAATGTGCTCAAGTCACAGCCAGTTTGTCTTGGGCGTTGAGCTTAGTGATGATGCCAGCTAAGCTCCAGAGGGTGACTATGCTCCTGCACATGTGAAGGTGCTTTGCTTATCCCTGATGACATACCTTACCCACGAGAAAATATTACATTCATTGTGCAAGATCTGCCCTTTGACTTGAAACACAAGTGATTAATTTAGAGTTCAACTAATTTGACTTTTTATTGCTGCTGAAATATGTAGTTAGCAATCGCATTGAATGTGCTCTTATAGTTTATTGTATTGTTTTTTCTCTGCAATAAACTGCCCAGCCAGATCTGCTGGGTAATTCCATAGCAATAAGACAGATTTTTACCTGGGCTTTAGGTTGAGACCAAATGGAAGAGCGTGTCCAAATTACCAAGAAAACCTCGAAGTATAGTGGACCACAACAGCAAGTCTGGTAACCTGATAAAATCCTCCGACGATTCTGTTGAGCCTCTAGAAGTAAGCAGATTCTTGTCTATTGTTGTGAAAATGTAATGTATTTGAACATTTATATAGCACCCTTTCAAGATATCTACTCAGAGGCGCTCTCTGCGCTAGCCTATGTGATGTTAAATCTCATTATGAACGAATATATGACATCAGTTAGCAAAACAGTGCTCATTAAGCTGAAAGAGTCACCAGTGACAGGCCAATGCACACACGTGGAACCAACCGAGGGATTCCCATTGACAGCTGAAGATGGAATGGATGTTCAGAGACTGGACCAAGTTGCGTTGATACAGTAGAACGACGAAAGGTGACAACGTTTGCACACACCATGACACTGCAACGAGCAGTCCCACACTGGTGGAATATGACACACGTCTGACTACTGGGTATTCGTCGAGGCAGAAGGAGTATGCAGACAAGGCACTCATCGTTTGTCGTTCGGTAGATTGTTGACCCACCAGTGACTAATGGTTGAGGTCACTCCAATGGCACGCATCAGTTGTCCTCCACAAGACGAAAGCACTCGGCTACAGGCTGCATATACTGTCTCTAATATGGTTCAGACTTGACTGCACATCAGACGGATGGGCTTGCAATCACGTGGGTGTAGGCATTTGCGATTGCGAAGAAAATGGCCTTTCAACGTACAAAATCCTTGGCAAACCTGACGAATATAGCTTTGGTATGCAAACCTAGCACCAGAAACTCCAGCATGTTCAAAGTTACTGGGCGAATTCTTCATTTAGATAAAAATATCCGTCGAAATCACGCAGAGGTCGATCAGTCGATTGAGAAATGACGTTGTAAAACATAACAGAAGTTGCTTCTTATCTACTATGCTATATAAAATTGTCAAAAATTCATTACATAAATGCCTAATAACTTGAGTGTCGTCCATTGAATAGGTCTCATCATGTAAAGCCAGTTTATTGGTGCTGTTGACTGGTTTATAGAAGTCAAGCCTTTTCTTGTTACAAGCAATTACATGTTACTAACTGGATCTCACTAGTTTCACAAGTCAAGCTTTTCTGTTTTCAGTTACAAGTGCTTTCGACTCTGCTCTGATTTTATGTCTTGAGTAACAGCAGTCCTTAAACACACAATTCATGAGTAACTGAAGTATAAAATCATTTGATAGTGATACAAATATAACAAAAGCAAAATGCAGCCTTCTATTGTGAAATTCAGATATGAGGGGAATTGTGTATTTGAATTGATGCATTGAGATTTGGACACCAGTGAAATGCTGGATGAGCAGCTGATACAAACAGGGCGGGTGAACGGTTTTATGGTAACACGCTGGCATGAAGATCAGAAGGACTCGGGTTTGATACCTGCGAGCCCCATAAAGTTGACTCAGCCTTCTACTTCCTAGGGCGACTGTTAAATGAGCAGTAGGACAGATGGGCGCCTTGCAGGCTGCCATACACTTAAATTCAACTCCTGTTAAACTTGCTATCATCTGTTACTACCATGTCATGTAATCTTACTGTGTACTACTCAGTTTGAATTAATAAACGGTTATTATTATTATTAACATGCATCCAAGAAGCTAATTACCTAACTGTGACAGATACAGAAGAGTCAGACAAATAAACCGCAAGTTACTAGGATGTCGAAGCCAATACTTTGAGTATAGACAGTAAACTGTTTTTTTGTCGTTTGTGCCAGGCGTTTGGCTACAAACCAGGTGTGAAGCCAGTGTCGATTGCATCCGCTGGATCGTTCTGTGCTAACAACGACAACACGAAGACCTCCGACGATTCCCAGACACCTACCTTACGATCATCCGTAACCAGAGGGACGTCAAAGACGCGCTCTCGAACGGTCGTGACGCACAATCTGCGACGCCAGACTAAGACGCATCAGGACCACGTTCTGCAGACGCTGCACAGGATGCACGAAGAGAACAAGGCACTCGCAGCCGAACGGATGGCAACCCAGAAGGTCATGCACGAACAGAAAATCGCTTTATTTGGCCAGTTTCTCGATGTACTTAAGGCAGCCACTTCAAGTAACAACAGTAACTCCATTGATGCTTCTTAGCTGATCCAGAATTGCATTTACGTTGGTGGCAGAACTGACAGATTATTTAAGAAAATGATTGTAAGCTTTAACCAGAAGACTATAGAAGAAAATGGTTATTGGCTTTCTCCAACGGGGAGTTGAAGCAAATGGTTGTAAGCTTTCACCAACAGACTCTTGAAGAAAACGATTATAAGCGGTAGCCGAAAGAGTACTGAAGACAATAGATTTAAGTTTTTATCAATGGACTACTGTTTGTAAGCTTTCGCCGACAGCATATACATGTTATGAAGAAAACGGTTGTAAGCTTTCACTGACAGACTGTGGAAGAAACTGGATCTTGTTGGCTCTCATTACCACAAACTGGACCTGGACAAACGGGTCCCACCTAATTTATGACAGAAATAACTTTCAGTCAGGTGAATGTTTTCTGTTAATATTGAAACAGTTCAATTTAATATTTTCAAGTCCTCTGCAATGACTTTCCATTGCTTGCTTTCATGTAACTTGAGTAAGTTATAATTATTAAGTCATCTATTTGTTTAAGCTTGACTCTGATGAAATGTGGTTTCTGGTAATTCTATTAAAAAATGGGTACAGAGCTATAAAGAGTTGAGAAGTTTAGGGAATATAAGTAAATATGGAGCATCAAGTTAAACAGGTTTAAAAGGCATTTAACAGCCATTGTACTGATATCTTGCTTGTCTTGTGCTTTTCCTGTGGCTGTCAGAAATGGCTGATTAGCTGTTTCAAACTCCAGACCAATGCAATATTACAATTCAAAGTTAGATTCATCTCAACTGAAGAGTTTGAAATTGAAAGATTAAAGATGTTGAAGACAGAAGATTCTATTACTCTGCTGTTATAATTATCGATTACACTCTTGTGAAAAAGCTTATGAATTATAAATAAGATAAGAGTGGAAGAACTGCAGAGATTTTTTACTTAGTAAGAGCATTTTGGGATTTTGAGCCAATGAAGTGATCTAATTAGAGGACTGGTGTACAACATCACTGAAATGTCTCTTGGGCATTTAGGTGACTGTATTCAAAAATCCTAACACCTTTCATCCTCCCAATTTGTTTGGTGCTTGTATACGAAAATACCAAATTATGGCAGAGTAGTTTCCAATTGCTAACTCGGCTTCACGTTTCTTAACTTCGCACATTCCAATTGAAGCTAGGGTAATCTATCGTTTTAGCCTTCCAAATTATTCGCCCTTTGTAGCATTTTTATTTTTCAGCAATCCACCTTAATTCTACTTTGGCAAGAATCCTTTTAATCAATCCAGCTTCTATTTAAGCAACAATTATTTTTCATCAATCCAACTTGTATTTAGGCCTAAACAACAATTATATTTCATCAGTCCAACATCTATTTAGGCAAAAATTATTTTCATCAATCCAACTTCTTTTTAACAAGAATTCCTTTAGTCAATCCAGCTTGTATTCGACCAACGCTAAAACCCATAAATTTATACAATGGTGAATAATTTAGAATGCTAAAACGATAGGTTACCGAAGCTAGAACAAGTAACTACAGTAGGCTACGCTACTTTATTTCAGTCTGCTCGTTAAGTCAAAGTTTCTAACTTTTCTATTTCAACGTGCCACTTGATCCACTCGATTAACCTCGTCACACTATTCCGTGGATGGTGTTGACACAGTCAGATAAATTTCGAATACAAAACTTTCAACCAGTCATTGATCAGTTTGTTACTGCTTTGCAACATCGGCTTTGTGCGTAGGCCTACGAGCTTATTTCGTCTTGGTTCGGCTTAATACCCAAACTGGATGTGCTTTCATCAAAAGAACTACTGGCAGCGGCATCGAATCTCATTGAGGTCTATAAAGACGACCCTAATGCATGCTTAGGAAATGAGCTTGTGGAGTTTGTTGAATTTATGGACCCATTCAAGGACGAGCAATCTCAAGAGAGAATTTTATGTATCGGCTGAAACAAGTTCAGGGATCATTTCCTAATGTGAAGATAGCACTTCACATTACCACGCTGCATCGTATCGTATCTAAAAATTTGTAGAGCGCCTCTCGCAGCATAGACTATTCGGAGGCGCTTTCAGTGCGGAAGCCCTGGGGGAAAAGAAACGCCTTGAGAGAGCGAGAGGATGCGTGAGAAATCCCAGACACGAGCTTAGCCGCCTTAGCCCATAGAAGAGGGGAAGGCCATTCCAAGTGGAGGGACCTGTCGCAGCAAATGCCCGGCATTGAGCCAAGGCAGACCTAACACTAGGGACAAAGAGGTCCAGACGGTCAGTAGAGCGCAAAGGGCGAGCAGATGTTGCAGTCGCAGAGAGAGGCTTACGCATAAAGTCCGAGAGATATTTTGGTGCAAGGCCAAGTTGAGATTTGGAGACCAGGAGGAGGATCTTAGGCCTATATTGGATACGTGAGGTGATTGGGAGCCAGTGTAGCACTTCAGCCACATAAGTGCATCAGATCAGAATCACTGGATATCAAAGGATAAGAACGGAAGAACAAAATTCGTTGCCAGAAGCCCAGACATAGGCCTATAGTAGCCTAAATGAATAAACTGAGGCCGCGGCCATGGAGCGGTGCATTACGGAGGGCGGCAAAACTTCAGAATTAAACAATTAAAGATTTGAAATCGAACATTAAATCGAATTTAAAACTTCAAACGAGACGCCAATAAATAAATAATTATTATTCAAATAAACATGGATATTACCTTGCCAGCATGCCCATACAAGCTCAAATAGGGGCCCATATTCCCATATGGGACTCTATAGAGCCCATATGGGCCCACCCCACTTATAGCCTACGGACATGCTGGTTGGTAGGGTCACTATAGGGCGGCAATAGAACTTGGCCAAGTGACAACAGATTATAATTATTTAGCCTACCCAACCTCTGGACAGAGAAGTAGACGGAGGGTGGGTTGTGTTTTTAAAGAGAGGAATTGGAAGGTGATGGAGCGGACGGATTAGGGTCATCCTTCAAGATAATCTCAAACTCACAGCGCATATAGACCACCTCACAGCCACTCGCTCCTCCTCTTTTTATGCTATCAGAAAACTCAAAACCCATGGCCTTTCTTCCTCATCCATCCATAATGTAACCAAAGCCACTACCGTTGCTAAACTTCTATATGCCTCCCCATCCTGGTGGGGTCTCACCCTGGCTTCCGATAAAGAACGCCTGGAAAACTCCTAAAAGAGCCAAACGCCTAGGTTACCTAGAGCAATCCTTTCCAACAGTCTCTGAACTTGCCAATATAGCCGATGCAAAAACTCCTTTTTCTCCATATTAGGCCTGCACAACCCCAAGCATGTACTTCACCAACTGCTACCTCCACTCCGACCCCTCTCCTCTCACCAGTTAAGACGTAGAGCACACAACCATACTCTCCCACCCAAGGACAACTCTCAATTTATTCCAAGATCATTATATAAAAATATTTACTAGTTTATTCTAAAACTTTTTAATGAACTTTAATTATTCATTATCACTCATGTTAGGGGCCGTCCATAAAGTACGTCACGCTATTTTTGACCATTTTACCCCCCTCCCCCTGTCTACAAAACTGTCACAAAACTCGGACCCCCCCCAAAGTACGTCACACTTTCGAATATAGGAAATAATAATACTTCAGAAAGCAAGGCTAATACATAAACAAGGCTTCGCAACAGCATTATTACTAGCGCTCCTAGCGAGAGGAATCGTGAAAACACATTCAGGAGATATGCATTTCATGCTATTTTGACATAAAACTAATTGAAATGTTTCAGAAAATTTTTGAAAATTATTTTTTAAAGCTATGAAATTCTACTAAAAAATAAAAATAAATTATAAAAAAATAAAATAAATGTGTGACGTCACACATGGCCTGACCTCCCCTGTCACAAACTGTCACACTTTCTTAAACCCCCCTCCCCTGGAAGTATTCTGCCTTTTGACAGATTATTTTCCTTCAATGGACGAATAATATATATATATTATATATATATTATATATATATTATTATATATATACATACATATTATTATTATTATTATTATTAGTTATTACATATATATACCCTTAGCATTATTACATACATATTATTATAGTATTATTATACATGCGAAATATTAATTATTTTTTGTCATTATTTTTTTCAATAAACGAATATATATATATATATATATATATATATTGTTATTATATATATATATATATATATATATATATATATATATATATATGGTAAGATTTCTTGGAGAGGTGGGACTAAAGCCTGCAATTACTGTAGGCATAAATTTTACGTTACGATAAAGTTAGGCCTAATGTGCAGGTAAGGATTTCTCGGACATTGGAGAAATAATCGATTTAGACATGGTCCACATGGACGCCTGTAAATAGCGTCCTTGATTTAAGCGATAACAACAATACCGTTAATACTGATGACGTTTACTATAATAAACAAAAGCCTTCTTGCGATGACGTCATCTTGGGATCGATTGTTGTCTATAGGAAACGAGTCGAGATTCAGTTTGAAAGTCGACATGTAGGCTATAAGGTCAGACGAGATTAGACAATTTGAACATAAAATAATCGAAAATCGTCGATTTTAAGAAGTAGCCTAAAATTTCGAAATTCAACGAAGCCAGTTAAAGAAGACAACGAAACGAACAAGAGTAATATTTGCGACACGCAAATGCCGTTTCGAATAGAAAGTCATCAAAAATTTCAACAGGAAAAGTTGAAAATCGAAGTTTCATCGATATAACTGAATTTTTTAAGACGCAAACCGACCAACAATCGAATGATCAAGAAGAATGGCATTTCAAACAGTCGAAAATCAGAAAAGAGTTAATATCTGGACCATCGTTTCCAGGCGACATTCATTTAAGGTAGGCCTAAGCCTCACCTGAACAATGTTTAACAGTCACTGTGCTTAACCGCTGTGACATATATAATGTATGGATCAATCTAATTATGGTTTGGTTTTTGTGCGCCATCGGCTGATGCCTCGTGCGTTAGACACTGCAGTGTGATACAGTTACTAATTAGCCTACAATTACTAAATTGATTCCAGTGTCTTCAAATCTTGGAAGAAATATACATTAGGGTGGAGTGAAAAAAAATGAAAATTAGAAATTCGAAAAGTAATAGCAACCAAAAGTTGCCTAATGGCATGGGGTCAAAAATTCAAGAAAATGTTTCAAAATATTAATGTCTTCCGCCCCCACCAGAGGGCCAAAGTTACGAAACAGCGTTTTTCGAGAAAATTGCAGGTTTTCTTGTAAAATATTCTAATTGAAAACTAATTAACTGCCATTCAATATACCGTTGGAAAGAGCTCTTTAAAACTGAACAAAATGATATATTAATTTTCAGAATGTGCCCATAATTTTACAAGTCATTAATTTGTTACCATTTCCTCTGGTTCGCGGCATCGCTAAGCCTGAAAACGGTTAAACATTAGTTACTTTTTTATCCTTTGAGACCTATTTCAACCCATAGTATCATATGTCATTCGCTTCAGCTCTGGACCGCCTTTCTAAGGGTACATTGTGATGCGGGATTGTTTAACAGGAGGCCTACACATTTGTTAATTTTTTACAGTTTTAGTATATTGTTGCTTGAAATCTTTTATTGGTTCTGTTTTCATTTCAACTGAATGCGCATTGTGTCCGATGAATTCAGTGCTACGAACATTCCATTTTGATCATGAATAATAATTATTGTGATATGTCGAAGCATAAACATGCAACGCCTACTCGTTCTAAAACATGCTTTTTGCTGTTCGGAAACGGACAGGAACAACGGCAGACTGTTCTATCCACGTATGTTTAACTGGTCCACTACTTTTGACCTTCACTCTCCAATGTGCACTTTTCTTCCTCTAGGCCTATGTGCGATCTCAGACTCATTCTCGATCCTCGAGATCTCCTCTCTCTGCCTGAACATGTCAATGGTGTCTCCCTCTCGTGTTTCTACTACTTACGACAACTCCGTGCCATCCGCCAATCACTTCCTCTATATACTACATGCTATCACGACTTTGGCGGGTTACCACGGCAGACTGTTCTACCCACGCAATGGGGGACTCTGTGAGCAGTTCCTTTAAGCGGCGATAGGCGTCGCCAGTATGTGATGTGGTCAAACTTAGACAACTTTAGCGTAAATAAACCATAGACATCATATATTAAATGTAAGATGTCTATGAAATAAACCTACCGCACAACAGAGCACACATTTTACCTAGAGTAGCCAAACTATATCCCATCCTGGCGCCACCTATAGCAGCCATTTTTACAGAGTCCCCCATTGTCAGTGAACCGTCTGCCGTAGTTCCTGTCCGTCTCCGAACAGCAAAAGGATGTTCTAGAACGAGTAGGCTTTGTATTTTTATGCTTCGACATTTCACAATTATTCATGATCAATATAGAATGTTCGTAGCACTCAATTCATCGGACAAAATGCGCATTCGGTTGAAATGAAAACAGAATCAATGAAAGATTTCAAACAACAATTATACTAAAACTGTAAAAATAAATTAACACAAATGTGTACTGTTAAACAATCCCGCATCTGGCGCATCACAATGTAGGCTACACTTAGAAAGGCGGTCCAGAGCTGAAGCGAATGACATATGATACTATGGGTTGAAATATCTCGAAGGATAAAAAAAAGTTACTAATGTTTAACCGTTTTCAGGCTTAGCGACATGCCACGAACCAGAGGAAATGGTAAAAAGTTAATGACTTCTACAAATATGGGCACATTCTGACATCTCTGTTTTAAATTCATAAATTTCTATTCTATAATTTAAATTTTGGCAACACTTTTGGTTGAACCTAACTTGAACATATATTTTATTAAGGCGCGTTATAAATACAAGTTGTGCTGTATTGTAGGCTATTGTATTGCACCTGGGGAGATAATGCGGCCGTGGGCGCAAGAAGTAAGGAAGTAACTGTAAAGACTGAGGGAGGAGCCGATACAACACAATGTCATGGTCTGCTTTCTCCAGAACCGCAGTAAACTTACATCGGCGGCAGCATGGCACTGTTTCTCAAATGTGGGTTAGGTCCTATTAATTATCTGTCAGAAATTGCATACGGATAATCTATCCATTTACTGATTGCACTCGGTTTCGCTTCTGCCGCCACGCAAAACCCCACCAGGCCGCGGCGGCATAGAGCTTTCAATACACTGTTGTCCCCCGCACCACATCGTAAAGCAGTGGTCCTGTGAGGATATGCGTTACCATCTCCTGGGGCCGGGAGATGGTTGAATGGTAACACGCTGGCACGAAGATCAGAAGGACGCGGTTTAGATAACCGTTAGCCCTATAAGGTAGAGTCCAGTGCTTCCCAAAGTGGTGGTCCGCGGACCGGTGCCGGTTCGCGAGCCCTCAGTTGCCAGTCCGCAAAGTGAGTAAAGAAACTATAGTCAAATTGTCACGGTGTCAAGAAATGGCAGTTATATTTTTAAAAGTCATAACAAAAACACCTATTAGACCAGCATTTAAAGGGCAATAGACTCGTAGAATTAGTGAAACATACATTTATATCAATTCTAATAGGCCTACATATTCGAGGAATTTAGGTGTTCGAAAACTAAAAAGAGAAGTAATTAATAAATTTTGCACTGGTCCTCTTGCAGGCTGCCATGCAGGCTGCCATGCAGTTAAATTCGACTCTACTAAACTTGCTATAATCTGTTACTGATGAAGATATCGTCTGCGAAGAGGCGCTGGATGATGCCGCCTTTCTCAAGGCACTGACAGACGTCGCCTATGAAGAGCTGCTGAAAGACCTCGCCTGTGAAGAGGCGCTGAAAGATCTTGCTTGTGAGGTCTTGATGATGCTGCCTTCTCAAGGCGCCTGACAGACCTCGCCTAAGAAGAGGCTGATGAACTCGCCTGTGAAGAGGCGCTGAAAGATCTAAGGCATGGAAACTTGGTGAACTGCAGACCCTTCTGAGAAAGATTGACCTATTGGTACGGTGGTACCTCGGATTCGGACTGCTACTACCCAGCATCGTGCATATGCCACTGGTCACTAGCACTAATAAGCCGAGGCTAAGAAAATGAAGTCGCTTACACGTCAGGGCTGGCATAAGGGACTACTCTTCTTCTCCACTGTTCTACGTTACAATTAATTCTTTTAATTAATTCTTTTCGGCTGGCCCTTGTTCTGGAATGATCTTCCCTCTACGGCTCGTTCCATGACTTCAACGGGGGTGGGGGTGGTGGTATAGACTGCCTCTTCCAGTAGTCTTAAGATTTTTTTCTTTTCTCGTGGGGTTTTTCACACTGACTGGGAGCGCCTCTGATTAGGTTGTACTTGTAATTAGAGAGGCACTTTAGAAATCCGTAAACTGCATTACATTACAGTGATTACATTACTTGTCACCAGCTTCGGCCTCCAACAACACGTTGACTTTCTTACTCATTCCTCTGGCGGCTGTTGAGACCTAGTAGTCATCACTTAAGATGACTGTGGACCAGTTGCAGTCGCCTTGAAGCCTCCTCCGTCGACCTCTGATGACGGTCTGCTGACCTACAGTATTCCAGTTCTGCATTTCGCTTCGTAAGTCATGCAGGTCACATTTAGAAGTTGGAAGATGCCTGGCAAAGCAGCCTTCCGCCAGTGTCTAACCGAGAGTCGTCTTTCCCACTTACCAGCAGAAGTCGATATGCCGCCAGCCAACATGTTCCAGCTGTACCACTCAACTTTCGATCGATCGTTGATGAACTGCTGCCGTTGACGTCAGCTCGCATGAAATGGATTCCGACAACTCCGTGGTTCGATTCGGAGTGTAGTGCCAGGCGCAGATGTGCAGAACGGCGTTACAAAACGACTTGGTCAGACAAGGGTAGAAAAGAGTGGATTCGGCTTCTGCGAGAAAACGACTCTTTCGTCAAAGAGATGAAGAGCGCTGGTATTGGGAGAGTCTGACTGCAGACTGCCTGAGACCCGAATCAAATAAAATCAAATCAGAACTCTTTTATTGAAGCCGTATCAAATCAAATCACATCACATTTCAACATAAAATATCAGGATTGGCCGCAAGAGGAGTCCCAAAAGGGATCAAGATCCCGCTAACTAGGGACACCTATAGAACAACATTTCAGAAATCTGAATTAGTGACAGCTAAAACCTTGACAAACAGTGTAACATCAAGTTTCGTACAGCAATGCAAACAGTATAGTACATACTACACAGTAAATGATTAACTCGTTTCAAAACACTATAAAAATAATAATAAAAACAAACAAAACGAAAACCTTAACGAACAGTGAAAAAGAATATTCAGCAGGGTAGGTTATAGCTAAAACTATTAATCAGGAAGGCATGCAGCATTTTTTTAAAAGAATGACAGTCAGTAGGCGATTTTGGAACGATCCTTCCACCATTCTAGGTCGTTCCGGAGTGACAAACACTTTTCACTCCGAACTAATTAGTGATCAGTGACAGTACTGTTGGATCTACACGAATTATTTTAAGCAAATAAAATATCGACGTAATTGACGATTACTAGGATTTCAACGATTTGTTTACTTCAGCGCAGACACTGTGTGACTTTGTCCGTAAGTAAAATCAGGCCCGCCGAGAGGGGGGTCAGAGGGGCAAAACCCAGGGGCCCGCGGACTTTTAGGGGCTCTGGCTGGGTCCAGCAATCAACTTGTGAAAAATATTATAATCAGTTATACAAAGTTTATGATTTATGCCTTTTAAAATATAATATTACGGGCACTTAAGTACAACAGTTGCATATAAATATAGCCTAAAATATAATTTTGTAGGGTTGTACCCGCACTATTATTATTTCAGTTTTTAAATAATTTTTCTCATAAAGTCTAAGGATACTTAGGGGCCCGTGACTGCTCTGCCTAGGAGCCCGGAATTTCTGTCGGCAGCCCCGAGTAAAATAAAAGATGTCACGGTTCCAAATTGATCATGATCAAGGCGGCCGTTTTAAGTGTCCAATTTGTTATAACATCAGAAATTTACGGACTTCGACACAAAAGTGCAGCATAATATTATGTTCAAAATCACTGGAAATCACGGAAAATGTTAAACTTAACGGCAAACGCCAGAATTTACGGTTTCTATGACTTGCGCGAATTCGTGAGTTTCGTCTAGCCCTACTGGCTATGGCCTATGGCCCAGCGTTTTCCGAGAGATCAGGCCAAAGATTTTAACCAATAACCTTTAATTCAGATCCGGTTAATATGGGATTCAAAACTAAGCCCATCCGTATTGGTTAATAATCTTTGGACCAGACAATGATTTACATTAATAGTTACTGCATGGAGTATTTCAAGTATAACCAAATATAGGCCTACTTTATAATAGGCGATACCTGCCTGAAAACAACCTGAGTTTCGAATTGACTACTGTAATTCTCTCCTTGTTGGTCTCCCTAAGGTTCGCCTATCTCCTCTACAATCAGTACTTAATGCTGCTGCTAGACTGATTGCTCGTCTTCCTCGATTCTCTCACATCTCTACATTCATGGTTGAAGAACTTCACTGGCTCCCACTATCTGTCCGAATACAATTCAAGGTTCTTATCTTAGTCCTTAAGTCTCATTTTGGTCTTGCTCCGATGCCTCCGAACTTCCGAAGTATACCTTTGCGATCTCATGCTTCGCCCACTCTCTGCCACTTCGCTGCGTCCTCTTCGATCCTCTGATCGGCTTGACCTTTTTTTGTTCCCCGTGTCAGGACTGCGATGGCTCAATACAGATCCTTCGCCTGCATAGGTCCTTCTATGTGGAATGGACTTCCTCCACCGGTTCGCTCTGCCATCCTTTCTGGTAGTCTCTCCTCATCTTTTTCTAAACTAAAATCCTGCCTTTTCCCTCTGGTTGCTCGCACTGGGAGCGCTTCTGAAAGGCTTTTGCTGTGAGAAGCGCTTTATATATGGCCAAATACAATACAATACAATACAACTATACCAGAGGGCTGACACTCGCCTCTTCGGGGCTGTTCGTGCAGAACCAGGTCACGTTCTACATGACCTACTGCCCCCGATTAAAACTGCAGTAGGTATGTAGGCCTATGTGCTACGTCCACCTAAACATGACAGAATTCTACATGCTTCAGACAGTCTGGCACGCAAAACTTTTATTATTAGGATGATTTACTCGTGATCATATGGGTCTACTTCATTGTATTGTATATTGTATTCATGTATTTATAAAGCGCCTCTCATAGGGTGAACCATTCAGAGGCGCTCTCAGTGCGCAAAAGAGAAGAAAAAGGTTTTGAGAAAAGAAAAGGTGGAAGAGAGGTTACTAGCTAGAATTCGAGAGCGAGTAGATGGAGACAGCGCATTCCAAAGAGAGGGACCAATTGAGGTAAAGGACCGGGACTGAGCCATAGCTGTTCTAGTATGAGGAACTAGAAGCTCAAGTCTGTTTGATGAGCGTAGTGGTCGATGGGAGGAGGCTGAAAGAGGCCGGAGTAATACATCAGCTAAATATTTTGGGGCAAGACCCCCTTTGTGCCTTGAAGACTAGAATGAGGATTTTGAATTTAATGCGAGCAGAGAGAGGAAGCCAGTGCAGTTGTTCAAACATGAAAGTAGAAATGTGAGAGTACCGTGGTAGGCGTGCTACTAATCTGGCGGCAGCATTTAGGACCGACTGAAGAGGTGAAAGACGAACCTTAGGAAGACCAATGAGAAGAGAATTACAGTAATCAATTCGGGAGCATATGAAAGCATGAACCAGAGTGGTGAAAACAGAAGATGAGACAGAACGCCGAACAGCCCTAAGACGCCTTAAATGAAAATAAGAAGAACGTGTTAGGTTAGAGATATGGTCTTTAAAAGAAAGGGAGCTATCTAGCGTAACACCCAGATCACGTACAGTTGAAGAAAAGGAATAGTGCGGGAAACTTTCCAAGAGGAGAACAAAATCAATCTTCAGAAGCTGTTGGGGGTGCCAAACCAAATGAACTGGGTTTTAGAGGCGTTAAGGCAGAGACGGTTTGATGCCATCCAGGAGTGAAGAGAATTTGAGAGGGATTGAATACGCTCAACTAAGTGCATCTGGGATGAAGGAGACCCATGAACAAATGCTTGCACATCATCTGCAAAGAGATGACCAGCAGCTCCAGAGAGTGGGAAAAGAGAGGGAATGTCAGCTGTATATAGAATGAAGAGCAGGGGACCCAGGACAGAGCCTTGAGGAACACCCAATTTGATGTGGATCCAATTAGTTTTGGAATCACCCGAGATAATCATTTGGGTTCGCTCAGACAAATAAGATCGAAACCAACAAAGGGGAAGGCCCTGTAACCCATAAGAAGTTTCAAGACGCTGAAGAAGAATATTGTGGTCAACCATATCAAAAGCTGCAGAAACATCAAAAAGAGCCAGGAGGGTGAGTTCAGACCTGTCAACAGCAGAATAGATTTCAGAGAGAAGAGAGAGAAGAGCAGTCTCCGTAGAGTGATGAGCCCTGAAACCTGACTGATTTGGGGGAAGAAGACCAGATTGTTCGAGATAGGGGAGAAGCTGGAGGGAAACAAGGCGCTCAAGAGTTTTGGATAAGAAAGACAGATTAGAGATTGGTCGGTAGTTTTGGCAGAGATTAGTATCAAGGTTAGGCTTTTTGAGTGAAGGAAAGACAAGAGCACGTTTCTGAGATGGAGGAATACAGCCCTCAGCGAGTGACCTATTAAACCTATTATACTTCATGATGTACACCATAATGTGGTTAGCAATTGGATCAATAAATGATATACTTACTTACTGATGCATCAAATATATTGTATTGTATTGTATCTAAAGATTTATATAGCGCCTCTCTCAGAATAACTATGCAGAAGCGCTCTCAGCACGAAAACCCCGGGGAAAAGAAACGTCTTTAAACAACGAGAGACCAAAGAGGAAAAACTAGTCATTAGTTTAGCACTTAATGAGGGGAAGGTCATTCCAAGTAGAGGGACCAACCACAGAAAATGCCCGGCGTTGAGCCAAGGCAGTCCTAGTCTTAGGAACAAAAAGATTAAGCCAATCAGCAGAGCGCAAGGAACAAGATGAGGTCGCAGATAACGGCTTTCGCATGTAGTCAGAAAGATACTCTGGGGCACTGCTCAGCTGCGCCTTTGAGACTAGAAAGAGGATCTTATAATGGATGCGCGCAGTGATAGGAAGCCAGTGCAAGACATCAAGCATATATTATGTAGAGATAATTATGCGGTATAACCATAGAGCCGTATAATAATTATATAAATGTATCACTAGATTGAGTATCTGCTATCTAGGTTGAGACTGCCGACTCCGAAGTCGCTCAAAATGTCCTTGACCCTGTCTGTGGCCGCTCAAAATGGCGAAACGATCGAAGTTAATTTGTGTAACGTGTACATGTGGATGTAGCAACTTATTAAAGCCCGAAAAAAAGCCGCTGGAATATTATTTCATCGATAAGTTGTTATTTTGTGTCTGTTGCACTTTTTGCAAGGCGTAAGCTTCGAAAAGAAATTAGTCTCGCTTAAGATTGACTGCGTCCATAAATTTCAACCAATAAAAATGCGTCATTTCAATTTCCATTAACTGCCGAACTCTCGTTAAGGTGATATTATATCTATGATTGTGACTTCAAATCTGTGCGAAGGGAAGATACGCCATGGTTTTCTCTAGCGTTTATAATATATCTCATTGGGTATAATCATAGAGATATTATATATAAAAATATAACACTAGAGCGGGCATCTACATGTACTATCTATGGTGAGGCTTTGACCCTGTGTCCGCTCTCTACGGCCTTGACCCTGTGGCCGCTCAAAATGGCGAAACGATCGAAGTTAAATTGTGTAGCGTGTGGATGTAGCAACTTATTAAAGCCCGAAAACAAGGAATATTATTTAATCGATAAGTTGTTATTTTGTGTCTGTTGTACTTTTTGCAAGGCGTATGCTTCGAAAAGAAATTAAACAGTCTCGCTTAAGCTTAACTGCGTCCATGAATTTCAACCAATTCAAATCTGTGCGAAGGGAAGATACGCCATGCTCTCTCTAGCGTTAAAATATTATTATTTCATTGGGTATAATAACTATGTTCCGTTGTTTTATTTCTAGGTTGCGCAAGTCTTTGCATTTTCTATGGAAACGTCACGGATTGTTCGTTGATGACGTCATATCGCCGCAGTCCAACCTTATGCCGAGCAGCCGTGTAACATCTGCAATGTTGAAACAACTTTAAGTTTTATATTTATTTCGATTTAATTCTAGTATTTTTCCATCGAAAGAAGTCTACGGAAATGTTCGTCTTCGGTCTGAAGTATCTTTTGGGACTCGCCCGTAAGTTTCTTTTTGGAAGTTTTCTAGTTTTTCCTACAACGATCATGATCTCCTTAGAAGTTTGGTTTAAAATGGCGCCTGCTTATCTGTGTAATGGACGACAGCGGTGCCTTTGTTTGAAACTGCTGTTGGTCCAATGATGTTAAATATATAGCTCCAAGCTCGGTTGGTTAGTGCATGATTAACTCAATACTCAGCCTTGAATCTTTTCAGGGTCAGCATAAGGGTGTCAGAACCATTTAAATCGTTCAAACGCGTTAGTGTCAATCGTTTGATTACTAGAGACTATTCGTCATGCTGATATGCGAGTGATTTGTTTGACAAGTGACCAACTATTGTGTCGAATTACGCTTCATGGGAAAGTGTTTCTTTAGCTGTAATACTGGATCAATTTTGGTTGATTAACCCTAGGGCTACCAAGCTTTTTGTAACACTGGCTACCAAGGGGGGGTGGTTACCACCCCTGGATTTCGTGTTTGGTTTCACATATCATAACTTGTAATATAGCAATGGATTCAGCATTCATTTCTGCACAGAATGGTATATTTAGTTGTACATTATGTGAATGCACCTCGAAATTACATCACTTTTAACAATGGAACCCATTAATTAGCAATATTTTATATTATTGCGTACATTTTGTACTTTTTGGAGAAACAAATATAAGATTATGTGTGTTTTGAAACTAATCTATGTATAAAAGATACACAAAATCACCCCTACACATGTTTATATAGTATAAATGTACATCCATACATATATATCCACACATATATATCGGTTTACGTTGTAATGCTGTATTCAGCCATTTTCACACAGATTACGCGTATTATTATTTATTTTGATCACTTCCGGTATTCAAAAGACAAAGATGTAGGTATGCAAATGAAGCCCTACATTCCCTCTAAAGAATGGTATCTTTGTTTCTCTTCCAGGAAGACAAATCAACATGCTACAGACAAAAAACTAAGGGGGGAGTGCTTCCATTCAGCCATTTTCACACATATTACGCGTATTATTATTTATTTTGAGCACTTCCGGTTGTCTCAGGTCAACTCAGTGACCATAGAAATGTAGCCCCACATTCCCTCTATAGAATGGTAAAATTTGTGTCTCTTAATATTAAATGACGGATAAGATATAGTCGAAAATCTAGGGGGGTGGTATCCACCCCTGGTGCCTCTCGGGTATATTGGCTATAACTTTTGAACGGTGTGAGATATCATCATACATTTTACCTCAAAACGTGTGTAAATGAACCCCCTACAGCTACCTAAAAGGTCAAATATTTATTCCATACGGAAAAAGTTTGAGATGAAAAAAACCAGGGGGTGGTTACCAACCCCCTTGGTAGCCCGAGGGTTAAGATGCTTGTCTTTATGTTCTTCCGTGTGACATGACGAAATAAGAATCTTAAGCCTACATTCTATACTAGCCAATATTTTGTTTGGGAACCTCATATCTTAAATGAACGCGTAGGCCTATATATCTTAATAAACTACGGCATATAGATGCAACTTAATATGTTGCGGCGTTGTAATTTAGAGCAACTTCGGCTTGGCTCTTGTTTGTCCGAATTCAGAGCTTGGACTAGAGTGTTCAGCAATTGCAAGTAGCCAATGCAGGTCGTCGTGCTAAAGTTCCAGAAGACGAAATTGCTAATGGGCTGGGATTGCATGGGAAAAAGCTTTCTGCGTTTTACTTGATATGCGGGCCCACCAATCTTATACTGTATGTCGATAATCCGATTAAGTAACCTTTTCCTGCCAAAGTAATATTCGCATACTGACAACAGCGGCAGCCGTTTCCATTTAGAAAAAGGTGTACAGCGCTGACACCCTCCTGAGAAGGTCAGATGTTGATTAAGCCTTCTAAGGCCACATCTAGAGATGAGCTTCAGACTTAGAGGATTTCAGTCGAAAGAAACACCAACCCAAAAACCACAGTTCTCTTTAATACTTCATGTCGATGGAGGATTGAATAATTAAACAAGAGATTATGTTACATAACTGCATTACTGCAGTAAGCGTGTATATGCTAATTTATGGACAAATAACTATTAAATAGTAGGTTTCTTGGTGTCAATGGTTGTTCTAATCTTTCTAATAATAGTTGTCATTTTGCTTCGAATCATCTTTATCTTAGTGTTAAAGTCTTTATGGTTGACTTTTTTTTTTTTATTCCGTGGTTTAACGTCATCGTATGACATCACAGGCCGTTGACGACAATTTAAAATTATGTACAATACAGTTAAAACAAAATTGATAGAGTTAAAGACATCTAAACAGTACTTTACAATGTCACTAATATTCATCGTTTAGCAGCATAATATTATAATTCAGATACTAATGTCAATGTTACTTGCATAAGATAATATAGTGTAAGATGGTCTTTCAGGAAAATTATACACTGTTTTGCAGCAATTATCACACATAAAATTTTTTAATGTAAAATGAAAAGATTCCTTATAAACAGCAATAATGTACACGAGATTTCCAATCCAGCTATTCAATGATATAACAGCATTGGTTTCAAGTTTACAAAACCTGTAATTATGAAGTTTACAACACCTGAAATTATGATATGAAATTTATATTTTAATTTTTAATTTTCAAACATTTTTTTTTTCATTTAATGCAACCATACATCATAATTAAAATACATGCATAGGCATACATTAACACGTTAAAGACACGAACAGAAAAGAGCACTGCAATCTGACCTGATATTCTCAGTCTTTCACTTTTAATTTTTAATTTCAGTTTAATGGTTATTAAATTTTATTATATATGTTATTTTGACATGAAATTCTTAGTTTAGTTATAAATGTTTACATAGGTAATCAATCATTACAAACAAGCAATGTTAGTATAATATATACAAATGGCTTCAAAATAACAAAACTTATAAAGCATTCACATATTACACCCTAACAAAATGTCTACACAAGGGCAAAACTAACTATCAACGTCCACTCACATTATAAACATTGCAACCTAAAAAACCTTCCCTTACCGATAAGGTTCACCAGCCTAAAGACTTCACCTTGCAAGCAGCCCACACCAAGCAAGGTCCTAATATTAAATTCTAACTTGAATACTTTACATTTATCTGTTAATATATTCGAGATATTTTCTTTGTTACAGTGCAACAATAGATGAGTTATATTTTCTTTGACTTTACAAGAAGTGCATAATCCATTTTCGTGCTTCTTCATTAGAAAAAGTCTTTCGTTAAGGTTTACCTTTCCAAGTCTTAGTCTGGATATTTGCACTTCTTTTTTCTACCAAAATCTAGAAATTTATTGCTTGTATCTACAACAGGACAAATGCTCTTATACTGAAGACCCTTGATATCACTATCATATTCCTTCTGCCATTTAGAGATTATATACGGAATCGATTCTAAATTGATGTCATTTCACGCTGATTATAAATCAATGTGATCCTATGTTAGAATCTGTTGGTAATTCAGGTGGTGTTAGTTTGAAATTTGTTTTAACCTGTCAGGGTATAGCCTACCAAGTGTTATGACGGCAATTGCTTCTTAAACTTAAAATATTGTTCTGTTGGCAGTTGTTGGTATTATCTGGACGGTTAGAAGTGAGACGTCACTGAACAGCAGCGGCTCTTGCGACAATAAGACCGAGGGACGGAGACACCGAAGAGAAGAATCAAACAAGAACTCAAAGATCCTGATTTGGGGCAATAACATCCGAGCGCAGTGGCTTAGCGAACACAACGCCATGCGAAGTGATAGCACTAAACATCTTAAACATCCACAACCGCCGGCGGCTGGAATGATGAGGATGGTAGGTCACGCTCTAATTAACAGTGACCTCTTTGCTAAATGTAATAACAACTTAGTTTGCTAAAGCACATTGAGTTTTATAGTTCGTGCCTCACCTAAAACGGTTATTTTGTATCATAGACCCCTTAAATTACTGTAGGGCCATGCTCGCGACATGGAACTTGGGTCCATTATCGATTTAACTCTCTTTATATCAGAAAAATGAACAGAGAGTCTGATTTGGATGAACCTTTTTTGTCCTGTTTGTGTCCACGAGATCTATATCTGGGAAATATATAGACACTAAATTCAGAATATTGCAAGGTCATATCAAATGAAAACTAGCAAAAACCAGAGAAAAATGGCCAGATCTTAGCCAATAATTGTTGAAATCGGCTAATTATTTCTTGTGCTTCCCGAATGGATAAGGGCTACCTGTGGTAAGAAACAGAGCCATTTTATATAAGACAATCTAAGGTTATATAAGGTTAAAAGTCAAATTCAGAAGAAAATCGATGAAAACAGGCCCGACTGAAGAAACCATTTGCTGAATAGGCCAGTGGAAATACTTCATACACTAATATTTGTACGGAGCAGTTATACCTGCGACCAAATAATTCAGAACTCTTTGACGTGTTTGCATGCAGTTTGATTGATACCGTGAAGAGGTGAGTTACAATAGCTGAAACCATTAGACACCAATGCGTTTGCCAGAGATATCGTTTAGGCATGGATACATTACCGGTATTCTACATTATGTCAAAGATATAGCCTATACATAATATATAGCGAATATACAATTTACCATCTAGTCATCCACATCGTCGGTGATAAAACTCACTCAGTTGCAAGCAGCATCCGCCAACTTAATACGTGATGGGTAACTAATTCATTAGAAACTAATTAATTACCTAGTTAATCAGCTTGGTTGCTAATTCTGATTCTAATTAATTAGTAACCGACATTTTGATTATTCAAACTCTAAATTAAGTTGTCTCATTCTAACTGTATATCATTATTAGCTTTATAATTACCTTGCCTAAATATTTCCTTACTTACTTTTTACTGACTGATTTCATTGTAACTAAAACTATCAGCATAATATTTGAGTCTTTAGTTTTATGATATCTTTCAAAAAGAGAATTGCCTTTAGTTGTAACACGTTTTTTCGGAAAAAATTCAATACATAAACCACCCAAATTTGCTTGTTACTTTCCAAATTAATTGGAAAGTTCCTGTTTTAACTTTAATAGTTTTAGGTTCTGACAATAAAAAAATTGAGATTTCTCAGACAATTAAAATGCATCTGAAATATCACATTGTACCTGCAACATCAGCTTCAATTGAGTCAGCGTTTGGTGTTGCAGGATTTGACGCAAAAATTAGCGAAGAAATAGGCTTGAAAACATGCCCTTTAGAGCTCATGAGTATGCCAAAGTTTAACTCAGATTTCTTGTAAATAAAGCATTTTCCACAATAATACGCAGAAATTGAATGAAGAGTTTCAAATTTGAATTATCGTAATTATATGAAATATTTGTTTAATAGAGTGTAAGACAAACAAGCAAACACCATTTTTGTTCCGTTTTCTATTTTGACGTCAACAACTAATTCTAATTAATTATCTAGTTAATTAATTCTAATTATTTAGTTGAGTGCTAATTCTAAATCTAATTAATTAGCTCTTCAAAACAAGCTAATTCCAATTCTAATTATGAAATTTGAACTAATGCTGATTCTAATTAATTAGACACACAATCTTAATTACCCATCACTGGCTCCGTTTAATCCGTTGATGCTTTCCAAAGGACTTTTGAAGACATTCAGATTTTTAAGAACTGCTGTGAAGTTCCCAGTCGTGGATTTTTTCAGTAGCAAAACAATAAGCAAAAAGTACTCAAAACAACGATCGAACGAAATGTAAATGTGAGTAAAATCGGCAAATTAAATGACTGTCAAGTACAATACATAGCGGTATGATTTATAATGTAAACAAAAGAGGACCAAGCAGAAAATCCTGTGGGAGCCTACATATAAAAAGCACTAGGGCGAAAATTATCTTTTCAATGTAACGCGATAAGTAGCAGAACAACATAGACAGGCAGGCAGACATAAAGGGAGAAGAAGCGGTTTGATAAAAGAAAGTACATCTAAACTCCTCTAAGATCAGACTATCGTAAATTTAAAAAGCACTGAATGCAAGAACGATGAAGAGAATCTGAATTCAGAGCATCTGAATTCAGAGCATTCGGTTGTTGAATGAACCACTTCTTTTCTGTAGAATGTTGTGAATCTGATCTAATTATTTCTATGGCGTTGTGACAAATCCCCAACATATCAATCGATTGTCGCGGCAAGTTAAATCGCAATCTCAATCATAATCCATTGGAATTGCCAGGCTGAAGTTAGGTAGATCAGCGAAACAGATTTTGGAGCTGATATTAATACCTTAATGGGTCACTGTAAGAAGCAGTCGGCGCTAAAAACAAAAGAATGGAAACGCTTATTGTTTTGTCAGTATATCTAGCAGAAATGATGGAGTACGAATCCGCGCCTTTGTAAGTACTTAAAACGCGCAGTGTTTTGACACAAGCACTTATGCACATAAATACATACATACCTACACATACATACATACATACACATACATTCATACACATAATACAATCATACATATATACACTGTGAGCCATAAAAAACCGGGCCACTTTATGTTTAGCTATATCTCTGTCATTTCTTTATCGATTTTTACACTTTTTGCATTATTTTAAACAGGAATCAATACTCTAAAGAGCAGAAATAAACATTATCGATTTAGTCCTACATGTATGCTAAACTTGTCTTGCGAAACTGAAGACACTAAAAAACACGTGAGAATCGATAAATGCTGCATTTTTACTACTTAAATGCAAACAATTCTTCAGTGCCTTTATTTGTTTAAAGTTTGTGTTCAAAATGACTTCCTTTTTCACGTACACATTTTGCCAAGCGACGTCGCCACTGATCAATTGCAGTGTCAATAAGATGTTGTTCCAGATCGTTCCAGACGGATACGAGACACTGCCGAAGTTCATCAGTGTTCTGAATGCGCTGTTGGTACACGCGCTGTTCCATAATGGACCAGATGGAATAATCGAGTGGATTTAGGTCAGGCGAATTGGGTGGCCACATCTCTGGCCCTATGAAGTATGGTGCATTGCGAGACAGATACTCAATTGTTTCACGAGCCCGATGCGCCGGAGCTGAATCTTGTTGGAAAATGAACATGTCGCCAGCAATGTGGCGCATTTGTGGCAACAAATGTTGTGCTAGCATCACGTCTCGATAATATTGGCCATAGATTTTGGCTCCCGGGTCAACGAATATAAGCTCTGTGCGACCGAGTTTCGAAATTCCCACGGAAACCATGAGCGACTTGCTGAATGTTGTCCTGGTACGCAACATACGGTCTGATGAAATCTGTTTCTTTGACACTGAACGAGGCACATAAAGACGATCGTTTTGAGTGTTTGACGGCGCAGCAACTGTAAATAACTTTTCATCAGTGAAGAAAATGAAACCGACATCCGATACTGAGAAACGCTGCAGCAATTGTCTAGCTCGTACCAAACGAGATTGACGATTAGCGGTGGTCAGTTCCTGAGCCCGTCGTCTTTTTAAGCATTTCAGTTCCAAATCGTTATGAATAATGCGTCTGACCGTCGTTTGTGTAAGATTCAGCTCTCTCGCGATTTGTCTGGTTGAAAGATGTGTTTTAGGCTTGTCTTCCTGGCTCTGAACCAATTCATTGACGGCGGCGATATTATCTTCAGTTCGCGACGATTTTGGCCGACCACTTCCCGCAGCGCGTTCAACTGAACCGGTAGTTCTCAACTTTCGCAGAAAGTCATCTAATGTTTTTCTTTTCCAATTCTTGTTCGGAAACTCCTTAATTAATCGTCTAGAAGAATAATTTTTGCATTCCCGCAGATTTTTAATTAAAATTTTATCCTCAAAACTCAACATTTTAAAATTTTAACTCAAATTTTCAACCATCAACTTTATTTACATTATGCTGCGAAACGGATATGACGTCATCCGCGCAAGTAAATAAGTAAATCGTAGAGATTTAATTTTTCTTTCAAACGACACAAAAACTATAAAAAAATTTAAAATACCGACCGCGATATAGCTAAACATAAAGTGGCCCGGTTTTTTATGGCTCACAGTGTATCTATATACAGAATATACATACATATTATATATATACATAATATGCATACACATACATACAAACAATCATGCATACATACATACATACATACATAGAATTACATACATACATAAGCTTACGTGTTGAATGTTCTGTTCTTGGATCAGTTGCTGTATAATGGCGTTGTATACTTTTTGTAAACAGTACTGGAACGCACATCTGGAGGCCAGTGCATTAGCTTGGGCGCATGACAACTGCCGCGTGTGGGGTCACGGCCAAATCAAGTCGGTGGTCACAGACCCAAGGTTTTTGAAATATTTGGCAAAATACGGCAGTTTTGTTGGACAGAACATCCAGTATTATACTGCGCCCACTCCACTGAGTAAGCTTTAACAAATTTCATTTATTTGTTGATCTTTCTATCTGTGTATCTGTTGGGTAATATTGTTCGTTTACATAAAAATACAAGAAATTTCTTGCATCATTTCGTCTTGAAGGCCAATCGGCAGTTGTCAAAAAGCCTGAGTTTGTTAAAGTTACGAGGCAGATGGCACTTGGCAATCAAAATTGGATAAACTTTTAGAATCAGCGAAACGAAAATCTCATGTAGTTATTCATCAAATAATTCAAATTAGGAGACTTTTGACTGTACAGTGTTGAAGTTTTAACTCTTCTGTATGAAATACTATGCCTGCAAGACATAACACGAGTATTAGGTCTACATCAAAACATTTAAGCGCATTTGCGAAACGTAAACGATGTCAACAGATTGAAACAGAATCAAGGAAATTACCCAAAAATCTCCAGTTTCATTGTCACTAAGGCTGACGCGGCAACGTCAATTTCTGGAACTTGATCGGTTCCGACAATAGATTGTACAGACAATAAAGATGTCAGTGGTCAGACTGGTCACAGTGACAATGATGAGGGTGATGCTGACGCTGCTAGAGGACATGACTTACCAGTCGATCATGACCTAGGTAGGCTATTTAGGCTATTCAAGTGCTACTATAGTACTATTTTATTGGCCGCCCTTTCTATGCAAAGGGCGTGCCTATGCTATCGTTTAGGATAGGTGTGATGTCTGGCTGTCCATCTGTCACGACGCTTGTGTATTGTGATTAAAGGGTGCGCCGCAGAAAGTATAATTATATACTTAAATATGCAATGCCTTTTTTAAGTTTTGGTAGGCCGTATACAGACAGCACTGTGGGCTGCAGCAATAGTACAAGTAGGCCTACAGTGAAGTTAGTTAACGCAATAACTAATAATCTGGTTATTGGTGTCTAATTTATCTGTAGGATAGCGAAATATGTATACGCAATTTTATGACTGTGACCTAAAACCTTAGGCATTAGACAGACCTAGGCGGATGGCCTACACACGAGTCGGGCTTTCGTAGGGGCCACTCCACGGAAACATTCCTGCTCCGCTTGTTATCTGACTGCTATGGGGCCATGGATGGGAGGCGGGTGACCCTACTGGCCCTCTTTGACGTAAGTGCAGCTTTCGACACAGTCGACCATGAAATCCTTATCAAACGCCTCTCTATTTCTTTTGGACTCGCTGACCGTCCGCTTGATTGGATCACATCTTTCTTGGCTGGGCGGTCCAGTAGTGTGGTTGTGGGAGCAAGCAGGTCCCCCTGGGCCATGGCTCCATTTGGGCTCCCGCAAGGCTCCGTCTTGGCTCCTTTACTATATCTGCTCTACACTTCTGACATTGGTACTCTCTTATCTTCCTACGGTGTGCTAAGCCAGCTGTATGCAGACGACACACAGGTTTATCTGCATTGCGTTCCCCTCGCCGCGATCGGGGCTGCCCGCACCATGCAGCAGGCAATGGGGGCCCTCGCAGATTGGATGTCCTCAAACCGGCTCCGCCTCAACGCCCAAAAAACCCATTTCATCTGGTTGGGCACCAGGCAACAGCTGGCCAAGCTAGACCGAAGCGCTCTCTCAGCTGAATTCCCACTATGTCCTTTTCTCTGGTGGTGCGTGACCTCGGGGTGCTATTGGACCAAGAGCTCACCTTTGCACCTCATATAAACCAGGTATGCCACAGCTGCTACTACCAGTTGCGGCAGCTCAGGGCGGCATAGCTCACTGACTTTTAAAGCAGCCGTCTTCCTAGTTCACGCGTTTGTGCTGAGCCGCCTAGACTATTGCGCTTCCATTTACGCTGGTCTCCCGCGGGTTCGAATCGACCGGGCTGCGGCTCGACTCATTAGCGGATTTGGTCAGACCGACCGCATATCTCAGTATATGCGTGAGGTATTGCACTGGCTTCCTTTCCCTCAGCGCATCTCATACAGGATCGCGTCCTTGGTGTGGCGGTGTTTATCAGGCTGGGCACCCCCTTACCTGCGTGAGCTATGCCGCCCTCTTCTACTTGCGCGGGCCGCCGAGCTCTGCGCTCCTCTGTCCACGGTGACCTGGCGGTCTCATTCGCCCGCTCTGCAACAATGCAGAGCCGTTCCTTTTCTGTGGTTGGTCCAACAACCTGGAACGGGCTAACATTAGATTTACGACACCTTCCAAACTGTTCTCAGTTTCACCAACTGTTGAAGACTGCATTCTTCCGTATGGCCTGGGTCGGGAGCGCCTCTGAGTAGGGATCTTGAAGGGGCGCTATATAAATTTTGATTGATTGATTGATTGATTGATTGATTGAGTATATGAGGACTATGACAATATTGGTAAGACCGTTAGAACGCAAGGCTGCAGGCCTTACTGGGCCAAACGGAGGCCCATGAGGGACCCTGCTCATGAAAAGCGAGCTACGCCACTCGTACAAAGAATATTATAGTAGCGGTTCTTAGACACCGAAACAGAGCAAACTGGCTCCATGGCTACCATCATTGTCCGGCTGTCCGCTCATCAAAGAACGATCGACCTAACAACCTAGCGATCCGTACTATTTATCGAGGTGAGTGTGGCAGCTGTGATCCCGGTAGATGGCCACAATCGTCAAAGGTGCACATACCCAACTAACCAAGATTGACATGGAATTTCTCCGCGATAGGTTCCCAGACGTCCACTACTCTGCCTCAGTTTGTGATCTGAGCGTTACACTTGATCCTGTTATCTCATTGTCAGACCAAGCCAATCGTATCTCGGACATGCCTTATCATCCTCGGCGATCTACGCCAACTCCTCACCATCCTTCACTCACTCTCCCCTCGCGCGGTCAACAGTCTCGTTCATGCATTGATTTGTACTAGGGTTGACTTCGGCAACTCCATGTATGCTGCTCTCTTCTCTCTGCACTAAACCTTTCCAAACTTCAGTCAATACTTAACATCGGGTTCCGCGACAACTCGTCTACAGACTTTTCGTCTACGACACTTCGTCTACAGACATTTGGCCGACAGACATTTCGCCTACGAGTGTATCTGTATCCATTACGGCTAATCAACAGAGGCCGCTTTCTTATAGTTTGCGTAAAGACGTGCTAAATATTCTCAGGAATCCAGCTTC
The DNA here is from genome assembly GCA_020284085.1 of Aporrectodea caliginosa. Taxonomy (NCBI): domain Eukaryota; kingdom Metazoa; phylum Annelida; class Clitellata; order Crassiclitellata; family Lumbricidae; genus Aporrectodea; species Aporrectodea caliginosa. Next base: position 431,685 of record JACEVL010000561.1, read on the forward strand.
TAATTAGCGAAACGATTATTTGCGTCATTCCAACTTCTATTGAATCGAAAACTTAGTTTCATCCATACATGCAGCTTCTGTTTACGGAACAAATTATTTCGATCAATGAAGCTTCTTATTTCAACACAGGAATGTTTTCATCAATCCCACTTCATTTTAAAGTGACAACATCAAATAACTTCGTGGGCGAAATGCCTGTCGCCCAAATGTCTGTACTCTGTAGACGAAGTGTCGTAGACGAAAAGTCTGCGGACGAATTATCGTGACACCTTAACACTGCTGCCCGCCATATTGGTGGTCTCCCGAAGGTTGCTCACATATCTGCCTTCATTCGGGACACTCTTCACTGGCTTCCTGTGCCTCAGCGCATTCAGTTCAAAATTCTACCACATATGCGCATTGCGCAACTCTCTGGTCGGAGTATCTGCTTCATACTTTCAGACCTTATGTACCTTGACCTCTACACTCCCTGGTCGCTCCGCGCAATCCAGAAGCTTTGCTTATGTCGGCCCCTCTAGTTAGAACCATCTTCCGCTGAAACTGTGACTTAATCTTCTCAGTGTTTTTCTCTTCCTCTGTTTCAGATACGCCTGAAGACTATTATATTTGTTAGTGACAGTACTGACTTGGGTCGGGAGCGCCTGTGCATCTCTGAGTGGCGCTATATAAATGTTCAATTTCAATTACACGAGCTTAGCCGGACCTCAAAGGTGTTAAAGTTTGCTGGGAGGCTCAATTTGCCTCTCTCGCTGACTCACCCGATGGAAAAATTGCAAGACCCTTGCCGACGTGATGTTAGTAGAACACTATGAATAGCTGTTTGACACGTCATCGACATAGAACCCCGAAGGTGCCAATCTCAGCAACACAACCAAGTTAGTTCACATATCGGTCAATTGGTTTTCTCTAGTCCAGTTCTTAAATTAAGCGTCAGTGTCAGTTCCTTATGGTTTACTGTATTTGTAAGTTGCATGTCTAGTCGACTTAACGATGTCTTTTGTGTCTGTTGCAGAGCCTAAACAAATCATGAAAATGTATGGCGATGAAACTAATGAACTGATTTACTCCGGTGGCAAAGCCAGCTGCAAACCGAATAAGGCTTGCGGACATTTTACTGCGGTTCGACTCTTCATTTATCTGATTTGCATTATGAAGAACAGGAAAATGTGTCTTAAATGCATAGAAAAATAAAATCCACTGCAACTAAGATTGAGAAAGTACATATTTCAGTACCTTGCGTGACGCTATTGCTTAATAATTAAGTTCATTTTGTGTTATAATGTTTGATTTGCAGATTACGTGGAATACAACCTTCCTTGTAGGATGCGGATATGCAAGGTGTCTTAACGCCTTCGGAATCACTAGTGTCTGCAACTTCTTGCCAGGGTTAGTAATGATATCTTCGTCTTCGGCACAATCATCATCGTCATCATCAGTATTGTTATTATTATCATCATCGTCATTATCATTATCATCATTGTGACTTGTTTAACTTGTGCTATGTACATTGATTCAAGCTGCTATAATGGACACGTTAGGACTGGAACCTCTGTACAAGTAAATTGATACTTTATAAAAGAACATGCGATGCATCTGTTATCTGACTCCAGCTGACTTGATACACTTGTTGAAGAAAGCCATCTGATACCGATTAAAAATATTCAATTCATTATTTTGTAACCTTTCTTCTTTCTAATTTGCCGATCGGTATGTAATCTATGTGCAGAGGAAACGGCCATCCTACGCCATACCACCCAGGTCCAACATGCTCAGAATGTAAGAAATTTTCGAAGACCAAGTTCACGTCATGCGCAGCAAACATGTGTCGTGAGTCGTCTGCTATTCTTTGAATTCTAATGTATTCTTTGAGGTTAAATAGGTATCGTTTGCACTGTAGGCTATATAACGTATGCCGTAGGTGAATGAGGTTAGCAATAATGTAACCATTGTGTTAATATTTAATTGTCAAATATTTTGTAGTTTCTAGAGTAGTAAGTGAATATTCGACGTAGAATTTAATGGACGACGTGATGGATTACTTGTTTAAAATATTTTAGGTTAAATTATGACTACTGTATATGGTTCAAGTCGAACCCACAAATTACATTACTTTGCACGACATTTACTCCATCACAGCCCCATGTGTTGAGAGCCGTTTTGTGGTTGATTAGTCCATTAAAATGTGACCCAAGAAGTTAAGAGAGGTAGGACAGAAATGAGGATGAGGTTGGGAACACGCTTCACTGAACAGAGTGATCGCTGTCAGTCATGTTGCCAACAGCTCCGTTGGGAAAGAGTGACGCGACGCTAACATAAGCGTCTCAGGTTTCTTGTCCTCGTCACTTTAATCTAACCGCCTCAAAGATGCAGAAGATAAGGAAATTGATAACTTGCTGAGTGGCGAAAAAGGGATGGCGGTGCGGACCGGTGGAGAAAGTCCATTCTACAGAGCGGGACCTATGCAGGCGAAGGATCTGGATTGTGCCATGTCGGTCCTGACGCGGGTAACAAAAAGGTCTAGTCGATCAGAGGATCGAAGAGGACGCAGTAAAGTGGCAGAGAGGGGGCGAAGAATGAGATCGCAAAGGTAAGTTCTTACTTCGGAGCAAGACAATGAGCACAGTAAATCCAATGATAGCTAAGAGTTACGAGTTACAAGTAGTGATAGACAGTCAGACAGCAAGAGTCAGTCGTAGCTCTAGAAGCCTCTCTGAGGCCTGTTAATTAACATCAGGCAACGATGCAAAGTTTGTTAACATCACGCTACGATTGCAAAGTTTGGCTATGTCCAATATCCGAAGACACTGTTTGTCGCCCGCATGGGGAGATACGAGTAGATCATAATTCGTATCTAGCTGTCGTAATCATCGCAATTCCAGCTATCATTGGACTTACTGCGTTCATATACTCTCGATTGGATTCTGAAGGTATATGCAAACTAAAGGAGACAACGGGAATAAATTAGCCCTGTTCGTGGTCCAGTGATTGCCCTATAACCAGACAGGATAGCAATGTGATATTACTGTGTAGTGTGTAGAGTCATAGATTAAATAATCCTTGCATAATAACTCAGCGCCTTCGATTGATGCATTGCTGTTAGATATAATGGTTCTTAATAAGCAGAGACATAACAGTAATAGAAATAATAATGAAAATAACAACAATAATAGCATGTAATAATAATGATAATAATAATAATAATAATAATAATGATAATAATAATAATAATAATAATAACAATAATAATAATAATAATAATAATAATAGACCTCTAAGAGTTTTACTGTTCTTCACGTCCTTAAAGGGATCAATCTTGTTTACCTCGGGGTATATAACAATAGTAATAATAATAATAATAATAATAATAATAATAATAATAATAATAATAACAATAGTAATAATAATAATAATGATTTCTCGGAGAACGTTATTTACTCCTGAGGGATTATTTTTACCTCTGGAAAAAAATTAAAAAATAATAATAATAACGAAAACAGTAGTAGTAGTAAAAACACGTTCCTAAACACTCGTTCTTCCTTTCTATTTACAGGGCCAAAAGATAAATGTTCTCCGGTTGTAGAATGCAAGGTAACTGACTATGCGAACTGTCTCTGCGGTAAGTGAAGACACCGCAATAGTAGGCCTATTCAGTTTAATCGCTAACTGAATGTTAGTTTTCAAGTTCTTTACTGTAAGCAGTGGTACATGTTTCATGATGATCACAGTCGGCAAAAGGAGAGAGGCAACGACAGTCAAAGGCAATGGCTTGCAGGCGGATGCATGGCAATGAATGAACACCCTATATCTAAACATCTGTTATTAGTTTGCGCCCCTTCTTAAAGACACGGAAACGCAACAAGTTAATGTTGCACGGCAGTATCTTCCAGAGTGAAGAACCAACCACCGCGAAACTTCTATGCTGCACTGCGGAAGCAAGGGACAGAATAACAACCGAAACACAAATGTATTTCTTCCCATTTGTAAATAGAAATATGACGGAACTTTTTGCCTCCTCTTGCTCTTTTATATACTGGAACTTCGATTGACCAATGACCCCAACGATCGGGATTTTTCATCATGGTTTGGGAACTCAATGGGAAGTTGCCTCCTCTTGAATTTAAGTCTCGCTGCGTGCCTGCCCTAGTAGGCCTATTTATATGAATTCGTGACGCCTTAAAGTGCGCGCCTAGTTGGCCGCTGTTTTTGTTTAACTGTGACCAATAACTGATCGGGGCAGATGGTCCACCGGAAGTGTGTTGTAAGCGGGAGTAGTCAATATTTACCCCTCGTGGAGTTAGGAGGTACGAGGCTCGTCTCTCAACGGGCAGAGAACGAAGGCCGGATGTTTTTCTCTAGACGGACTGAGATAGAGATAATTTAAAACGTGTAGATACCGGTAGTGTAGTATTTTGGTTTTGTTAGGTTTTTTATTTAATGTAACGAAGTTGAACTTTTTCTTTGAATAAAACTTCGAAGCATAAAAGCGCGTAGTCCGACCAGCATACAGAAATCTTCACACCCAGATCACGCAAGGATATATTATAGTGAGGTCGCTCAGCAAGATGAAGGGGACCGGTTGGACAAAAGCACCAAACTTTGTGTACACTTTGGTTTGGTCATATGGTAATAGTTTTGGTAGGATCCACGCGATCAGTGCTAGTGGATCCTGTCACGTGACATTTTTCAGAAATCCAGCTGCCGTTGATTAAGAAAGGGTGATTCCACGTCAAGGCTAAAGTGCTCAATTGTCGAATATGGTCTCGATGTTAAACTTTTAAACAGTTGTGAATAATTTACCCAAATAGTTAAACAAAAAAGCTGAATAATGACACCAAGAACACGTTTCTAGCCCTCTTAGGCCTACCAGTACATGCTGAGATACAGGCATACAAAGGTACGAGGTCGAGCATGTCGGATCAAATTTCGACGACCCGTATCTCGGAAAGTAATTGACCAAAATTATTTTGGGACCGATTTATACATGTCTTATGTGGCCCAACAAGTGGGCCAAATTTCATGTAAATGCGAGTCGGTCATGTCAATCATGTTGGTTCAATTGACGAGGAATCGCCTTCTCTTAATCAACGGCAGCTGGATTTCTGAAAAATGTCACGTGACAGGATCCATAAGCACTGATCGCGTGGATCCTACCAAAAACCATTACCATATGACCAAACCAAAGTGTTCATAAAGTTTGGTGCTTTTGTCCAACCGGTCTGCACCCGACTAAATTTACGGTCTAACCGACTGCACTATTATAATATAGCTTTTCTCTCTCTTTCTTCTATGTGAAAAGTTGCGGTCTGCCAACTTTCTATTTTCAGTAAACGAAATATATATATATTAAAAAGGAAGGAGGCATTTGGAAAGTGAAGCTAAAGATAATACAAGTCTATCTTTTGGAGCTGCTATCAGCTTTACAACAGGTCAGTTGGGTTTTAAATGGATTGAGCTGGAAGCGCTTAGACGACAACCAAGCAAAAAGCGTTTAAGACGTCTCAAACATTTTATCAACTATAAGCAGCAAGCTTAGATCTATACCTTGGCTTGTTTTTATGCTTAAGTATCATCAGGATGGTAGATGGAGAGGGAGTTTGGCCATGGAATCCTTGGGGGCCTGGATGTCGTCCAACCGTCTCCGCCTCAACTCCTCAAAAACTCAATTCGTTTGGCTTGGCACCCGCCAGCAGCTGGCTAAGTTAGACATGGCTGCCCTTGCTACCGCCTTTCCTCATTTTGTCTTCTCCTCTGTGGTCCGTGACCTTGGCGTTACTCTGGATCAGGAGCTCACCTTTGCTCCTCACATTCACTCTCTCAGCCGTGCTTGTTACTATCAACTGCGCCAACTACGCACTATCGCTCGCTCGCTAAGTCCTACCGCTACTGCTACTCTTGTCCATTCTTTTGTCACTATCAGACTTGACTTCTGCTGCTCTCTCTATGTTGGCCTCCCGGCTACCCGACTGAGCTGTCTGGTTCGCGTCTTACGCTCTGCAGCCCGCCTTATTGGCCGCATACCAAAATTCGACCACATCTCCAGCTATATGCGCGACATTCTTCACTGGCTCCCGCTTAGGCAGCGTATCGAATATAGGGTAGCTGCCTTAGTTTGCGCGCCTGCCTGCTGGGTCTCGCTCCTGCATACCTTATTGAGCTTTGTAGCCCCACCCTTAGTATTCGAGGCTCGCGCTCCATCCGTTCAGCTGAACAGAGTCTTCTCTCTGTCCCTTTTGCTCGTACCTCCACCAGGCAGAGCCGTGCTTTCTCTGTGATTGGCCCCTCGACCTGGAATGGCCTCCTCTGACACTCCGCTCCCTTCCTAGAACCCCTTCTCAGTCATTCCTCTCTGAACTAAAAATGATCTTATTTGGCCGCGCTTTGGGTTGGGAGCGCCTCTGAGTAGTTCCTTGAAGAGGCGCTATATAAATTTTAGTAATGAATGAATGAATTATCATAGCTTTAACAATTCTTGTTGTCGTTTCCAGGCTCACCGCTTTATCCTTCCATATCTTTTCCAATCCCTGCATTGCTCCTTTTCCCAGAGTAATTCTTCGGCGTATCTCTCTCGCATCCCCCCCCCTCCCTATCGTTTAATACTGTACTTAAAAATTGAAACTGATCTTAGTTTCTATTTAAAGTGAGGTCGATGTCCACCACAAGCACAACTAAGACGTCGTCAAACAGTGCGCTCCCTCTGCAATTGTTTTGCTCTCCTTGAACACCTTTTAATAGTATTAATGTGAAACAATAAATAACTCAGTTTTGCTTTAGACGCAACTGATCTTCCTCTAACTCCTTTCTCCTTTCTCGACTAATTCTAAACGCAGTCAGCCATTAATCGAAAGCTTTGCTTGAAAAGTAGTGCCGCTAATAACGTAAAGTAGTCTATAACATTGTTAGGATGGGATATGAATTCAATCAAAAGATTTCTATGATGCCTTTATGGTCCAATACATCAGCAAAAAGGATTTGTGTATAATATTTGTCTAAATTCTGACAGCTGCTGCGATGAATGCCACAAGGGTCCGTCTGAAAGAAGAAAAGACCGATCGCGTCCTAACAATAGCAGGGAACCAGATAACGCACGTATTTCTTCCGTTCAACGTCAAATTGGCGACGGTCAACAACATCATCATCATCATCGTCATCGTCATCGTCATCGTCATCGTCATCGTCATCGTCATCGTCATCGTCATCGTCATCGTCATCGTCATCGTCATCGTCATCGTCATCGTCATCGTCATCGTCATCGTCATCGTCATCGTCATCGTCATCGTCATCGTCATCGTCATCGTCATCGTCATCATCATCATCATCATCATCATCATCATCATCATCATCATCATCATCATCGAAGCAGAAGACAGAATTCAGTTACTGATCTACGACGACGACAACGATACACAGAGGGAGAGGGAAGAGGACAACGACAGATCCACCAAGACGACGGAAGGGTTTGAGGAAAAGGTCTTCGTGTCTGTCTTCGCCTCTGCAGCATCGTCCGAGTCTTTCCTCCTCCTCCCTTCAGCAGCAGCAGCCAAGCAACAGCTATTGATATCTGAGTGTTCTGAGGGTAGCACCGTCAACGACGATGTCCGTCGTGGCCTCTGTTCAAATGACGGTGACAGCGGAGGAGGCGAAGGAGGAGGTGGCGCAGGATCTGATAGAGGCCGCCTCAGCTGTCGACTGCAGCTGATGGCAATTCTTAGTCAACAACAACAACAACAGCCTACTGAGCTTCATTTAAATGAGTACGAAGAAAACGGGTTAAATGACGACGATTGAAATGGATAACAAGTGGGTCTTAGTAAAATACAAATACAATTACACGTCTTCACGACCGACGACGTCGAACGAAAGCTTTTATCGGACGGTGGCAGAGCGCAGGACGCTCAGGATTTCTAACCCGTCTCCTTCCGCCGATAACACGACCACCGCCTGCGACATCGCCGCTATTCCCAACCGTCCCCTCGAGTTAACTCTGATCAAACAGTCCTATTGTACGCCCCAATTTAACCCACGTCTTATATCATCATCGGGAAGGAGGGAGAACGGAGGACACTTTCCGTTCCGAATACGATCCCACCGAACAAGCGTTTGGAAATCGTGTAAACGAAGAAGAAGCGGATGAATCTAATGGGACAGCGCATCAGGAAACCGATTACAATTATAGCCAATGCAATGAGAAACGTAGCATATACCACACATCTGCTGTTAATGCGAGAAATCCGGGTCTTTTCAGCACAGCAATAATAGATGGACATCGTAACGATAATACCACAGCTCCTTTTACACTGGGCAATGAAAACAGCGTTGAAGAAACGGGAGAAAAGATGGCAGAAGTCCAGCAACCGTACCGTCATCTGTTTCAAAGAACCTAAATGGAGTAAAAGTTGCTTCAGACGTTCCAACGACGCCTATCCATTATAGACTTAATCAGACGCCGCCGTTGAAAAGGTTTGTCTACCGTTCATACAACGCGGCCAAAGACATGAAACTGTGGGAGCAGCGTCGTTTGAAGGTAGACCGTCAGAGGATGATTCTAAATGACCATCATCATCATCAGTGACCAGCATCGTTCCAGACACGGCGGCCACTTACAGACCGACGGCAGACGACGACGATGACAAGAAGACGAGACAGAAGGAGAAGGTCGTCTTAGTTCACAAGAAGACTCTTCTTAGTATGTTCTTAGTCGTCGTAAAACAGGACATGGATTTCATCGAAAGATCCGGTCGTCACAAGGTCATCGTCGTCAACTATTTTGAGATCGATGAAGCGGCGCAAGTTGATCCGTACTCGACCTCGACACAAGTAGACAGAGGAGGAATATCATCATCATCATCATCATCATCATCATCATCATCATCATCATCATCATCATCATCATCATCATCATCATCATCATCATCATCATCATCATCATCATCATCATCATCATCATCATCATCATCATCATCATCATCATCGCCGTCTGTGGTTATTGCTGTAATTAATTCTTCATTCATTGGCGCCGTAGTTTTCGTCAGATCTTCCAGGTGCAGGTTAAGATCTCACTGGAGATCTTAACCTGCACCTGGAAGATCCGGCACGTCCAGAGTCATCTGAATTCGCCGTGATCATGGAACAATTTGGACTGGCTCAGCATGTTGCTGAGCCTACCCACAGCCTTGGTGGATGGCTAGACGTCATAGTCACCAGGGATGACTGCCAGGTGACGGACGTCAACGTTCATCCTCCCATCATATCTGACCATGGTCTCGTGATCGCCTCCATTCCATTTATCTGCGAAACCTCGCTTCTCATCACAAGACGGATTCGTCTATGGAAAAAATTGGATCATGATGCCTTTCGTTCGGCGCTTCAGGCTCAACCTCTCTTCAATAACGTCGAAGCTTCATCCTCTTCGACTGCGGCAGAGATGTTCTCTTCCTATGAGGCAGTGATGTCAGAGCTCTTGGATTCGTTTCTTCCTTTACAAACAGTTCGATCTCGACATCGTCCTCTGTCCCCATGGTTCAATGCGGATTGCAGAGCGCTTCGACGTCAGGCTCGGCGCCTCGAACGAGTCTACAGGAGAACGCGCTCTCCTTCAGACCGGACAGCCTGGATTCGCTTCGTCCGGAAAATGCACACCACCTACCGGGACAGAGAACGGGACTACTGGGAGTCTCTCATCATCCGCCAGTCAAAGGAACCCAAGAAACTTTGGACTACGTTCAATGGTCTTCTTGGTCGCCATTCATCAAGCCACCAGCCGCAGTCTTCTCCGCCTTTCACCGCGGATGTCTTCTTGGAGCGTCTTACTGCCAAGATCGCATCCATCCGCGCTACTACTTCTACAGCTCCTCCACCAGACTTCACTACTACTGACGCTCGTCTTTCCATCCTTAATGAGGTCACAAGCCTGGAGTTGCGTCAACTCATTCTGGCCTCTGCACCGAAGACGTGTGAATTGGACCCTGTGCCCACATTCCTCGTCCAAGAGCTCGTTGATGACCTCCTTCCTTTCCTCACCGAGCTCTGTAACAGGTCGATTCAGGAAGCTGAACTGCCTGCATCACAGAAGCGATCTGTTCTTCTCCCTTTCCTGAAGCGAGATGGACTGGACGCAAGTGATCCTGCGAATTACCGTCCTATCGCTAATGTGACATTCCTCTCTAAAACTTTGGAGCGTATTGTAGCTAACCAACTGTTTGTTTATTTAGACATGCATGGGTTGCTGCCTCCCTTACAGTCGGGTTTTCGGAGGAATCATTCCACCGAGACTTTGTTGGTTCGCCTTCTTTCGGACTTCTATGGCGCCATGGACAATGGTCAGATAACTCTATTGGCTCTATTTGATGTCAGTTCAGCTTTTGATTCTGTCGACCACTCAATCCTGCTTCAGCGTCTTTCTGTCTCCTTTGGGCTGACTGGCAAACCCTTAGATTGGCTTTCTTCCTTCCTCACTGGGCGCACTAACTGTGCTGTTGTTGGGTCCTCTAGGTCCCGCTGGGTCCCTGCCCCTTTTGGAGTACCCCAAGGGTCGGTTTTGGGCCCTTTGCTATACATCCTGTATACGTCTGATATTAGTTCCCTGCTGCTGTCTAGTGGGCTACTACATCAGCTTTATGCTGATGATATACAAGCGTATGTCCACTGCCGTGCGGCCGATGCGGTGGCCTCTGTTGGGCTGATGTGTCGTGCTATTGATGCCCTCTCTGGTTGGATGGCCTCGAACCGTCTGCTCCTGAACCCATCCAAAACTCAGTTTATCTGGCTTGGTAGTCGCCGACAGCTGGCCGGTGTAGACATGCAACTGTTGGCTGAAACTTACCCTCATGTCATTTTTGAGTTTGAGTTTGAGTTTGAGTTTATTGAACCATTTGCATTCAAATTCAAAATTACAGTGCATAAACAGCAATCACATTAAACAACTTAATTATCTAACAGCGCGTTATAGTTTAACAGTATGTGAGCCAAAAGAATATGAGTATGCGAGTCAAGTAGCAAATGATTCATGGGGAGATGAAGCTGGGACAGCTTATCTAGTCTTCCCCACTGGTTACCAGTCAAAGAAATACAACAACAAAATGTATTGGGTTAACAGGCTAAGGCAGCCGTACAGTTAGTAACAGTATTCATAGTTAAAACGATAATAGTCAGCATCACACTCCAAGTTATGAGTTGCTGAGTTAGTACTGGTCAATCAGAAAAGTCTTATATACACACTTGAATGCAATCAGCGAGCGTAGTTCACGCATGCAAGAATCAATAGAGTTCCACAACTGCGGTCCTTTTATTCTGACCGAGAAACATCTAGCATTTATCCTGCCTTTTTCTGTTCTGTAGTTTTGTCTATGTCTGGTGTTATAATCATGTACATCAGTAATCACTGTGAAGTATGAGTTAAATAAAGCTGGGAGAGTGCCATTGTGGTGCCGGTACATTAACATTGCAAGTTGAAGTTTATAAATGTCGTAAATTGTTAAAAGGTTTAAGGACTTAAACAGGTGGCAACTCTCTGCTAGATAATGAGCTCCACTGATAACTCTTATTGCCCTTTTTTGGAGGATGTATATAGGTTTAAGCATATTCTGATACCCACCTGCCCACACCACAGTACAATAATTTAAATAAGGCAGTAGAAGGGTAGTGTACAATAACTTGAGAGAGTGAGCTGGTAAAGACCCCTTAAGTCTGTGAATGATCCCCACAGTTTTGGCTACCTTGTTCTTCACATGCTCCACATGCTCCTTCCAAGTAAGGTTCTCATCAATGATAACCCCCAGAAATTTGACTTTAGAGACTCTGCACAATTGAACGTTATCGATAGTTAATGTAGGGTCAAAAGTATTCGGTATCCTAGACTTTTTGCTTTTAAATAAAACATAGTTTGACTTCTTTATATTAAGTGATAACATGTTCACTTGGAACCAGCAAGATAACTTACTAAGCTCCAAATTCATAATTTGGAATAGTTGAGAGTAGTTTTTTCCCATTATAAAAGCCGAAGTATCATCTGCAAAAAGTACCAGTTGCAGGGTGGGGGAGCAGGTTGTGATGTCGTTTATGTAGATGAGAAATAATAAAGGACCCAAATTTGAACCTTGCGGAACCCCGCAAAGTATGGGTGCAAGACTGGATAGAACCCCTGCATAGGAAACCCGTTGATATCTATCCTTGAGATAGGATCTAAACCATTCCAGAGCAATCCCACGAATTCCATAATGGTATAGCTTGGCAAGTAAAATGTCATGATTTAAAGTATCGAATGCTTTTGACAAGTCTAAAAATACACCCAGGGTACAACTACTTACATCCATAGCTTCGGAAATATTGTCTAGGACTTCGATAATAGCTAAGTTGGTAGAGTGGTTCTTTCTGAATCCAAATTGTTTTTCATATAGAATTTGGTTAACTGAAAGAAAATCATATATTCGCTTGTACATAGCTTTCTCCAGAATCTTAGAAAAGCAATTTAACTTGGAAATGGGACGATAGTTCTTTATCTCAAGACAGTCTCCAGTTTTAAATATAGGGGAGATGATGGCAGTTTTCATATTAAAGGGAACAATGCCTGTTAAGAAAGATTGATTGACCAAGTGGGTCAACGGTAGTGATACATACTTGGCAATACGTTTTATGATATCAACTGGTAAATCGAGTGAACCAGTGGCTTTGGTATTTTTCAAACTAGCTATGATGGCCTGGATTTCGGCCTCATTGGTAGGGACTAAAAATATGGTGTGACTATTCATGTCTTTGAGGTAACTGTCATAGGAAGTAGAGGAAGTAGGGATTTCGGCGGCCATTTTTAGTCCTAGAGTAGCGAAATACTCATTAAAAGCATTAGCAATTAATGTGGGGTCTTCTAGTAGTTTATCGTTAATTCGTATAGGGGACCTAATCCCAGGGGGCTCATTTTGATGCAAAGCTTCTTTAATAACCCCCAAATTTCCTTAAGGTTGTCCTTACAGACTTCTAGTCTATTGATATAGTATTGTTTCTCACAATTACGTAATATATTAGTGAGTTTATTTTTATAGGTGCTATATTTCTTATAGCAGTCAGTAGACCCACTCCTTAGATAATTTTTATACAATTTATTTTTATTTTTACATGATTTTAATAGAGATTTGGAAAGCCATGGCTTAGTTATCGTTTTATACCTTCTAAGCCTAATTAGCTTAAGTGGAAAACAGGAATTATACAGTGAGTTAAGTTTATCATTTAAGGAGGTCGAGATATCATCAGGGTTCTCAAGGTTAAGAACATCTTCCCAGGTTTCATTTTCGATCTGTGCATAGAAGTTATTGAAAGCCTGCTCATGTTTAGGCCTACTCAGTACATGTTTAGGTTTTGGCAGCAGCTCTAATTTGCAGTCAAGGATGACAAAGATAGGTAAATGGTCACTAACATCAGCGTACAGTATACCAGAATATTCATTATATTTTAAGGTATTGGAAAATATATTATCTATCAAGGTGGAGGAGTGGCCAGTAAATCTAGTAGGCATGGTTATTAATGGGCGGAAGTAAGCAGAAAACATGTTGTTTAAGAACTCATTGGTGGGAAGATGAGAATCCCGGTTGAGTAGATTGAGATTAAAGTCCCCACAAATGTAACATGGTTTCTTAGATCTAGCCAACGAATTTGTTAAAGTTACTAGATCGTGGTTAAATTTCGTCGGCCGAGAATCAGGTTGTTCTAACTGAAAGAATGTTGTTTTCGAGAAAACGGCAGAAGTATCTTTGTACAGCAAAATGATACATTCAAGTAGCGAGTAAGCTATCAATAAATAGCTCTGGAGAATCAGCATTTTTCAGCCACAATGTTGCCTATGTTATTTTTGTTGTTTATTTAAATTTTTTTTCAACTTTGGAGTTACAGTGTGAGATAGAACAACATAGCGCTCAATGCCTGGCTAAAAATAGGGTCGGCCGCGTTTCAACGTGGACATAGAACAAGCTAGTCCGTAAACATGCTGTCAAAATGGAAATAGAACACTATAATTCTGGGTGTTTTGGTACTTCCGAAATGTCTATGAATGTTCTAACTTCATGTGGGGATAGAGCAAGCTGCGCCAAATTCAACGGTATCAAAATGTCCCAAAACATAAAAAGTGGAGTTAGAACAACCTGATTCTCGGCCGACGATTTAGCAACGTCTGTATTAGGGGGTCTGTAGATAGATCCGACCAAGATGGTAGAATTTGAAGATAGGGAGATGCTGACCATTAAGTATTCAGCTTCACTGTCAAAGGTAAAATTAGTACAAATATTTTGAGCCAGAAGACCATCGTCAACCAGAATTGCAACCCCACCCCCTCTGCCCACCGGTCGAGATTTTGCAAAAGTTTTATATCCTGGATATCTAATCTGATCCTCAGTTTCAAAGGTAGACCAGGTTTCTGTGAGTGCAATGACATGAAATTTACTTTTTATGTTCTTAATGTAGGTCCAAAGATGAGTTTGATTTTTATTATAACTATTATTATTATTTTATTTTTCACTTACTGTACGTGACCTTGGAGCGACGCTCGACCAAGAGCTTAGTTTTTCTCAACACGTTAACTTGCTCACGAGAAGCTGTTACTACCAGCTCCGCCAGCTGCGTGTTGTCCTCTCCTCTCTCTCTCATGATGCTGCCGTTGTTCTTGTTCATGCCTTTGTTACCAGCAGAGTTGATAACTGTAGTTCAATTCTCGCTGGTCTCCCTTCTGGCCTAATAAGCCGTCTTGACCGGGTCCTCCGCACAGCTGCCCGACTTATTGGTCGTATTCCAAAATACGCTTCAGTCTCCGCTTACATGCGCGATGTTCTGCACTGGCTTCCTGCCTCGCAGCGCATCTCTTACAGGATAGCAGCCTTAGTTTGGCGGTGCCTTGCTGGCTGTTCTCCATCATACCTTTCTGACCTCTGTCGTCCTGTCTCTGACCTAGCCCCCCGTCGGGCTCTACGTTCCTCGGCCAAGGGAGAGCTCCTTGTCCCCGGGCCCGTTTATGTGTCAAGCAGCGCCGAGCTTTTTCGGTTGTTGGGCCCTCAACCTGGAATGGGCTCCCACTTGAGCTGCGCTTGATGCCTCGCAGCAATTTGCCTGCTTACTGCCGCCTTCTCAAGTCTTCTCTGTTTAGCCGTGGCTGGGCTGGGAGCGCCTCTGAGTAGTTTCCTTGAAGGGGCGCTATATAAATGCTTGGAATGAATGAATGAATGAATGAATGAATGAATGAATGAATACTAGGGTTCGTTATAACGATGTTCTGTGCTTCGCCAAGGGAAAGAAGCTGAAGAGGGCAAAAGTCTCTCCCTGCATTGACATCTCCAATGCTGGCTATTAACAGCAAAGACCATAATTATGTATGCCCACACAGAACCAATAATTATTTTAACCGCGCATAGTCCATCTAATTTATGCCCATTAAAATGCTGGCAGAGGACATTTTAAAAAACCAATCTCGAAGGGGACCAAAAACCGTAAGAGCGTTCTCGATTTTAGTCAAGACTTTTGACGAATTTTCTGTTTCTAGGAATTCTCGGAGCGTTATGTGGGAGTACAACACTCCCATATCCCATGTGGAACGCAAGAGAGGCGCTCAATTCTTTCCTTTCACTCTTGAGCCGCCAGTGAGCGAATCGCAAGGTTCTGGACATGAAGCCAGCCCACAACAGGACTTGCAGTTAACTTTCCAACGGATTTACGTAAAAGTTCATTCAGTCAGGCAGGCCAACGCAAAAGCTCTGAATCCAAGTTTCTTTAGTGCTTGTGTGACAACAAAATCACCTTGGGATGATGAACATAGTCCTCGTCTGGATTGGAGAGAGAAGCAGGGTGTGGCCTTCGAAGAAAGGTAGGCTATGAAGAAAGAGTGCTTGTGTAGATTTTCAACTGATGCGAACTTGTATGGGAGCCAATGTAGTTTTCGAAGGGTAGGGTTGACATGATATTTATTAAGGTTCTTGATCAGCTTTGCAGCGTAATGGATAACAGTAATGACAGTGTAAAGATCCAAGTTAGTAAAAAAGCAGAAATTGTCACTTTATAAAATCAGTGACATACGATTTAAAGGTGTGTAAGCAGAATTTTTGAATGTTATAATAATTATTATTGTTTGATGTTGATCGACATCTTGCGGCTGCCATGGCGGGGTCGTTGTTTTCGACCTTAAATTAATAGACATTCATACTAAACATGACTTTGTTATTACACGGTGTCCTTGAAGAGAAGCTAAACAATCATTAATAAAATCGATCGAATAATACTTCCTTTAATATTAAAATGGACGGAAATTTATATTAAAGTGTGGTCAATGTCCAGTGTCTACCACAGGTAAAACTATGATTTCGTTGAACAGTGCATTTCAGTGCATTTTTTCATTTCCTAAACACCTTTAAATCAGTTCCGCATTTATACAAAATACTCGATCAGAAGAGCATTTTTATCTATCACTATGTGTATGTATGTATTTATGTGCGTATGTATGTGTGTATGTTTGTTTGTATGCACGTATGTAAGTGTAACCTATGAAGAAAGAGCATGCTGGACTGTCTAACGGCGCTGAGCTGTCAAGCTGGGCTGAGCTGTAGCAGTATGCATAAGAGGGGCAATCAGGAGTTCGTGGGCAGCCGACCGGAGGGTTGATAAGCACGAGTAAACTACAAACATAAAACGCTTTAAAAACACCTGAAGTTGTCAAAGATCCGATGAAAATTCAATTGCAAACAATTTGGTGACAAAAGTGCATACTTACATCATGTATTAATGGGGGGCCCGTGGCGCATTGGATAACATCTGGCACACAGACCGAGAGGTACCGAGTTCGAGCCCCCGTTGGGCGGATATGTTTGTAGGCTGCTATTAGCGCCGTTGTATTGCAAGCTGTCTGTTCTGTTAGTAGTTAAGATTTAAATTGCATAACATGTAAATGTACAGCGCAGTGCGTTTGTCAGGCGCTTATTATTATTATTATTATTATTATTATTATTATTATTATTATTATTATTAGATTGATTTAAAGGTGTTTAGGAAATGAAAAAATGCACTGAAATGCACTGTTTTACTCAACCAGGGGTTGGGGTTAAACCCCTGGATCTTCGTCTAACCTCTTCAGCTGAATAATTGAAAAGATGTTGGGGTCAGGAAAGTAAAATATCTCTACATTAGATTTGTAAGCAGATCACAGTATCCAACTAACAATGATTGCAAATGATTAAATTGTGTTTGCACTGTCCTCTCGTCAGATTTGGTAGCGCAGTAAGGACCTTCACCACAGTCAATCTATATTCCTGTAGTAACTTACATATGAAAGTATTATTTATTATTTTTATTAATAAGCATATACTTTATTATGCACCACTATCTTAAAGAAGAAATTATGTCGACGACAGGAATGGCGTCATTGGATGTTTGAACTAACCCAAAGACATAGAACCCAAAAAAGACAATCTAATGACCAAGCATTAATCGATGGCGCTGAGCAGTTGTGAGCGATGGGCTTGATCAAGGTCCCTACACAGTAACCGTCTCAGGGAAGGAGGATCGAACCCGTACTCTCTGCGATACAAGGCGAGTGATCTAACCAAATGGTTACCGTGTTCCACAATGCAATCCTTAGCATTGTAAATAAAAGTAGTGCTCAGCACTATTATGCTGTTGAAAGGCTGAATACTCACTCATACGATACTACATTGGAATTATAACGTTAAAGCGAAAATAAAGAATTCATAGCATCAGAAATACACAAGTTAAAGGTGTTTAACTCCACGTCGCAATTAAATAACTTATATAGGCTCTAAAATAATCAATTTAAAGGTGTCTGCTAACCCGATATTTTTTCCCGATCAATTTTCTCTCATAAGTCTTATAAATTTATTTGGAATAAATTAGTTAAAATCGCATCAAAATGAGGAGTAAAAGTAATCATTTTAACCCTCATTTTGGAGCCCCCTTCCTTTGGCGTCCGGGTACACATGTCCCTCTGCTTCTTCTAACCTCCTCAACTAAGTAACTGAAAAGATGTTCGGAGTCATGAAAGTAAAATATCTCATACGTCGTCAGTTGTTTCGAGTGCAACACGTTAAGCTACCGAAATTACCCCATTTTACCATAATTACCGTGAAAAATCAAAAAATTGCAGCCTATAATTATAAGGTGAAATTTAGAATAAACGTATTATCAGGTACTTTCCGAAATCCCTGAAACAGCAGTTACTGTACCTACCTAACCCGTCCGACTATTGCAATTATCATTCCAGTTTCATGGAATATTATAGGCAAACATGGGACTTTGTCATAAACAGTTCCACCGCAGAGGAAGCATTTGAAGCCTTCTATTCCTTCTTCTCCATCGTCTATGACACATTTTTCCCACTAAAATCTATTACGATCAAAAATGGAGAGCCTCCCTATTTAACACCAATCGTAAAAAATCTACTACGAAAGAGAAACAAGCTATATAAACAAAACCGCGTTGAAGCGGCCTCCGCACTATCCAACAGGATAAACAATCTCATTACGCGACACAATGTTACATCTTTTGACAAAGCTAAGCGAGGTTCACGTGAAATGTGGGCGGAGGTAAAGCGTCTGAGGGGGTCTGATGCGAAATCAACCCCTCCTTCAAGAGGAGTCATGGCATCCACTCTAAACCAGCACTATGGGACTATATCCACGGATCAGCATTATACACCTCCACGACTCAAGGCCACCGTCGGTGGATGCGATCAAGAAATCATAGAAGAATTCAGCATCTTCAAAATGCTGGAGGCAGCAGGAAAAACAGCAACAGGACCAGACGGGATGCCTCCATGGCTCCTGAGCAGAGCTGCTTCAATGCTTGCGAAACCGATCACATTTCTATGTAATCAATCCATTTGCAACTCATTTGTTCCTCCTCAATGGAGGATGAGTAACATTACACCTGTACCTAAGGTACAGCGACCGGAAACTGAGTCAGACTATCGACCTATATCCATTACTTCAATCTTATGCCGCATCCTTGAGAAGTATGTTGTGCGACGGTATTTCTACTCTTTCATGACGCAGCCACAGAGTAACCGGGAGTTTTCTGATCAGTATGCTTTTCGGCCGACTGGTTCTACCACAGCTGCCCTCATATCCATAACACATCAACTCTCTGAAAATAATGCTACAAGAAAGCCCCTTTGTTCACCTGATAGCCCTGGACTTCTCAAAGGCGTTTGATACTGTGAGGCATGCATATCTGGCAGAGCAGCTCGCTGCACTACCCATCCCTGACAACATATACAATTGGATCATAGCCCTTCTCAGTAACCGCCAACACTGCACAAAATTCCTTGGAACAATCTCAGATGCCATTGAAAGCCACACCACCCTCGCAATAGACTGTTAAAGTATGCTGACGACAGCTACCTCCTGGTTCCTGCTGAAAATAGCGGTACGATTACGTCTGAGGTTGACCATATCTCGGCATGGACCATTGAATGCAATCTGAAGTTGAACCAACATAAGCTTCAGGAGATGATTGTGCACCGACCCAGATCGAAGTTTGACAACATACATCTAACAGGTGCCAAGTCGGGATTCAAAAGGGTGGAAAGTATGAATATTTTAGGAGTCACCCTCACAGGAAAATTTGACTTTGATAAACACATAGACAACATCTGTAGGAGGGCAGTCACTTTATGCTCTCCGTGTTCTTACTGCCCATGGGTTATCGGAATCATCACTCCACGACGTTGTCCGTGCGACTACTCTTACCAGGATGCTGTATGCCTCTCCGGCATGGTGGGGGTTTGTGGGTCAGGACGGGCGAACACGCCTACAGGCGATGCTGCGGCGACTGGTCTACTACGATACCTGCCCGAAAACAACCCAAGTTTCGAACAACTATGCCAGAGTGCTGACACCCGCCTCTTCGGTGCTGTTCGTGCAGATCCAGACAATATTCTACATGACCTACTGCCCCCAATTAAACCTGTAGTATATGATCTACGTCCACGTAAACATGACAGAATTCTACCTGTTGCAGACAAAACTTTTATTATTAGGATGATTTATTCGTGATTATATACTTCATAATGTACACCAAAGTGCGGTTAGCAATTGGATCAATAAAGGATATACAACAAAACTACACCCTCTTACCTGCGTGAGCTATGCCGCCCTCTTTCTACTTGCACGGACCGCCGATCACTGCGCTCCTCTGTCAACGGTGACCTGGCGGTCCCATTCGCCCGCTCTGCAACAATGCAGAGCCGTTCCTTCTCTGTGGTTGGTCCAACAACCTGGAACGGGCTAACACTAGATTTACAACTCCTTCCAAACTGTTCTCAGTTTCACCAACTGTTGAAGACTGCATTCTTCCGTATGGCCTGGGTCGGGAGCGCCTCTGAGTAGGGATCTTGAAGGGGCGCTATATAAATTCTGATTGATTGATTGATTGAGAAACGCCTGTAAACATACAGTGGACCATGTATGTTTTGACACCTTGTATTAAACTGAGTAATGCAGTACTGTTGGCCGCCTACCTTTTGTATTTAAAACCTGTGGCTCATCCATTTGTCCGCACACACCAAGATGTTGCAGCAAACGTCTAAGCATTGCAACTTCGCAATTCGCTTTTCTCGTTGCTTTTCACTGGAATTATAGCCTACTGTAAGCAACTATCAGTATTCACTACAACGATCATCTAGACCTTATACGGACCATTAATTTTGTTTGACAAAAGCAGCGTTATTAATTGTAATAATAGGAAGAACAATAGCTGTGGCTAGACGATAATCACGGTCAAAAGTGAAAAAGTCACGGCGTGCTTTCTACATTTTTTCCCCAAAATTTACTGTGAATTCAAGGCCCCAATTCACAGTCATTTAGTGGTCATAAAACATCGCGCTGACAAACACTTTTCACTCCGTTTACGACGTTGCATCAGCGCAGACACTGTGTGACTTAGTCAGTAAGTAAAAATTAACGATGTCACGGCTCCAAGTCAGATTATAATGGTTTAATTTACTTTTGGCACCCACTGGCAGTCGATTAAAAATGCCTTCGTTCTTGGCCAAGCATTATTCATGATTAAGGCGGCCGTTTTAGGTCCAATTGTTATGTTTAGCAACAGAAATTTATGGCTATCATATTCAACCAATCAGCACAAGTCCGTTGCGATCTTCTTACTTATCGACACGTATTGCATGACTGTGATTTCTCTAAAGTGGGGGTTTAACAATTTCTAGGAAATGTGAGTCAAACTGTCTCTTCGCATATTTGTATCTCTGTTGAGTAGCATCAAATGTAATTCAAATACAGATTAATGGAATCAATAGATTTATCTTACGATCCGGAAGAGTTTTAAAGGGATATTTGTTTGTGAGAATCTGTTGTTGAAAAGTGATTTTAATTTCGAATGAAAGTGTAAACACTAGCTCTATATCCTCCTCCGACGATCAGTTGGTTCTTTTCGTTGTCATAATACAATCTTAATGGCCATCGGAACTTCGTTCCTTCTGTTTCTTGTTTTGTATGGTATAGAATTTGATTCCATTTAAGATCAGAATCCAAGAGAATCGCTCTACTGTTCCCTGTGTCAGCTACAAACACTCGATCGTCTGAATCGATTGAGAGATAATGATCGTCTGAATCAAGAGAGAGAGGTTTGTGTAATTCTTGTGTTTTATTTGAAGGAATAAAACGACGGATGACCATCTGTCCATCTCTGGTCACTTCACTTATGCCACATCCACTCTTCCTCTTTCTTCCACTTGACCAACTGTCTCTCTTATCTTCTTCTTCCACACACCAGTGAAGGATGACGAAATTCCCGATGGATGTTTCAACTGCATGACGAGGGAATTCAATGTCTTTTGGTAACTGAATGGATCGAATAAGTTTTGCGTCTGATCCGTATATCATCAAAATGGACGATGAACGATTGACTATCAACAACTGACCATAATTCGATATTGACATAGTGGATGGCTCATAATCAGTGGTCAGCCATTTGATGGTTTTGTGCTGGTCGTCTGTTTCTTTTGTAATCTTCCAGACGCAATACAATCTTCGGTCAGCGATGTAGACACAATTTTCGTTCTCACTGGATCCAATGTCAACGGGATCATTAATCTTCTTTATTTTGATTTTCTTCAGAAGACAAAATGGATTATTATCCTCAAAAACACGAAATATAGAATCAGAAAAAATTTCAGATCCACAGAGGAAGTATATTTCATTTCGCAATTTAGTCACTCCCTTCACCAATGCACTTCTTCCTACGTCGATTCTCTGAGTGAAGTCGATGGAAATCGGACACACGACTAAAATGAAAACGAAATCATAATTCATTAGCATATAATTGATTTCTAATAATATCTTCCTTAATTTATTTATTAATTATAATACTTGTATTATAATTGACTACTAATACTTAGTTGCTTTCAATTACTGTTTCCTTTGTGTATACAATTATACATGTATTACTGTTATTTATTTTAATTACCGGTATACAGTTAGAATTAAGATGCATTTGACAAATGTTTGGTCATTGTAATCGTAATCGTATATATATAGCGCCACTCAAGAACAGAGGCGCTCCCGATTCGGGCCAGTGTCTTCACTGGTGAAGAGAGAAGTTTTCAGGCGCTGGCGGAACTGGTCAAAAGAAATGGTAAAAGGTCGGCCCGGAGGGACTGAGGCAATCGGTTCCAGCTATTGGGACCCACAACAGCAACACTCCTAGACTGGGTCGTAGAAGTACGCACCCGCGGGACAGCCAAATGCCACGGGCCGAGGACCTAAGGGAGGATCGACTGGGCAGAGAAGATACTGGGTACAATATGACCTAAGGTAGTGGGGAGAAGAGCCAGCAAGACAGTTACGCATTATGGAGCAGACCTTGAATTGGATGCGCTGGTGGATGGGGAGCCAGTGCAGGGAGTCACGGATGAAAGAGGAGATATGGTCAAATTTCGCAATGCCCCTATGAGGCGGGCGACAGCGTTTAGGATGACCTGGAGCTTAGATGTCTATGTGGAGAAGAGACCAATGTAGTCCGCACTCCCATAGTCAATCCTGGAATAGATCAATGCATGGACCAAAGTCGTGATAGCGTGCAGTGGGAGTGCTTGGCGGATATCACGGAGTTGGCGCAAGTAATAGAAACAGGAGCGAGATACACTATTGACGTGATCAGACAGAGAAAGGACAGGATCGAGAATGAATCCAAGATCACGGACAGAGGAAGAGAAGTGCATCTTAGGAAAGTGAGTCAGCATCTATCTTGATAAGCTGGGCACGAATACCTCTCACTCACAACTAAAAAAACATTCTTAATATATACTAATAACTAACAATTATTATGCATTCATTATGTTTCTATTATTATAAAAAAATAGAATTGAGTGCTGTTGTTTACTTAGACCGTGAAATCTATTCCTGTAAGTTTCTTTGAATTTTTTATTTTTTTAATATATGTAGGCCTACTTTATTTCAAACAAGGCAGAACAGAGAAACTAAGCGAAGACTAGAACAAAACAAAAAGTCAAAAATACAAAACAGACTCTAAGAAAACTCAACTAATGCTACTCTAGTTAATTTAACTGGCTGCTCATTTTCTCTTTCGTTGTCTGTCTATGGTTCTGACTTTGTCTGCAAACTTTGTCAAACCTAAGCAGTCTGCAGTCTTAGTCGTTTCATCTAAGCCCTAAAATGTTGGTTAAATGTTTTAAGTTTTCGTTGTGATGAGTGCTTTCATTAGAACTTGCCAACGGTTTTCTTGAATTGATTCCTATCGACGCTGATCACCATTGAAATAGATGGTTGAATATTTTCAAAGAGTAAGTCTTTCAGATGATTCGATTCGTATAGCCTCTTCATATGTTCAAGGGCTGCTTGTAATTGACACCAGATCCAAACGACCACAGTCTGTCTGTCCAGATGAGAGTTCAGGATTTCAATGCCTTCATCCTTCAGTTGACTGATGAGTTTATAAGTTTGATTTGACCATGGTCTGGTTCTGTTTCGAAGATCTTCAATTTCCTGATGAAGTAGCTGTGCTTCCATTGACGTCGTATACTTTGCACCATGAGTTTTCACTCTGATGTTTAGTACACCTAAAAGGAAAAACGTCGAACAACTTATCAGAATGTAATTTTAGTTAACTGCAATTGAATCAAAATAGAATTTTAATCAAGTTACAAACAAATTGTAGCGAAAATGAACATTTTCATTATGAACATTATCATGCTTTTCAAATTAGTTGTCATTGTCGGTAAGTTAATTATAACGAGCTAATTTTTTTTATCTAACGTACAATACAGATCAATGGCAACAGCCAGCGAAATACGTTGAGATAATGGCTGTGGTAATCATAAGGCTTTAGATAAAATTTGGATTGTAAACCTCCTCCGTTTTCCATGATCCTTGCCAATGTCTTCTGTTTTGTTCGTCGAAGACATTTGGCGAAATTTGAAAACTTTTTCTCGTCGAAGGATGTCATGACGAATAAAAGCTCTGCATTCTTATCTTGTGTTGAACGTTGTCGTTGAATGAAGTGACTTTGTTCTTTCGTTATGCAGTTGAGAGATAACAGTGAAGCGATTAACTCATCACTTGGTTGAATATTTTTTAAGAGATAATTTCTGTTGTTTCTAATGATTAAAGATAGCTTCTTGGATTTTCCATAGAATTCTAAACAAATAAAACCTATCTATACTTTTGAATGACATCACACCTTTGTTACATTACAACATCAGGGAAGCATTGTTTTTCGAAATAAATAGAAACGTCTTCTGAATTTGAATTATTACAGAAGTGATGAATTGATCAAAACCTTTCGAGGAACGATATCCAGCCTTTCGAGATTTTGAAAGAGATAGATTGAACACCCTCGCCACACATGGACAAGATGGACTACATCGATAGGAATTCCTATGTCCGATAATTTTTGGTTACACACGGCCTGGAGACAATCATCGAATAGATTCGACTGGTTAATGCAATGAGGAGCATGGACAGATGATGTTGATTATGTTTATTATTATGATGATGATGATGGTGGTGGTGGTGGTGGTGGTGGTGGTGGTGGTGGAGGTGGATGTGGTAATGTACACGTTTTAATATAGTGACCATAATTATGGCCTATACCCTTTCTCATTTTCAATGAATTGGTCGGTTGAACTGTTGACAATTACACTAACAATGACAATCGGAAATTGATATTAATAAAACACGAGGTTTCTCTAGCAGACTTGACAACTGGAAATTTATTCACACGTGTGTCAGTAAGGGAGATCTGCACAACTACAAATGATTGAAAGCTCTATGACTATCCCCATAACTAAGACCTACATATGGATCCATGAGCCTCATATGTCAGCCAATTGCTGTCTATTCGCCTTATCAACTCATCTACCTCCTACTTCTATTAGTTTTCTTAAACAGCGTGGTTTTTGTTTTTCGACTGCCAGTGAAAATGTCTGACCTTCTCGAGAGATTTCAGGATGTCCATTTTTTACTACCTACGAGGATAACTGGATTGTACCACGGATATCATCCGCATCGTCGTGCGTCATCTTCGATGCAACCTAGTCCAGTGACTCTGACCACTATCGTTTCGTATTTAACAACTTCTAAAGCGCCTCTCGAAATACAACTTAATCAGAGCCCTGTGCGCAAGCTGTGTGACAAAAGAAAAGTCTTAAGACAGCGAGCCAATGCCCACAGTTAGCACTGTGTTGCGATTCGCAATGGGAGGTCAGAAGCATAAGCACGATGTTTTGCAGTAGTGGTCCGGGATCGGAGAACAAGGTCATGACGGTCCAACGAACGAAGAGAGCGACCAGAGACTGCCGAACCATCGTATCGTATCATGCATTCATTCATTACGAAGTTTTATATAGCGCCCCTTCAAGGTTACTAATCAGAAGCGCTCCCGACCCCAGCACGACTGAAAAGGACAGTTTTGAGGCAAGTATAGAAAGCTTCAGAGTGGATTCTGGGATGCAAGCGCAGCGTCAGAGGAAGCCCGTTCCAGACGGAGGGGTCAACCACTAAGAAGGCCCGATTCTGCTTAGTAGTTGTGCGGGCAAAAGGGACCATGAGCACGCCCCGCTCAGTAGAGCGGAAAGAGCGACGACCCGTATCGTATCTAAAAATGTGTACAGCGCCTCTCGCAGTATAGACTATTCAGAGGCGCTTTCATCGCGGAATCCCCGGGGGAAAAGAAACGCCTTAAGAGAGCGAGAGGATGCGTGAGAAATCCCAGAAAAGAGCTTAGCCCGTAGAAGAGGAGGGGAGGCCATTCCAAGTGGAGGGACCTGTCACAGCAAATGCCCGGCATTGAGCCAAGGCAGATCCAACACGAAGGACAAAGAGGTACAGACGGTCAGTAGAACGCAAAGGGCGAGCAGATGTTGCAGAGAGAGGCTTATGCATAAAGTCCGATAGATAATATGTTGGTGCAAGGCCAAGTTGAGATTTGGAGACCAAGAGCAGGAACTTATAGTGGATACGTGAGGTGATTGGGAGCCATTGTAGCACTTCAGTCATATATGTCGGCGAATAAAGTCACAGAGGTACTAAGTCAACGTTTAACCCTTGATGGTACTCATTCACTAGGGCATTTCTTGGTCACTGTTGTATTTATAATTATGAGCAACACAGATGCTGAACGATGAAGCAATGAAATATGGATTGTTCTTGAACTTTGATAAGACAAAAACGATTATATTTGGCGACAAAGATATCACCCAGCGGATTGTTGTGGAAGGAGTACAACTGGATAATGTAGAGAGGTTTACTTACCTTGGAAGCAATATGACTTATGACTTAGATTGCAGAGGCGAAATAAAGATACGAATAGCCAAGGGAACAGCGGTGTTGAAAGCAATGGACAAGATCTGGAAGTGCAATACAATTAGCACGAAAACCAAGATTGGAGTATTAAAGACATGTGTGTTCAGCAGTATGATGTATGGTTGCGAGACATGGGTGCTAACAAAATATTCGCAAAGGAGAGTGTTAAACGAAAGGAGAGTGTTAAACGAAAATTGATGTTTGGTGTTAAGGTAATATACAAAAGAGTGGAAATGACCGAGAACCTCATGCAGAAAGTTAATCATTAATATTAATGGGGGGGCCGTGGCGCTTTGGATAACATCTGGCCAAGAGAGCAAGAGGTACCGAGTTCGAGCCCCGTTGGGCGGATATGCTTTGTAGGCTGCTATTAGCGCCGTTGTATTGCAAGCTGTCTGTTCTGTTAGTAGTTAACTAGTTAAGATTTCAATTGCATAACATGTAAATGTACAGCGCAGTGCGTTTGTCAGGCGCTTAATTAAAGAATAAATATTATTATTATTATTATTATTAACTTGGATTGTTTCGACATAATATTTGTAGAATGAAATAGGACAGAAAGATCAAGGCCCTAATGTTTGGAATAATGGAGGGTACGAACAAAAGAGGAACACCGCATAGAAAATGGACAGGTGACATTGAAGAGTGGTGTGGAACAGATCTGCAGAAACTATGCCATGCGGCTCAGAACACAGTCGAATGGAGAGACATTGTGAAGAAGGCATCGGACACCTACGGGCACTGAGCCCATGGTTATTGATGATGATGATGAACGCTCTCATGGTGACTAATATTTTTTAATGACTTTAATATAAAAAATTATGAGGACGCCCTTTTGTGAGGTACTTAAAATGCACTGTGTCAAATGTTACGACAACTACCT
This sequence comes from Aporrectodea caliginosa, assembly GCA_020284085.1. Lineage (NCBI taxonomy): Eukaryota > Metazoa > Annelida > Clitellata > Crassiclitellata > Lumbricidae > Aporrectodea > Aporrectodea caliginosa. The sequence goes on from JACEVL010000561.1 coordinate 459,378, forward strand.
AACCATAATGCGTGACGATGATGACGCTCGGAAGTTTTCAGATTATATTAGGATATTTAAACAAAGTAATAGCTTGTGATCAATGTAAATACGTTTGACAGTAATACTTGGAAGACACCTGACCTTTCAAGTAACGCCAGTTTGCCTTCTTGAACCGTTTTCTGGTAATTCTTCGATTGAAGCAAACGTCGACTGACATGAGAAACCTGATAACTTCTTCGTCTCTCTGATTTTTTGATGAATTCAATATCCAATGTAGATAGGACTTTTGTAATATGATGTCCAAAATTTCCAGTGGAAGTTTGTACAACTGAAAAATGCAAACCTTACGCTGGCAGAGTATATTGGATATTATGAGTAATGTATGTAGAATGCTAAGAAGATACCAAACAATTTAAGTAAATTAGCTCAACGTAGACTTCAACCTTTTCAGAAGACTTTTGAAGAAATGCAATTTACAGGATTTACCTTTTCGAAAATCTTCAAGTATCATTTAAGGTCAAAATCAAGATAAAATGGCCGAAGCTAAGCCAAATATTGTCCTGTTTGGGTTAGTCTATCCTTGAGCAGAGCTATGACCATTAATTTTTTATCTTATTTTGACCTTGAAATAACGTTAGCTGTAAGTGCTATGTCTTCTCAGATCTAGCCCAAGCAACCGGGTAAAAGATTAATCCAAATAGAACAATATTTGTCTGCGCTCATCAACTTTCCTTTAATATTGATCTTTTGACCGGGAAATTACTTTGGATTGTGTTAGATTTTTTGTAATGTATCTTAGAGAAAGTTGTCCTTATCGACGCGAACAAAGAATAATCAAACAATATTTCTCTGAGATATGGCCTTTTACGCTTACTTTCCTCTGAAATTAACCTTTTTGATCTTAACATAACCTTGGATTGTTTTACACGTACTAGGCTTGGTTTTGTTTACACCTTATGATCACGAGATACACGAGAAAGAATCAGCCGAATTCAGCAATCATTGCTGAAATCTGGTCATTTTCCTCTGAGGTTTACTAGGTTTAATTTATTCTGACTTGAAACGACCTGAAATGATTGTACTGCCTATATTTTTTACTAGATGTAGATGTAGCTCTTGTCGAGACAAAGAGAACAAAAAAGTTCATCAGAAAGAGTAAATCGACAGTGTGTCCAAGCTCAAAGACCCCTGGCCGAGCTCCTTCAGTACCGGAGTTTAAGGGGTCTATGCACTTAATCAATTCTTTTCCTTGCGTTGAGTCGTCACTGGCCAAGAACAATTTGACCGAGCGTTTTAAAAATGGCTCTCCTCCCCGTTGCAGGGGTCAGGACCCGTCGAAGAAATTGATCTATTCTGCGGAACTCTATCCACGATAAGGCGACGCTGTACCCAGGCAACAAACATACGATGCCTCTCCAATGGAAAGCCATCCAGGCCGATACTATGACTAACTAATGTAACAAGCTGCGTTCTGTCAGCCTGGTGTTCGGAATAAACGAAAATTGATTGATTGATTGACTACTCCATTTATGCAGCACCCAAAGACACTCCTTGTGCTAGGTGTTCATGTTCGTTTATCTGGCGCCTGAGTGAACTTCCTGAATGGGCACCGTGACAGAAACAAAAACTAAGAATATAAAGCTACGATTGACATTAAAAATGATCTTTATACACGTTAGCCTACTTGCCAAGACACTTATCTCGACGATGCTTGCCATTATCCAAACCCTGTAGTAATAATTATGTTGACTCAGGAGGTGATCACGGCTTTCAAAAACTGGTTTACGTACAGAAAGTCTAAATTCATACAAAACTGTAAATATTGGGCAACTTCCATTATCCTAAGGCACAAGGCATCAGTCGAGGATGTCAAGTGAGGAGGTCGCCAAAGTGTTTATGATGTCGATAGAGTTGTTGCTAATTAATTATTGGTACAAAGTAGAGCACAATCTAACCATTGTATTAGAAGGAGCTTCATTCCGTTCATCTGTTTCATTTGGCCGTCTTTGATGTTCTTCTTTTAAAATAAAACAGTGAAAATACTTAGATATTAGAAAAAAATAGATTGCATTAAAACACTGTCATTAAACGTGTGCTTTACATTTTCCTATGTTCCAAGCAACAGTTTTAAGGAAGTCGTTGGCTGAGATAGACTAACTTAATCAGTATTACAAAAATTTAAACTCAACGAAACAATAAGCTATTTGACCTACTGACAGCCAACCTCAGAACTGAGAGATCCAATGTTGAAAATAATGTTCTGCTTTTCAATTAATTTAATTCAGCCGAGAAAAAGAAAAAATTGGAACACATGACATTAATCCGCAAACAGAAGTGACGGTCAAACAGTTAAAATATATTTTTAATCAACTGCATTCTCATTCCTGAGTTGATGAATTAAAATTTCGAACGGAAAGATCATTAACATGGTAACTTTTTATTTCTTAACCGAATAGCCTATTTGTTTTAACAACCAGGTCCTATGGGATTAATTTAGCTGAAACATGCGCTTTTGTTTGATGCTGTTTAATTATTAGCAATTCAATTTTGTTCGTTCTGAAAACTTCTTATATCTTTGTAATAGTAATTCAACAGTAATATAAAGAAGAAATGCCCATAATAATTCTCATTGTCACCATTCAGCCCGGACATCTAAGCTACATATAGTGTGTTAGCCCTTATAATGCGGAATGGAGCATAGCGCCTTGCAACAACGCACAACAATATCTTGTTTCCTTTCTGAGTTTTTTCCAGTTTGTAGTAGTAGCCAAGAGTAAAAAATGGTCATAGCCCTAACAAATTTATTTGTCACCATTCGTCACAAACAGCTTAGCTACATTTCAGTTGCTATGAGGCGCTTTCAGTTTCGTTTTCGGAGTCCGCACCTATCGCTGGTAGGCTAATGTCCGCGTCGTAATCGTTGTCTAAGCTATCAAATTTAAATTCCGATTCATCAATTTCTAAATCTGGGTACAAAGGCCAATAATCACCCGTAAAAATATCCTCCAAAACCTTTGCTGATGTCCGGATACGACCTCTCGATTCCATGGGTTTGCTTCCTCAAAGAACGCTGATGTCAGACTAGGATGTTGCAAGAAAGGCGTTTGTAAATGGATGACTCAAACACTTGTAGACAGAGGTGGCAAATATCATACCGACCAATCACAGGCGACATCTCATATTGACCAATCACGGGCGACTTCTCATTCCGGCCAATCACATGCGGTTTCACTCTCGCAACAGCATCAGTGTGGAAAATAAACAAGCAAATAATATTATGCCCAGAAGTGCTTGTGCTAAATCTTCTTTGCAAATTTGTAGACGTGAAAGACCGCAAGCACTAGCGATAGAACCGTAATTTACGTTGCCAAAACATTTTCATGTTTTCAATGCCGTACTTTTCGTTGGTAAATAGGCAGTCTACCAATGTCCGTGATTACTGTCATCAATCCAGCTTCCATTTAAGCAAAGCATATTTCATCAATCCAACTTCTATTTAAGCAAATAATTTCATCAATCCAACTTCTATTTAAGCGAAGAATTATTCTCTTCAATCCAACTTCTATTTACTTCTATTTTCATCAATCCAGCTTCTATTTACGAACACAATTATTTCCATCAATCCAGCTTCTTTTTACGGAAATAATTATTTCCATAAATCCAGCTTCCATTTTAAATTGACCATGTCGCATGTGATTAGCCGGTATGAGAAGTCGCCTGTGATTGGTCAGTATGAGAAGTCGCAAGTGATTGGTCGGTGTGATGTTTGCCACGGTCTGTCCACAAGTGCTTGTGATAATGATTGTAATACCCATAGAATACCTCACATAGAATAGATTTACCATTATACAATAGCTATAATTCTAGAATAAGTTGGTCTTCCTTAAAGTGTTTATTCGGCCACTGTAGTGAAATATGGGCAATCGACGATGATGATAGGCCTAATAGGTTTAAGCGTAGATTTGTTCTTTTGTGTAATGTAATGTAATGTAATGTAACAAGACATTTATATAGCCCCACTTTAGAGTCTCACAGAAGCGCTCAACACGTGGCCATCAAACAGCTGAAAAAGTGCGTCTTTAAGAGTCGAGAGAAAATCATGTAACCACATGCAGCATTAGTGGCACGCACAGATGGCGGAAGAGTATTCCAGATCCGTGGCGCCGCAATCGAGAAGTCCCGACGAGCACGTGTGGTGGTTCGAAACGAAGGTACAATCAAGTCATTTCGCGAGGCAGACCGGAGAGCCCGCCGACCAGTTTGAGTGCCAACTGGAAGGCACAGTTCAGCAATGTAGTCCGGAGCAGTGCCAGTCGTAGCCTTCCAAACCAGCGTAGCGATCTTGAAATTAACACGATCAGCAACTGGAAGCCAGTGTAGGTCACGCCGCATGTAGTCGGATATGTGTGAATATTTCGGCAGGTCAGCCAGAAGTCTTGCTGCTGCATTCTGAACAATCTGAAGTTGACGAATGCGGAACTCAGGGAGGCCCAGGAGGACTCCATTACAGTAGTCAAGACGTGTGAGAACAAAAGAGTGTATTAGTACAGCCGCAGCGTTCAGCGAGAGCGTCCTCCGTATAACTCGGATCTGTCTGAGCTCGTAGTAGGCTAACTTGTCCTTGAGATATATTTTTGTGCGTTTGATAGAACTCGTGTTTAACGTTGAACTACATTTAATAATGATGAAAACTAACAGCAAAGAGATAGACAGAGAGAGACAGAGAGACAGAAAGGCAGAGACAGAGACAGAAACAGAGACAGAGATAGAGAGGGGCGTGGCAAATAATGGGTCCTCTGATTGGAGAGTGGTTGGGACAGAAATGGATGATTGACAAGACAGTGGAAGAGATGAAAGACGTTAAGAGGGAAGAAGAGAATTCGCTAACCGACGGTTAAGTGGGGTAACATCGGAGAATTGACCACAACATTCATCTCGTTAAAGGGTTGCATAAAATGCACACGCATTTTCTTGCGCTTGGAACTGTAGGTAGGTATGTTTTGACGTACCATGTGTTTATAAGTTTTCTACCCATGACATATACTGACACCAAAACCACCACAATATCATGTTGTGTTCAGAATGTTTTTAAGTCCAAATTGTCATAGGGTAAAAATTTACAACACTTCGACGTCGACGTCATTTCTTATTCGTTCATACACGTAGTGAAATTTTTTTTAAAGATATGAGCTCATACGTCAGCTGCAATCAGAAATAAAGTTTTGAATCTACCATCAGTACCATGGAATTTAATTTTAATAGTAGAGGAGACTTGGCACCCTTGATCCTTTTTTTGAATTATTCGAATACAAAAAAATAAAATCGCTATCAAGTTTTATTAGATTCCATTTAATAGCAATTAGTTTTTTTCTATCTAAGTGGCGCATTGGATAACATCTGGCACAGAGACCGAGAGGTACCGAGTTCGCGACCCCGTTGGGCGGATATGCTTTGTAGGCTGCTATTAGCGCCGTTGTATTGCAAGCTGTCTGTTCTGTTAGTAGTTAAGATTTCAATTGCATAACATGTAAATGTACAGCGCAGTGCGTTTGTCAGGCGCTTATTAAAGAAAAGATATTATTATTATTATTATTATTATTATTATTATTATTATTATTATTATTATTATTATTATTATTATTATTATTATTATTATTATTATTATTATTATTATTATTATTATTATTATTCTTCTTCTTCTTCTTCTTCTTCTTCTTCTTATTATTATTATTATTATTATAAAGTGGTTTTCACAAATACGAACTACGAAAATCTACAGGCAAAAAACACAAGGCACCCTTGATCCCACCCATGTGCACCCTTGATCCCCAATGGGCGCCCTTAATCTGTTTGTCTGCAACAGGATGGAAATGTTGGAAACGATTTTTTTAAATGAAAAAAGTGCAAACGTTACTTTGGATATAATGAAGACAATGCAATTCGCAAATTTTGACAGCCTAAACTTATATATATAATAATATTTATATAAATGCATTTTTCATCTAATTAGGCCTACAGTCAGAAAGTGTAGGCCACTAGTAATAAGGTAGTCGGGAAGGAGGTAGTTGTTGACAGATCATGTAGCTTTAAAGCATGAAGAAGACTGAAAAAGACTGAAAAGACTGAAAAAGACTTAAAATTCTTCTTCACTGGTAAAAATTTGCCTTCTCACAAGACTTATTCTTCACTGGTAAAAATTTGATTTGCCACAAAATTGACTTTACAAACTATCCGGGTTGACTTTCGTTTTTCTTACATAGCGTTTCAATGTCATCCTGTTAATGCCAGTTTCTTTATCATCTGTGTTGACACCACTGCCTTCATTTCATATTCAAAAATTTTACCTCTTCGTGAACCGGGCTGTTTGTCTTTCTCTTTTTATAATAAATATGAAAACTAATTATGGTAAGTATGAAAACATAAAATATATCAACACAAACATTATTCTCAATTATACATAAATAAAATTCAAAACAAACGTCTTGTTAATAATTATGTGGTATATATTCAACATTTTATGTAGGCACTCTTGATCCTGGGATCAAGGGTGCCCATACAAGGATCAAGGGTGCCCATACAGGCTGGGATCAATGGTGCCAAACCATTGAGTTTCCACTTTTTTAATAATATCATTTTTTAATGCATGCACTAATTGTCTCAAAACAGATGCAACAAGTAAACAAATCAATTAACTTCATAAATGTAATAAAAAAATTTGGTACTTACTTTAAAATCTTGGTTTACAGAGTTCGTTGTGACGTTGAAAAAATTACTTTTTACCTTCAAAATTTAATTTTCTTGATAATTTTTTGTATTCACTCTAACCTGGGACTAAAAGATAAGAAGAAGGTCAAGCCAATAAACATAATAGAATGGTTCACTGCTTTTCTCTAATACATCAGTAGTTAAGGCAAAATGACTGAGGGATCAAGGGTGCCTAGGGATCAAGGGTGCCAAAGTCTCCCCTAGCAATAATTTTGGAGAGATGGCATGTCAGTATGGCTGCCAAAACACAGAAAAAACGTTTTTTCTCAGCTCATAGGTAAGCTACAATGACAAATGAAGTGTCCATTTCAATATTTCCAAGATCCACAAATAGACAATTGTGCTTTCCAATATGGCGGAAAAGATGGTGGATTTGCTCAATAGTCAAAAATTAACGATGACCTTCTCCTTCATTCTCGTCTTCTTGTCGTCGTCTGTCGTCGGTCTGTAAGTGGCCGCCGTGTCTTCAACGATGCTGGTCACGGATGATGATGATGGTCATTTAGACTCATCCTCTGAGGGTCTACCTTCAAACGACGCTGCTCCCAGTTTCATGTCTTTGGCTGCGTTGTATGGACGGTAGATAAACCTTTCCAACGGCGGCGTCTGATTAAGTCTGTGGATAGGCGTCGTTGGAACGCCTGGAGCAGTTTTTACTCCATTTAGATTCTTTGAAACAGATGATGGTACAGTTGGTGGACTTTCTGCCATCTTTTCCTTCGTTTCTTCAGCGCTGTTTTCATGGACCAGTGCCTCAAAAGGAGCGGTGGCATTATCGTTCCTAGGTCCATCTATTATTGCTGTGTTGGAAAGATCCGGATTTCTCGTGTTGACAGCAGATGTGTGGTATATGCTAAGTTTCTCATTGTATTGGCTATAATTGTTGTTGGTTTCCTGACGAGTTGTCCCATTAGATTCATCCGTTTCTTCCTCGTTTACACAATTTCGAAACGCCTGTTTGGTGGGATCGTAGTAGGAACGGTAAATGTCCGTTCTCCCTCCTTCCCGATGATGAAATGAGCGTGGGTTAAATTGTGGCGTGCCATCGGGACTGTTTGATCAGAATAAACTCTAGGGGACGGTTGGGAATAGCGGGCGATGTCTCCGGCGGTGGCCGTGTTATCGGCGGAAGGAGACGGGTTAGAAATCCTGAGCGTCCTTCCTTCTGCCACTGTCCGATAAAAGTTTTCGGTCGACGTCGTCGGTCGTGAAGACGTGTAATTGCATTTGTATTTTACTAAGACCCACTTGTTATCCGTTTCAATCGTCGTCATTTAACCAGTTTTCTTCGTACTCATTTAAATGAAGCTCAGTAGGCTGTTGTTGTTGTTTACTAAGAATTGCCATCAGCTGCATCAGTCGACAGCTGAGACGGTCTCTATCAGATCCTGCGCCACCTCCGCCTCCTCCGCTGTCACCGTCTTTCGAACAGAGGCCACGACGGCCATCGTCGTTGACGGTGCTACCATCAGAACACTCAGACATCAATAGCTGCTGCTGCTTGGCTGCTGCTGCTGAAGGGAGGAGGAGGAAAGACTCGGACGATGCTGCAGAGGCGGCGATGAAGACCGAAGACACGAAGACCTTTTCCTCAAACTCTGTCGTCGTCTTGGTGGATCTGTCTTTGTCCTCTTCCCTCTCCCTCTGTGTATCGTCGTCGTCGTCGTAGATCAGAAACTGAATTCTGTCTTCTGCTTCGATGATGATGATGATGATGATGATGATGATGATGATGATGATGATGATGATGAAGATGATGATGATGATGATGATGATGATGATGATGATGAAGATGATGATGATGATGATGATGATGATGATGATGATGATGATGATGACGATGATGATGATGATGATGATGATGATGATGATGATGTTGACCGTCGCCAGAAAGACGGAAGAAAGACTTGCGTTAGCTGGTTCCCTGCTATTGTTAGGACGCGATAGGTCTTTACTTCTTTCAGAAGGACCCTTGTGGCGTTCACAGAAGCAGCTGTGACAACAGAAAAATATAATACATAGATCGTTTATGACTGTTGTATTTGACGGGTCTACGAGATTCACCTCTAGGGGCTTTCACCGATTATAGGGGCTTTCACCTCTGGGTACTCACCTCCACTCTTCATATTTATTTATTAATTAACCTTGAACGCGTAACAAATCGAACCAGATAATAAGACAAGAGAGTGACTGAAATTATTATGATAATACGTGTCAGTGATTGTAGTTAGCATAATTATTCCTTTGACTCGAAAACTCTGCAATTACACGAAACAAATCGAATCAGGTAATAAGGTATCTGAAAGCAATCGCCCATCTTTCACATACTTAATGGCCTTTTACTAGATGACATTATAATTAATTTTTAGGCCTATGCTGTCTATGTTTAGTTCTCAGCGTCGTGGACAAAAAAACTTGATAAGTTTACAATAAGATATCAACTTAATTACGTATTGATTATTGCCTCGCTTTATCTACTTTACGACACGATCATTTGTTGCTTATATTCAAATATTTTGAAAATTGCATTTGGTTCGTTCTAAGTCAGTGACACGCGTTATCATATGCCGTTAATTAGCCACTATCTTGTCTTATTATCACGTTCATGGTTAATTATTAATAAATATGAGAGTAGATGTGAATACCCCTAGAGGTGAAAGCCCCTAGAGGTGAAAGCCCCTAGAGGTGAATCAACCGGAGGTGAAACGTCCGTAGGTGAAAGCCTCTGGAACCGAGAAATCCCCTCTGGACATTTCCCCCGGACATTTCCCCTCCCCCGCCATTTCCCCTCTGGATTTTCCTCCCGGGCTTTTCAATAGGATAACATCTCCCCGGACATTCCCCCAACAACAGATTTATAAAGCTTCTATGTTGACATAGCAACAGATTGGGTAAACAAACAATCTTCAAATGCTCTGAGCTGAGACGATAATAACAAGAGATATGTCGCCGACGAAAATTGGGTCATTGACCTAGATTATGTCTGTGGCTCTGATTTTACACCCGGTCAGGTCAGATCAGTTTTAGTCCCGTTTCTTTTGTGGACGATTGCCGTAACGAAACGAGAGCGACTCAATTCAATAAAAATAATTTGCAACGTATGTATCTTGTAAATTACTAAAAACAACGTCGAGAATGATTCATTTGGCTTTGTTTGCGTTTAATCTGTCGAGAGTTCTTACCCTGCCGAGTGCCCGGATGACAGTGTAATCTAAAACTTAGATGGCCACAGACATCTCCCGCGATGTTTCAGAAAAGACGATCTCTGATTGGCTGACACGTTGCCGCAACATATCCCTTTAAGTAATAATAGTCCCTGCTCTGAGTCTTAATAATAATTAATTATTAATTACTGATTAGTCACTTTGATGATTCAAATTAAGGTTTAATCAAGTTTAGATATTTACTCAATCTGTTGCTATATAATCTGACACGAATTTGTTAAAAATGCAGTTGGAAGAAAACCGATAGAGATGGAGGTGGAAACTGTAGCTAGAGTAGGCTACGTGGCAAAAACAAAGTAATATTAAACGGTTTTTTTATGTTAAACAAAAGAAATTGGCAAATAACATAATTAGTTATGAGTACGAACGTCGTAGAGGTGCAGGGACAAATTTAAGTGAGTGTAAAGCAAATGTCAATTAAATGAAGATCTATCGGTTGTTAGTTACTTGCATGAACACTTCATACTATTAAAATCCCATAGGAAAATGGGTCCCTCGGATGACTCGTTAAGATTATCCATCAATGGCTTATACTGCTAAAAACTTTGCTATAAACACAAGTACTAATTTTCTGTTATTTTGTTTTACTTTATATCAATTAAAATACGTTTTTCATATAAAATTGCTTTTAATAAAAACAAGTAGTAATTTTCTGTTATTTTGTTTAACCTTATATCAATTAAATTGGTTTTTCATATAAAATTGCTTGTCATGTGGGAGAAATATCCGGGGGTGTTATCCTATTGAAACGCCCGGGGAAAATCCAGGGGGAAATGGAGGGGGAAATGTCCGCGGAAATGTCCAGGGGGAATTGTCCAGATACCGTATTTGACATTAGGATTACGGAGTTAAAGAAATCATTTGATGAAATTCACGTAATGTTCATTGGATTGTACTTCACTGTATTAGCCGCACTCCTTTGAAATCAAATCTCTGGATTTATTGCATTCTGTATCACGCATTTAGAACGTGTTGTACACTGTTTAGTGAGCTTATGAATTAGAGAACAGACGATTACAACTAATTTATAGAGTCGTTTTGACACGATTTAAAGGTGTTTTAAGAGATCAAAACAATCATCGCAGCCGTGCACTGTTCAACAACAATTTTAATTGTGCCTGTGGCGGATATCGAATTCACATTAAGGAATAATTAGGCCAGTTACAATTTTTAGCGGAAGATTTATATTAATTACGATTTTGTAGCTTCTTTTCAAGGACCCGTTTCATATTAATTATGTTTATTACGAATGTCTGTGAATTTAAGGTCACCATCAACGGAAGGAGGAGGGCACAGTGTGGTAACGGGGAAATATATCTGTACGACCAGAATATTCGAAACTGGATTTTAATTGATCAGTTGTCGAATCGTTTTGCTATAACGTTTTATTATGTCTTTTATTACGACAGAAAGAAAAAGCAATGTATAATGATAATTGATTCAAGCGTGAACATTAATTTTTCGCGTTGAAGAAAGACTTAATTTAAGAGCTAACCATGAGTATGAAGGATATGGTGAACAATCCTAGACCCGTTTTCTGATACCCTGTGTATTGTCTTCAATAAGAACCGCATGGGCTCTGGTGAATCTTCTATATTACAAATCAAAACTTTTGGGAACAATCAACATTGGCTCAGTGGTTGTAAAGAACATTGACAGCAGTTCTTCGCTCGATACGACTTGACTCAGAAACTAAATGTTACTACAATAGAATAGAATATTGATTGCTTGAAAATAATAACTCTAATGTTAATCTTTCATTTCTAGAGTTCCTATTATTTTACTACTGGAGGAAGTGGAAGTTCATATGCATTCGATATTGATAACTTGCCCAGCTGTTATATGGATAAGTATAATTTTCACGTAAATAAGGATTGGAATTCATAGGTCGCTAGTGTTGCAAACTTACTCATTATTATCAGTACTTTGATAGTGCTAAGAAACCTTTAAACAATGACCAAGTGAAATACCAACTCTTTCACAAGTTAAATAGGCGGACTGGTGTCAGAAATTCGTTTCATAAAATGGCTTCAGTAACTGTACGTCATTGTGAGTATTTTTGTCATTCGTCAATGCGAAGTCGTTGGCTTTCTGAAAAAGGCTAAGCTCAGGGCACCAGCTTATCCACGGGCGCTGGAAACTTATCCACAACCTAAACAACAGTTCTTCTGTCTTATTCTCTCTCTAGTTGGCTGGTAACCGGATCGTGTTCTTCATGCCGTGTCTCTTTGGACAACATGATTGCGTAATGTAATGTAATGTAATGTAATTAGTAATTTATATAGCGCCGCTCACAGTCGAGGCCATTCAGTAGCGCTCCCAGTGCGAGAACCCCGAGAGAAGAAGTATGCTTTAAGGAGAGAGAGAGATGAAGACAATGATCCAGAAAGGAAAGTCTCACGCAAAGTGAAGTGAAGGGCATTCCATAAAGAGGGCCCAATGATGGCAAAGGATCGAGTTTGAGCAATCGTAGTCCTAGCTCGTGGGACAAAGAAGTCAGATCGGTCCAGAGATCGTAAAGGCCGATGAGAAGATGCAGAAAGAGGAGGACGAATGACATCCCTGAGGTATTTTGGAGCAAGTCCCAGTTTGGATTTGAGGACCAAAGCAAGGACTTTAAACTGAATGCGGTCAGAGAGAGGAAGCCAATGCAGTTGGTTAACCATGAATGATGATATATGGGAGTATTTAGGAAGGTGAGCAATCAATCGAACAGCAGTATTGAGAACAGATTGAATAGGGTATAGACGGACCTTGGGAAGACCAATAAGTAGGATTGCGTGTATGCATTAGGACAGTAGGACACTTAGCCTACACGTAGGTAACTCACAAAAGCGCTGTACCTATGACTATCGAACAGATCTCAACAGATGCATAGTAGCCTAATACAGATAGCGAACTTAGCAGACGCTAGCTGTGTTTGCCATTTACTGCAACGAATAATATTAAGCTCAGTTTAGACACCTTTAAATCGGTCACTTCAGACTCAATATATTAAAGTAATAAAACATGTACGTTCAATGAAGGTCTTTCTGGTCTCTCCAGGTCATAACCGCACTGTTCAATAAACGTATGAAAATTGCGAGTCGTTAACAATGAAGTTCTCTCCTGTCTCTGCATACATACGTGATGTGCTGCACTGGCTGCCTATCTCTCAGCGGATCTCTTACCGCACTGCTGCTGTGGTTTCTCGCTGCGTTCTTGGCTGTGCTCCATCTTACTTGCGTGATCTTTGCCGCCCAGTGTCCGACGTTGCAGCGCGTCGGGCACTTCGTTCTACGACGAGGGGTGAGCTCCTAGTTCCACGGGCACGCTTGGCTATTAAGCAGCGCCGTGCTTTATCGGTTGTGGGACCTTCCACCTGGAATGACCTCCCGCTTAAGCTCCGCTCTTTACTTGTGAGCCAACCGGCAGGGTTCTACAAGTCCCTCAAGTCTTTTTCTTTAGTCGTAGCTGGGCCGGGAGCGCTTCTGAGTAGCTTCTTGAAGAGGCGCTATATAAATGCTCTGAATGAATGAATTATCTTTGAGTTAAGGTAGGCGTGTAATTATTACTATATTAAGCCATCTATTGTTACAATAACTTTGTATGGTACACATAGTCAAAGGAAGCAGTACGTGAGTGCAGTGGCAGACTATTCCAGGAGGAAAGTCCAACACACGAGAAGGCACGATGGCCTCGAGTTGAAGTGCGACAGCGTGGCACCTGCATATCTCCATATGTGGCAGAGCATAACGGTGATCGTTATCAGACGGATCCAATTCCTTGCAAACCATTGGTGACGACAGCGATGTTACAAGACATGTTAGAAAAAAGTAGAAGGGAATGCAGCGCCGCTCAACTGCTTTTACTTATAGGGCAAAAATAACACTACAAGAGGTGTGCAGTTATTTTTGAATAGTTCTCACAGTTTTAATGGCATAACTACAGCACCACTCATGTGCTTCAACTTATAGGGCGAATATCACACTCAAAAGAGGTGTGTGCAATTATTTTTGAACAGTTATCACCCTACAAATTTATCCATTCTGAGAATTTATATAGCGCCTTTCAAGAAGCCTACTCAGTGGCGCTTCCAGTCCAGTCACGGCTAAATAGAGAAGACTTAAGTAGCTGGGAGAAAACATTCATATTGGTGCAGGGTAGCAAGCGCAACTCGAGTGCGAGCCCAGTCTAGGTGGAGGGTCCAAAAATCGAGAAGTCTCGGCGCTGCCTGAGAGCTGAACGTTGACGGGGGAAAAGAAGCTTTCCCTTGGCCGAGGAGCACATAGCCCTACGGAGAAGGGCGAGGTCGGAGACAGGACGACAGAGGTCAGAAAGGTGGCGGAGTTATATAATCTCTGCAGCAACCAATTTAACCTTCGTTAATACGACCCTTTAGGGTCAAAATCGACCCCAGAGGTTTTCTATTAGTGCTACTCACCCCCATAAGTGATATATGCACAAAATGTTATGACCTTAATCATGTAGGTGTTCCATTTTGTATCAAATTCCAAGTTTTATTTTGAATTCCTATCACCAGATGGCGCAGGTACTGAATTAGTAGGCTACATTGAGTACCAATGGAGTCATTTTTGACCCCATTGTATCATGTATAATTATAACAAATGTAAAAATATGAATATATTTTTATAAAGATAAAATTCATTTTAAAAGTATATTTGCAACTGTAGCCTAATCTGTTAGGCTATAATTGATTTCTAAACACGACTTTAAGAAATATTACCAAAACAAAAGTAACGCTATTGTTATTATAATTAGGCCTACTATTATTTGTAATCTCCCACCAGAGCTGCATTCATTAGCCTACTCCTGATCAGCCCAACTGGGTTTTATAAGTCACTCAAGTCTTTTTTCTTTAGTCTGTGGCTGAGCTGGGAGCGCCCTGATTAGGTTTCTTGAAGGGGCGGTATATAAATTTACATAATGAATGAATTATTCTTTAGTTACTAGCTTCTAGCACGCCGGTGTCTAATGCACAAGACATTAGACAATCCGATAGATAGTCTGATAATTGAAAACGGTGGTTTGTCCGATTTCTGTTCCAGAACAAGAGAAGATGTCCTGGGTGACTCAGTCGTCATGGCAACGACCTTCGACCAGTAGAAATGTGTCCGTAAACATTACAGACGTCGGATTTTAAGCGGTCGTCTCTAAAAGCTGTCATTGCAGAGAAGCTCCTATGAAGCGAAATAAAGGCTTCGATCAGACACCTTTATTTATGTGTTTTCCTGTTCTATAATAATCATAATGAATTTATACGCAATTTATGATTTTTATTTTTTTTATTTTTTTTATTTTTTTAACCACAGTTTAACGTCGTCTTATGATATCAAAGGCCGTTGACGACTATGATTATTTTCCTGTTCTATAGTAATCATATAATAGTCGTCAACGGCCTTTTTGATGTTATAAGACGACGTTAAACTGTGGTTTAAACAAAATAATAATCATAAATTGCGTATAAATTCAACTCCTGGACCATATCGACGGCTCTGACTGCCACAAGATGTCGCTTAAAATGAAATATTAATTCACAATCCTATTCATTCGAGAGATATCCTAGCATAGCAAACTATCTTAGAAAATGAAGATCTCTTAGAAACATATAATTATATTTCTATGGGGTAACAGGACAATAACCCCCGGACAATAACCCCTAGGACAATAACCCCCTGGACAATAACCCCCTATGCTGATATATTAAGTATATAAACATACAAATAATGTATATTAATCATACAGTTTATAATTATATTGCGTTCACTGTAGTTGCTAATGACGGCCAGAATCCGTGCATTGGAGTCAGCATACTACTTTTCATTCATTCATTCATTCATTTCGAGCACTTGTTTATAGCGCCCCTTCAAGATTTCTACTCAGAGGCGCTCCCGGCTACAGCGCGGACACTGAATCGGAGTTTCACGCCGAAGCGCATGAGCAATTGCGAGTGAAGGACTTGCCCAGGGTACCTACGCGGCGGCTTGAGGTGGATTCGAACCCGCAACTCTCCGGCTGCAAGGCACCGAACAAACCCCTACACCACCCCTACACCACCTTCCTTGGAGGTTGTGATGGGTGACCAGCCAGAAATTGGCTGCAGTGAACTTGTTGTAACGCTTCTTTTATTTTCTGCTTTACGTATACATAACCTTCAAAACTAATGAAAGAGATCAACCACTATACAATACAAATGGAAATCTATTTCTATCTTTGATGGAATTTATAAAATCTCATCAAGGAAAAGATGAAGTAGTATGCTGACTCCAATGCACGGATTAATATACAATTTCTGGCTGGTCACCCATCACAACCTCCAAGGAAGTAGTATGCTGACTAAAATGCACGGATTCTGATCGTCATTAGCAACTGCGTCGTCTGTAGCTGTTACTCTGTCCTCTCAGACCCTCTCGCAACTGAACTCGGACCTCCTTCTGAGTTCTCATTACCCTTTGGACAACTTCAGCGCTCGTGAATAAGCTGGAGCCCTGCTTGGCTTTCGAAGTTTAGAGCTCACGATAGCGATTACTCCATCTGGTCATCAATCCACATACTGTTGAATGATCCCTGAAATTAGAATCTTGAGGATGAATGGATGCTCCGATTGCTCGAAAACTGTTTAACAAGGCTGTGTCAGAACACAGATGATTAGCGTCGCCATACTCCTCTCACTAGGCTTGGGACTGACACTACCACAAGTAGTGTAGAGGCGGGGTTATTTTATCGATTGGTCGATTACTTGCTGTTTTAAGATTCTCTGTCATAACAAAGATTTTCGAGTTGACGATGAATCTAGCGACCGAGTGGGTTTTCTGTTTAACGACTAGCTGTGTGGTAACAAAGACCATTAGCGTCGCCCTTCTCCTTTATCCACGCTTGGGACTGGCACTGTCAGAAAGCGAACAGTGGCGGAGTTATCTTGCGACCGAACGCGATTGATGTGGATTACATTCGAGAGACGCTTAAAATTAAAGGTGTTTTATAGAAAACCTATTTTTATATCATGTTTTAAATGCCTCTCCGCTACTCTACGTACTCTGGTACTACCTAGTCAAAAGCCTTGATAAAAGGTTTGGGCGACGTCAACAGACCTGCGAACCATTAGATATCGTTAAACACTTGAAATTACTTCCGACTTTTAACGACATCTAGTAGCTGGCATATACACAGCGGCGTACGGAGCTGAAATGCCGCCCTTGGCCACTTAATTTTGGATATATTATTTTCTCTAAGAGATTTCAGTTTTCATGATGATCGTCGATCTCATCTATATTATAATCCAAAGTCTCTTTTTTCTGTCCTTCCGTATGTTTGTCCGTCTCGCTAAAGGCTCCGAAAAGGAACGCTTTAGCGATTTACAAAATTTTACAAAACATTATTACGCCACTTCATGGTCAACGCGACTATTTTCAGCTCGCAATTTTATTTAAACGCCGATATATGGACATTTTACATTTACAACTTTTTAAACGAGGCTAACGAGTATGGCCATTTGTTCACGTCACGAAGGCTTAAATTAATATGCAATCTTACGTCACGCGGAGGATCTAGGTCAACGCTCTGATTCGCAACCAATCACGATGACCGTTGATTTCAAATCAGAAGTGGTCACGCCCACGGCTGAATTTATAGTTCATCGGACTTAAAAATTCGCCAATGCAAAACTTTAGGGATACGAAATTTTTAACGAACGTTTTCATTTGAATTTCTACAGATCTCAACCCAACTTTATTTCAACCAAAATTTACTTTAAATTCCGATATTTTGGACATTTTAAGTTGCGATGTGGTCATAGTCTGTTTCAATGCCATTGAAATCTAGCTATGCAGGAGTATATATCTCGTAGAGTTACAATTAAACAATTTCAAGCCAGCGCGTAAATTCGCCAGAGGGATACACGAAAAATGTGCACATCGTTAAATTCAAATTCACGGGCGCTGACGAAGATGTCGTTAAATTCAAATACACGGGCGCTGAGGAAAACCTGGCGAACGCCGGGTAAAAACTGCTAGTTACTTATAATCCTACAATTTTATTTTATGAAATCTCTGGATGTATCACTTTTCACTGCATTTTTTAATTACCCGTTTTAGCTATGGGGTCCAATAATTATGTCAACAAAGTAGGGGAGGGGGTTTGGGAAAGTTTGACAGTTGTTGACAATGGGGAAGGGGGTACGGTACAATTTGACGTCAACAAATATTTTTCCAATGAATCAACACAGACCCTTCAAAATGGTAGCTTACACATTAAGTAATACTTTTAAAAACGTATACAGTTATTAATGGTTAATACTACTAAAAAGCTGGTAATAAACTAAACTCATATATTTTGAAATTCGAGATTGCATTTTTTTAGTGTAAACAAATCTCAATAAAAAATTATTCTACATGAATAATTGAGCCATTGTATTTCTTTTTTGTAGGGGGTTCTGGTATTGTTGACATAATTTTTAGGGTGTCCTTCAATGTTTGACAGTTGTTGACAAGGGGGAGGGGGTCAAAAACTGCCTAAATTTTGTTGACATAATTAATGGACGACCCCTATAGCCTACATTTTCAACTTACTGAAACCTATATTATTAGATGATTAAACATTTTATTTCATGAGTTGCGGAGGTAGAAGAAAAAATATCGGCGGGTAGCTGCGTCGCCACCTACTAAGCCTATTGTTTTTAAAGATTTTCTCTGCGCTTCAGCTGCGAATTTATAGTGTTTTTCAAAATCCAGTCCCATTATTTGGATTATGGATATATAATGTTCATATTTAGTTAACACTAAAAAACTGCTTCCTTATTCGTAGAAGCCACTGTTTGATGGCCCGGTCGATGATCAGTATTGATCACGTGGTCAAACAACTGCCACTCTTGAGGAGACGTTCAGCAGGCACCTGTTTCTTGCACGTTCCAGCTGCCGCATAAACGCGATCCCGCATTCGTGACGCCGATCACCTGATCTCGTCTGATTGAAGAGTGTCCGTTGTTTAACCACGTGATCATCGACTGGGCCAACAAACAGTGGCGTCCACGTCTACGGTCGTGTGTCCGTGAACAAGGAGGACATTTTGAACACCAGATGTAGCTGAACTTCACCTTCTTGTGGCTCTCGTATGTTGGAAACTTCCTTTTTACAGTGCTGCATCTCAAACGTTCATAAAAGTGACAAATTCACCAACATTTCCAAACGGCGTTAGGATTTGGTGGTGATATGGCTACTGTTTCCGTTTTTAAAATTTCAGTCAAATGCTAAAAGTTTTGACCGAGTTATGACACATTTTCTAGGGGTCCACTTTTCATCGGGACAGTTGTTAGAAACAAATTGACACAGTTATTTTGTTTCTTTCTTCTTTCTTCAAACACAGTTATTAAATAACTCAAAACTTCAACATCAATGTTCTTCATCAATACAACTCAGCTGTAGCTACTAACATACAGCTCTCTACTGCATTAAAAACATCTACTACACTGTATTGTTCAAATTCACTGTCATCAGCAGTTTCTAAGTTTGGCGCCAATTAGCAGGTGTCGAGCGACTCGAGCGTCAGCCAATGTTTACTTAATTAAGGCCAAGCGCCGGCTAAGCCGACCGCGCAACTAAGACCTATATATATATTCGCATTGGCCTCCTAACAATCGATACACATTATATATAAACCTTAAGAACACCTGTGCTCATTAATATATGCAAAACGTTTGTTCACAATATACTTCTGAAGTAGTAGTAGCAGAAACACCAGCAGCAGCAGTAGTAGTAGTAGTAGTAGTAGTAGTAGTAGTAGTAGTAGTAGCAGCAGCAGCAGTAGCAGCAGCAGCAGCAGCAGCAGCAGCAGCAGCAGCAGTAGTATGAAGGCCTACCTATAACCATCACCGTTGATCCCTATAGTCATTATTTAGCAGCAGCTAAAGCGACTCTAGAATTACTTGACCTGATGTGTGCGCATGGAGATGCATAATCTAACGGCGACCTGAGTTGATTGCTATATTTATGACGGTTGGAACTGTTTTTCTCTTCAGGAGTTCAGTTCCACCTTGCAAAGACGTGAAAGAGTGTGTATATCCTCGAGATATCAATACGTGTCTATGTGGTGAAAGTCGAGTGTTTTATTGAATGCCTCAGTTTCTGCCGTACTTCAGCTTTAGACAGTAGGCCCTGAGCTAATTGATGTCATTGAAATTACGTAATTTAAAATACAATTGTAATTGGTAATTTGTAATTTGTTGTTCTGTGTCAATGTAATTTTTAATTGAATTACATTTTTCATGTAATTTGTAATTTCAAATTACATCCTGTAAAATCAAATTACTTTTGAAAAGAAAACTAGAGACAGTAAGAGACTCCATAACCAGAGCAGTTTTGAAAGCATCTTTTCCTTATCTTGATCACTATCACTATAGTATCTCAGATATTCAATTCAATTCAATTCTTTTATTGAAGCCATTAAAGTGAAACAAACGTAACATGATTATTTTCCATTGATCGCATCACAACACAGCAGCAGCAAGATTAATTTTCATCATTAGCCACAAAAGGGAACCCCGAAAGGACAATAGTCCTGCTAGCTAGGGTCACCTAAGAATATGAACGATAGCAACACTGAATTCTTTGAATGTTTTCACAAAATTGAAGCCAATGTCAGAAATGGTATACAATTTTGTCATGTGTCAGACTCAGCTCATAACGTGTTACATAGATGAGTTGCGCTACTTTACTCCATCACACGCTCAGTTGTCTTAGCATCCAACAAACGTCTGCATGCTAAGACAACACAGCGTCGATCAAATGTACATGCATCGATCCAGTGACAGGTTACTCCCATGTAGGCCTAACTAATGAATCTTCATAGTTACGTAACTGTTAAGATGTTATTTATACAATTTACTTCTGCACTTCCCTTCATCTGCTCTGGTACACGAACTCATTAGGCCTATAGTTTTGCAAGCCTGATTGTAAGGTCAAACATATGCCGATTATCGGACAAGTTGTTCGAACAGTTGTTACTTCTTAGAGAAAATTAAATAAACTGTTTCAAACAATGCAATCTATTCTGCACTTCCTTCATCTGCTCTGGTACAGAATAGACTAAAGTCTACGCTTTATCTATTCTGGGATAGTAGCCTACATATATGAGTGTTTGATACACCAAATTAAGGCCTCTATGAGCCAACTTTTATTGCTACGTGTATCCCGTTTCGGACCTTGATCTAGCATCGATCCCAATCAAAAATTTTTATATAGCGCCGATGTTAAGCTGGTCTCCGTGTGGCACTGACGCTGCTGAGAAAATTTGAAGATTTGCATTACGTAATCTTAAGCCGAAGTGCTTTTCAGCATTAGCAAATCCTTCGTAAGAATGTCATAATTGGACGCCTAGCTATATATAGAAGGCCTAATATTTTAGGCCTTTAATCTGTAGCGTAATGCTAGAGGCTAGAGACAGTCGAAAAAGAAACTCGGCATGTGAACAGGTTGGCCTCCAGAAGCTGTTGTACTACGCAGGTCTCTTCATCTGACGCCCAGTGGCGTAACGAAGGGGGCAGAGGGCAGCTGCACCAGCTCGTTGGACCTCCGCCAGTTTCTCATCCTCCTATCTCGCCTCATAATTTAGCCTTTCCTCCGCTTGCACTCTCCTCTGCTATTTGACACTCACGACTGGAAACCGAACTCTTCAACCTAATAGTATATCCTATTGTTATTCTACTCGTGCGCCACCACATGACCACCATCATCACCTATTACCAACGTAGCACGGTTATATGTTTCCTCGGCTTGACCTTCCCCGATTTTGGCCTGGCACCGGAACGAACAGAGGAGCAAAGGTCAAACGATTACATCAGCCTGAAACAGACACCAACTAAACTTGTGGGAGGGTCATTTCAATGGTCCATCTTCTTACTGCCGGTGCCACTGCCCCACTCCACCCCCTCCAAGGTGACTCGTATTTTTGTTTGGCGTTTGTACTTGCCTAGGGTATGACGTCACACACACACCTTTGGGTTAGGGTTAGGGTTAGGTTTGGGCCTTTAAGCGGGTAAGCCATTACATTTGACGTTTGTACACGTCACACACACACACACACACACACACACACACACACACACACACACACACACACACACACACACACACACACACACACACACACACACACACACACACAGAAGCTCTACCAGCTAGCTCAAAGTTTTTGCAATCAATGAGAAGGCACGCGCGGCCATTTCGCAACGAATATTTACTAGTTGCACTGTGGTTTGAGACGTACAAGCCTTTACTATTATGCCAATGAATTTGGCATACCACCTTTTACACTTAGTGTGGAAGCCAACGCAGCCAGTGTTTGAGTTTGCATGCCATTAAAGCTCTTTCCTGGCCATTTTCGCCTTGAATATTGAGTACTTGCGCACTTTGAGGCTGAACCTCATTTTACTCTTAGGCGATCATTCTCTGGACTCGCCTTGTTTTTCAAGGCTGACTAAGGCCATTTTATTATTCAGTAGGCACAAATTGCATGGTTTTTTAATTTGGAGCTCATCCGTTGCAAAGCTCATTTTACACTTAGGCGATCATTCGCTGGACTCGCCTTGTTTTTCAAGGCTGACTAAGGCCATTTTATTATTCAGTAGGCACAATTTGCAATGTATTTGTGCACTTGCAATGAATTAGAACTACAACCTTTTACTCGTAGGCAACAAGACATTCATTGGACTTGCGTTGTTTTACAAGGGTGGCCAAAGCCCAATTGAATATTCATTTGCATTAAGCCCGTTTACACTTGCACAGAGCTCTTGGCCTTCAACTGCTCACACATCCATCGCCTAAACTGAATTTAGCATCCCTCTTTACACTAAAAATATCAATATAGTCGAAATTGCATGGTTTTTGAATTTGGAGCTCATCATTTGCAAAGCTCATTTTACACAGTTTCATAGTACAGCTAAGCTGACAATGTTTTAGACGCATACACTTAGACAGCCTCTTACGCTTAGCCAACCAGCCTTAGCCGTACTCATGAAGGCCATTGCAGCTAGCGTTTGCAACCAATGAGAGTGCACACCTGACCATTTTCGCAATGAATATTTAGTAGTTTCTCAATGTTTTTGTCCGCTTACCACCTTTACTCTTAGTCTTATCCAACAAGCCCATGTATTTAGTTTGAATTATAGAAAAAATGGGCTCATTAGGCTTAACTGGCGTTCACATCTTACATACACTCAGCGCCATTCGGCATACATCCCTTTACACATAGCGTGGAAGCCAAGACAAGCAGCGTTTGCGCTTGCTTGCCATTACTCCTCTCGCCATTTAGCATTATTTAGTTGTTGCTATGTTTTGTTGTGCTGATACGAACTTTTACAGAGAGAGAGAGAGAGAGAGAGAGAGAGAGAGAGAGAGAGAGAGAGAGAGAGAGAGAGAGAGAGATGGAGTGCCAGAGAGAGAGCGAGCTTGGCGTAGAGAGACAGATAGAGGCTAAGAAGCAGAGAGCCGTAGAGAGACAGAGAAAGGCTAAGAAGCGGAGAGGCGTAGAGCGGTAGAGAGAGAGAGAGAGAGAGAGAGAGAGAGAGAGAGAGAGAGAGAGAGAGAGACGCTATGAGTTAGGAATGCATGGAGGGTTGGAGGTGACTTTTCATTTCAATTAATTTCAACTAGAGTTGCACGGTTATTTGCACAACCAATACAACTCATATCCAGATCATGGTGAAGCTTTTACATGGCCAACAAACATGCAATTTTTGTTTTTTAAATGTGTAACTCATTCATGACTATATTGCAATTGACGGAGTAACAGACTTATAAAATTATCTTATCTAACAACTTTTAGTAATTGAAGATGCTTGTTTAGTTTCGAATGACGACGACTGTAATGTCAAACAGCAGTTCATACTTGTATGGCAGCTGCGAATGGAAACTTAAATCTGAGAAAAGTGAAACTGAAAAATCTCAACCTCACATTCTTTGAGAACTCGAAAACGTAGAAACTCACAATTTGTAGAATGTTGAGTTTGTTTAGCAACCAACTTTTACTGTGTAGGGAGAGATGGAGAACAGAGAGAGAGAGAGAGCGAAACATGCAGTCTTTTACAAACCTTTCCTGAAACTTTTCTGAAACAGGCAGTCTTTTGCAAATCTTACAGTTCGTGAAACTTAGAAATTAAGACTTTGAGAATCTGTGCACAAGTTTTAGCAATCTTTGTTAAACTTGAGAACTAGAAAACATAGAAATGCACAATTTTTAGAATGCTCAAGTGTGAGTTTAAGACTTCTTACTTAATATTATAGCTGTGCATAGCGCAGAGCGTCAGGCATTGTGAAATTGCTGCACATAGGCTACAATGCCTATGCGACAGTGTAAAACTTTGCTAAGTTTTCTGAAACATTACCAGCTATGATAACCGGTGGTATTACGAGGAGGTGAGGGGAGGGCTGAGGCTGCTCTCCCTCCCCGCCCAGCCGCCGCCGCCGCCGCACCAAAGCTCTGCAAAGCGACGTCGCTTTGCGACGCGCAACTATAATTTTTTGAATGCACACTTCAGAAATCTTTAAAACTACATCAGTTGAATACTGTAGGAATTGATATAATGGAGCAATCGAATAAGGAAATTGAAATGCAACGACTAGTGAGTTCGTAGAACGTGCAAGATAATAATCGAATCTACCTCTCGTAGTATTCACAACTAAAAAAGTTCCAACTCTAAGCGTTGTATAAACCTAATGAACTACATTCATTCTCAAACTTTGTAAGTCTCAATTGTAAAAGCTCCAAATTTTTCGTTGCATATCTGCTTTACAAGAGTTTTTGATCAGATGAAATGCAGTGGGGCTTTAGCACCTCAAAGCTATATAGCTTGAAGTTCTCATCTTTAAACTTTAATAACACATCTATAGATTTCTGGTTCTATTAAAACTGAGAAAGCGAGATTGTTACAATTATTATTAAAAATTTAGCACAACTATACGTTTGTAGCAGTGGCGCCACACATGTGCTCCATTTATCAGCTCAGGTTGCTGTGGCGGCTGAGCCTACAACTGCCGCTGCTGCCGTTATCTATCTGGTACCGCTGCTGCTGCTGCTGCTGCTGCCGCTGTGACTTTAGCTGTGTATATGTCGCGCATCATAATATTAATTTCTTAAACTTTAGATCGGAAATCTTAGAAGCTTCTCACAAGTCTCAAGTTTTTGTAAGTGCTTTGGAAGTTCGACTGCGTTTTTCTATGGCGATTAATGCAATAATGAGCATATGTGATTGTGTGTTTGGATGGCGCAACGTGTAAAACCTGAGTATACGAGCAATTGCTGGACTTTGTTTAACACATGACCAATGAATTGACCGATGATGTGTTTAAGAGCTCGTTATGTATACAATGGGGTGCAAATTCTCTCGTACAATGCCTTCTCTCATCCCGATAGCGCTTAAAGTTCTATCAATGTGCAACACACACACACACACACACATGCACACATACACACAACATGGAACACACACACACACACACACACACACACACACAAATACACACTCAAACGGACTCTTCCAAAATGTACATGTATAGCTAGACATACTTAGACACTGGTTTGGAGAGACTGTTAAGAGCCCGTTTATAATCATCATTATTTGTGAGCGCTGTGTCTGCTTATCATTCGATTACTTGGACTAGTTTTTGCATGGACTTCATGTTTAAAGTGCCAAGTCAACGTCCAAGGGACGTTTTCTGAATGAGCCATAGCATTTTTGCATGTGCATTCAGTTCATTGCTGTCACAATATGGAAAACTGGTGTGCTCTTCCCGCTGCATTTCATCTGATCAAAAACTCTTGTAAAGCAGATATGCAACGAAAAATTTGGAGCTTTTACAATTGAGACTTACAAAGTTTGAGAATGAATGTAGTTCATTAGGTTTATACAACGCTTAGAGTTGGAACTTTTTTAGTTGTGAATACTACGAGAGGTAGATTCGATTATTATCTTGCACGTTCTACGAACTCACTAGTCGTTGCATTTCAATTTCCTTATTCGATTGCTCCATTATATCAATTCCTACAGTATTCAACTGATGTAGTTTTAAAGATTTCTGAAGTGTGCATTCAAAAAATTATAGTTGCGCGTCGCAAAGCGACGTCGCTTTGCAGAGCTTTGGTGCGGCGGCGGCGGCGGCTGGGCGGGGAGGGAGAGCAGCCTCAGCCCTCCCCTCACCTCCTCGTAATACCACCGGTTATCATAGCTGGTAATGTTTCAGAAAACTTAGCAAAGTTTTACACTGTCGCATAGGCATTGTAGCCTATGTGCAGCAATTTCACAATGCCTGACGCTCTGCGCTATGCACAGCTATAATATTAAGTAAGAAGTCTTAAACTCACACTTGAGCATTCTAAAAATTGTGCATTTCTATGTTTTCTAGTTCTCAAGTTTAACAAAGATTGCTAAAACTTGTGCACAGATTCTCAAAGTCTTAATTTCTAAGTTTCACGAACTGTAAGATTTGCAAAAGACTGCCTGTTTCAGAAAAGTTTCAGGAAAGGTTTGTAAAAGACTGCATGTTTCGCTCTCTCTCTCTCTGTTCTCCATCTCTCCCTACACAGTAAAAGTTGGTTGCTAAACAAACTCAACATTCTACAAATTGTGAGTTTCTACGTTTTCGAGTTCTCAAAGAATGTGAGGTTGAGATTTTTCAGTTTCACTTTTCTCAGATTTAAGTTTCCATTCGCAGCTGCCATACAAGTATGAACTGCTGTTTGACATTACATTCGTCGTCATTCGAAACTAAACAAGCATCTTCAATTACTAAAAGTTGTTAGATAAGATAATTTTATAAGTCTGTTACTCCGTCAATTGCAATATAGTCATGAATGAGTTACACATTTAAAAAACAAAAATTGCATGTTTGTTGGCCATGTAAAAGCTTCACCATGATCTGGATATGAGTTGTATTGGTTGTGCAAATAACCGTGCAACTCTAGTTGAAATTAATTGAAATGAAAAGTCACCTCCAACCCTCCATGCATTCCTAACTCATAGCGTCTCTCTCTCTCTCTCTCTCTCTCTCTCTCTCTCTCTCTCTCTCTCTCTCTCTCTCTCTCTACGCCTCTCCACTTCTAAGCCTTTCTCTGTCTCTCTACGGCTCTCTGCTTCTTAGCCTCTATCTGTCTCTCTACGCCAAGCTCGCTCTCTCCCTCTGGTATTCCTCTCTCTCTCTCTCTCTCTCTCTCTCTCTCTCTCTCTCTCTCTCTCTCTCTCTCTCTGTAAAATTTCGTATCAGCACAACAAAACATAGCAACAACTAAATAATGCTAAATGGCGAGAGGAGTAATGGCAAGCAAGCGCAAACGCTGCTTGTCTTGGCTTCCACGCTATGTGTAAAGGTATGTATGCCGAATGGCGCTTAGTGTATGTAAGATGTGAACGCCAGTTAAGCCTAATGAGCCCATTTTTTCTATAATTCAAACTAAATACATGGGCTTGTTGGATAAGACTAAGAGTAAAGGTGGTAAGCGGACAAAAACATTGAGAAACTACTAAATATTCATTGCGAAAATGGTCATGTGTGCACTCTCATTGGTTGCAAACGCTAGCTGCAATGGCCTTCATGAGTACGGCTAAGGCTGGTTGGCTAAGCGTAAGAGGCTGTCTAAGTGTATGCGTCTAAAACATTGTCAGCTTAGCTGTACTATGAAATTGTGTAAAATGAGCTTTGCAAATGATGAGCTCCAAATTCAAAAACCATGCAATTTCGACTATATTGATATTTTTAGTGTAAAGAGGGATGCTAAATTCAGTTTAGGCGATGGATGTGTGAGCAGTTGAAGGCCAAGAGCTCTGTGCAAGTGTAAACGGGCTTAATGCAAATGAATATTCAATTGGGCTTTGGCCACCCTTGTAAAACAACGCAAGTCCAATGAATGTCTTGTTGCCTACGAGTAAAA
The DNA here is from genome assembly GCA_020284085.1 of Aporrectodea caliginosa. Lineage (NCBI taxonomy): Eukaryota > Metazoa > Annelida > Clitellata > Crassiclitellata > Lumbricidae > Aporrectodea > Aporrectodea caliginosa. The sequence continues at coordinate 487,262 of JACEVL010000561.1, forward strand.
GGTTGTAGTTCTAATTCATTGCAAGTGCACAAATACATTGCAAATTGTGCCTACTGAATAATAAAATGGCCTTAGTCAGCCTTGAAAAACAAGGCGAGTCCAGCGAATGATCGCCTAAGTGTAAAATGAGCTTTGCAACGGATGAGCTCCAAATTAAAAAACCATGCAATTTGTGCCTACTGAATAATAAAATGGCCTTAGTCAGCCTTGAAAAACAAGGCGAGTCCAGAGAATGATCGCATAAGAGTAAAATGAGGTTCAGCCTCAAAGTGCGCAAGTACTCAATATTCAAGGCGAAAATGGCCAGGAAAGAGCTTTAATGGCATGCAAACTCAAACACTGGCTGCGTTGGCTTCCACACTAAGTGTAAAAGGTGGTATGCCAAATTCATTGGCATAATAGTAAAGGCTTGTACGTCTCAAACCACAGTGCAACTAGTAAATATTCGTTGCGAAATGTCCGCGCGTGCCTTCTCATTGATTGCAAAAACTTTGAGCTAGCTGGTAGATCTTCTGTGTGTGTGTGTGTGTGTGTGTGTGTGTGTGTGTGTGTGTGTGTGTGTGTGTGTGTGTGTGTGTGTGTGTGTGTGGCACTGGCCCTACCAAGATCGAACCTTGAAATGCCCCTCCCACCACTTTTAATTAGTGTCTGTTTCACGCTGATGTAATCGTTTGACCTTTGAACTGGTAGGCTGAGCCGCACTCGTCTGTGAGGGATTGGTAGGCTGGGCCGCACTCTTCTGTGAGGGCCTGGTAGGCTGGGCCGCACTCGTCTGTGAGGGCCTGGTAGGCTGGGCCGCACATTACCCACTACTGAAGGGGAAGGAGAGGAAGAGGAGAAATTCGTGGAGAAGGAGAGGAAGAAGGAAAGGAAGAGGAAAAAAGAAAGAGGAAAAGGAGGAGGAGGAGGAGGAGGAGGAAGAAAAAAGACGAATAGGTCCTAATAAGAAGAGGAGTCGGAGGAGGAGGAGGAGAAGGAGGAGGAAGAGGAAGAAGTTTGAATGGAAGGCGATAGAGAGGCTTGACGCATATAATTAATAATTTGACGTGTGAGTGACAATCATAAGAGGGTGAAGGAACGCAGTTTGCAGAAATCTGTTGGGATATCCTTGCAGAGTCGTAGGCATATTTTCCTACATACATAGGGCCTATAATTATAGATCGGTTAGATAACTTGGATAGTTCCCGCTGAATCCTGCACTACCTATCTCTCGATAGGTAGCCTAATCGTTATCGTAATCTCTGGATTTCTATAGCGCTCTTTTCCGCCCAAAAAGCGAAGTCGCAGGAACTCGCTTAATTATTCACAGGCGCTCAATCATATAGGCCTAAAATCGATTGAGAGGTACCTAAGAGAAACAGATCTCGAGTGAGGTGATTGGATCGATTAAAACAAATAGGCCAAAATGCACAAAGCGCACAAACTGATTGTATTCGCATTCATAGCCTACTAATAGGCCTAATAATTCTCGGTGCATATGGCCTACACCTTGTCACCTTGTGCCGTCGATTCGTTGAATTCTAGCGACCGTCATAGTCAACCTTCTCTACGTGTTCCGATCTCTCGTCCCTTCTCTCAGCTCCGGAAGCTTCATTTTCATCGTCTCATGTATCTCATCCATTCATCTTCTTCTCGGTCGCCCTCTTCCCCTCCTCCCCGCATGCCAGCATCATCTCCTTTTCCAGTCCATCCGCGCGCATCACATGTCCAAAATACGTCATTTTCTGTTTTCTGCTCTTTGTCCCAATCTCCTCTCTGCAGGTGTCCTATCTCCTCCAGTATGTATTCATTTGTTCTCTTCTCAGTCCATGGGACCCTCAGCATTCTCCTCCAAATCCACATTTCGCATGCTTCGATTTTCTTCTCCAGTGCCTTGGTTTTTGTCCATGTTTCGCACCCATACAGCACCACTGGTAGTAGGCCTATCATTGCGCTTTATATGGCCTACACCTAGGCCTAATAAGGAGCAATGTTGGCAGAGCAGGCAGAAAAAGTGCACAGCCTAGTTAGCATCTTCGTGAGCAACACATATTTTCTTGTACTGTCATCGATATAATTATGTCTGTCAACTTGTACTCTGCTAGCCACGCATTTAGCACACATTCTCATGTCCGCATAAGTTATGGGGTGCGGAACCTTTTACCTGTCGTTCTTTCTTACTTACGAAAATATTCCTTGATCTTCCGTAGAGTGTGTTGTCCTTCCGTTCTTCCGGTGCGTTATTCGACGTCCTGTAAAAAAGACAGTTTTTGTCGTTTAGTTACTGTCCGATCTTTTCTTCTGTTTTAAATCCCCGAGGAAGTCAGAGTGGAGTTAGTTTAGGCTTTGGACAATTACGAAGAAATTTTATTCGGCGAAACTATCAGTGCAGAAGCCGTGCGAATCAACAGGAACGACGTTCGCATCGATCAATGGTATGTATTATTACACAATACTATTTTGGTTTTTGTTGTCGCTGATTTTGTTATTGGCCAAATTAGGCCTATTGGGGAGAAATTGTATTACTGGTTGGCCTAAGTTATTTCTAACATGCAGTGATCCAACACAAGTCCATGGTAATTCAGAATTTATTGTGTATTCTTGACTACAATAGTTATTTTGTCTATCTTTGCCTTTGGGTGGCAGTTCACGTATAAACAATATGGCCGCCCAGACTCTGATAGATAGAGCTCTGCGACCTCCCGTAACTAATTTTTAATTCTACAGAATTACCCTCTAAATATCCGCTTCTAGCCGCTCTACTTATTAACAATATGGGGTCATCGTTACCTGTTGGTCGCCTCGGCCGATGTAAAACAACTATGGTCGCCCAGACTTGGATAGAATGGGATCGGGTAAAATGCTGATTTGCAGATTGGTCAGAGGTAAAATGCTGATTAGAAAATGCTGATTGGTCAGCATTTTACTTCACAGCCAAATCAGCAAATCAAAGGGTAAAATGCTGATTGGAATCCAGGCAAATAGTGATCAAAGAAGACCATACACTTTGTTGTTTTTATTAACAAATGTGAAACTGTTAATGAAGAGATTGACACCATGCAGACAAGTCGTGATCAAAGAAGACAGTACACTTTGATGACTTCAATCGGGTATTTTAATCAAAACTTTGAAAACACTATAAATAACACCAAAAATAATTGTCTAGATTATTATAAATTTTGAATTCTGGAGAGTTCACATACATTGGATTCGAATAATTGCAGTCATGAGTGATATCTATGAGTGTTTTAATAGTCAATCAATAAATGCAATTGTTAATCGATCGATGGGAGGATCAATTCTTCATTAGTCAAATGTCAGCATCAGTGATCAACAAAAGGCTATCACTCAAGCAATCATGAAAGTTTCCAAAATTTGAAATGTTTCATATGCTGGAACCACGTTCTTCAAGATGCCAAGCGTTGGTTGCAAAGTGACGGCGTTTCAACACAAAGAGAAGCAACTTATTACACGGCATTTCAACACAGAGACGCAACCTATTACAGTGACAGCATCCCTCTACTTCCTTCTGCAGTCCAATTCTGAAGAGGAATACAAAGATCGACTGCTTTGTGAAACTCGCCAAGTGGAGCAAGCCATTCTTCATTTACTTCATGAACGCAATTCATCCATCTATCAACCAACTAGCCGCTTGGGAGTTACACCGATTTGGCTAGCAAGACATTACAGTCAGCAGTTTTCTAGTCAGCATTTTACCCACCAATCAGCATGGCCAAATCAGCATTTTCTAATCAGCATTTTACCAAGATCTGGCAAATCAGCCATCCGCAAATCAGCATTTTACCCATGCCCCCTCAGCCGATGTAAAACAAATATGACTGTCATAGACTTTGATAGATAACAGCGCTACGACCTTCCACAGACCAAATGGTAAAGATTACCACAATATGGCTAAGTACTACAGACTGCAAGAGAAATAAGAGCACTGCAAGCTACCAGAAAGACATAATAAGTACATGTAATCAGTAATTAATTCATTCATGTCATCTTACCAAGAGAAGAAAAGCTGAGAAGCTCAAGCCGTAATTTCTGCAGAAGATGGTTCCAGCTAGAGGGGCCGACATAAGCAAATCTCCTATATTGAGCCAGTGGCGTAATGAAGGGTTTCAGCACCCAGGGGCAAGAGTTGATAACTGCACCCTTTTTAATTTTCTTCTTGACTTGTAATCGTTCTTGTCATAGTACTGTGTACCAATGAAAACCAATTTTGCACCCCTTGTGCTGCACCTGGGGGCGGTTGCCCCTCTGCCCCCTTAGCACAGTGTTCTACGTTAACATCTTGATTGAGCCAGTGAGCCTTCGTTACGCCACTGGATTGAGCAGTAGATTGAGCAGTAGCCCGGCGCATGCGGGTAACAACCAGAGCACCTCTGGTGACCAAGCGGAGAGAGGAGTGACCAGGGAGTGAAGATACTGGAGTTGAGAAAGGCTTGAAGTTTGAAGGACCTACCCGGACTAAACAGTTGGCATTAGCCTAACGCACTGTAAGATATTAACGTAGAACACTGTCCCAATTAATGCTGTGTACAAGAACTGCAGTGTAACACTAAATATTAAAATTATCTCTGAAGTATGGCCTGGTCTACACTCTGTGTGCTTAGTTATTTCCCTCAATGGCTATATAATAGGGAGTTCACACTGTACTCATATACGACCACAGCTTTCAGAAAGGCTTTAGAGTTGCTTGAAAATTAACATTTCGTCACAACATATCTGTTAAAATATTACGAATAAGAGAACCTGCTTGCTTTGTTAACCAGTTTTAGTTCTGATTTTCATTTTAGGATCACCGAAAAGATTCACACAGAAAAAGAAGGAGAGACAATTCAAACGAGGATGATGAACTGAGGAAACAGCGAGAAGAAAGATCCGACCATGACAAAAGACGCCTTGAAACGCGAGCCCGTGAAAGGTCACACAGTCCTGAATGGGGTGAAAAGCCTCGTGACGTGAAGAGGGGTGAACGCAATATCACCAGTGGTGACCACAAACCTAAAATTAAGTCAGAGCCAATCGAGAAAGAGAAACCAAATTTTGAGACATCCGGTAAATTAACTGAAGATTCTAACACGTTTCGAGGTGTGGTCATAAAATACAATGAGCCTCCAGAAGCAAGAAAACCAAAGCGTCATTGGCGATTGTATATTTTCAAAGGAACTACAACTCTGCCATTCCTGCCAATACATCGCCAGAGTGCTTTTCTTTTGGGTAGCGATCGGCGGGTCGCTGACATTCCCATTGATCATCCGTCTTGCAGTAAACAGCATGCTGTTTTGCAGTATCGGCTAGTCGATATGAAACGACCTGATGGGAGTATGGGAAGATACGTGCGTCCTTATATCATTGACTTGAATTCAACAAATGGCACTTTTATTAACAACAAGCGAATTGAACCACAAAGATATGTAGAACTGTTAAACAAGGATGTGATAAAATTTGCATTCAGCAGCAGGGATTATGTTCTTCTGCACGATAATGCAGACCTTGATGAGACTGATGAAGCATAAAGACATACGAAGTGTGAATAAACTGGCAACTCTAAATTCTTACTGATGTAGATAAAAAGGAATTTTTCAGTTCTGCATTTCAGTAAATGTTTTCCATAATTAAATAACTGTTGAGTCATTTTAATCAAAGGGTTTTTGTTCTTTGACAGCTGCTAACTGCATTGTTTTAATTCTGCTACTGAAAAGTTGTGTCTGAGCTTTTGTTTATAACATTTAGGGATAAGGTTTAGCCCTATGTGCAGGTTTAGAGATAGTTGTATAGCATTTGTGGTATTTTGATTTGCTTCCAACTGGCTGGAGTTGCTTGGTGCATATCTTTGCTGCTGTAGCTCTACTAGTCTACTATGTATGGTAGATTGGAATTAAGACATGTGATGTACAAATGAAACCTAACCTTTGAAGTTTTATAGGGATAGGTTAGCATATTATCATTTATGGTGATTACTGGGTATGTGGTACTACTCGAGTTAAACGAACTGGATTTAAACAATTTGAACTTTGGAGTTTTTGTTAGTGTAATAGGTTAGACTGAAAGTGAGAGTCTTGCTGCACCAAACTCTTGTAGGGATTTACCTTGCAGCCTGAGCAAATCCCCCTAGTCTAAACATGCAAATTTTAAGCCCAAAACTAGTAATGGGTTTATAGATGGAAACAGTAAAAGCCTACAGTCTAACAAGAAGATGGGCAACATACAGCTTGTCAAGTGAAAAGTTATCACCGACATCTTATTGGAGACAAATATTTCATTGATGCTGCTCAGAAAGCAATTTCCAGCTACCTACCTGTTTAGATCACTTCGACAGCCATGTGTGTAGTGATTTGATTTGGAAAGGTACTTTAAAAGAACATTAATTAAATATTAAAAGTCTTCCTAAATAAATACACACTTGTATATATATATCTGTGATTTTCTCGCAGAATCATCTTTTTACGACAGTGGACAAAAGTCTATCGTTCTTCGCTGGACTTTACTGGACTTTGCAGTCATTCTGGTCACTGTTGCGTATTCAAGCATAAATGCGTGCAGTTGAATATATTCCGGGGAAACAACAAGAAAGAAGTTCACTAGTTTCGAATCTGCATATACCTGTAGTGCTACTATACTAAATTCTCTGCCATATCATGTTATGCAAAGACACACTACCCATTAACCAAAGATAGCTTATTTTTTATGTTTAAAATTCCTTCTGTGTAAGTTTCTGATTTTGACTGAAATACGTTTAATGCAAAAGCAAAGAACGATTTTTATGATGCAACGGTAGTTTCTGTATCACAATAAGTAATAATGCGTAAGAAGGTAGAAGCTGTTCTTTGTTCGATTAACCAATCTTTCTGTTTTTTTCGATTAACCCATTTTACTGTTTTTTGCAACTCTTAAAACGAACTTAATTTGTTGATTTGCTTATCTTGAAGTGTACAGAATAGGCCTACACTACCTAGTGCCAACAATAATGAAGTCTATGAGCATACACTGACTTCATATTCATGGTGTGTGTATATGGTCTTGTTGGCTATGGTAGAATATCTTGAATCTCCCATATGTATGGGTATATTTGTTTAAGTTGTATAATGGATAAGTACTCTGAATAGGAGTTGCTAAGGACATCCTGAAGATTGGCACGTGAAATGTACAAACACTTCACAGCACCGGAAAACTTGAACTGCTACGGAAAGAAATTGAAACATACAAATGTGACATCCTGGGCATAGCAGAGATGAGGTGTTAGGCACAGAACGAGAATTCGTGACTTCAGGCTTTAATATTCGTAAATATTCGTGAATATTAGGGCATTTTTAATATTCGTAAATATTCGTTGATGACGTCATTGTCTCATCTTTGTTTACGAACTCATTTAAGAGTACTAGTTTAAGAATATGTGCAGTGGTTTTGCTGCGCCGTTCTTAGTGTTGTGGTCCGTAAGCTGGTACGCTTTGGCTTCCTACCCAGATGTTGCCCTACTCTTGAGGAACTGTAAAAAAGTCGACCATGACCAGAGAACCGTTAACTTGTAGAACCAAAGGCGCCGAAGCTCACAACGGTTTGATTTGTGGCGCCGAGGCGGGAGCATGCTGATACAACGGATTTTGTAACACTAATACAATAAAAAGTATCATTTGCGCGCTAAATTTTCATAGTGATTCATCACCATCATCGTCAGTTTCTGCCGCCAGTCATGCAGTAAATATATATATGAATAGGATACCAGGACAACACCTATACGGTGTGAGCAGTCTTATCACAAAAATTTCCGCAGACAACTGGCATTAAATTTCAGTTTGTGCATGTGTAATGTTACACGCCTAGGCTTATAAGGTCAAAATATAGATGAACTGATTCAGTCTCTCTCTCTCTCTCTCTCTCTCTCTCTCTCTCTCTCTCTCTCTCTCTCTCTCTCTCTCTCTCTCTCTCTCTCTCTCTCCTCTCTCTCTCTCTCTCTCTCTCTCTCTCTCTCTCTCTCTCTCTCTCTCTCTCTCTCTCCCCCCTCTCTCTCTCTCTCTCTCTCTCTCAAATTTCAGTTCACACACAGACGTTATATTAAAACATAAACATTGCATAAAGACCCTACATTTAAAAATTAACGATTAGAGCTGTTTTTCAGAAATTTGTGAAAATTTGGTATAAAATGGATTTACAAATATTACGAATCATCCTACGAAAAACAAAGACATGAAATGATTAAATCAAGCAACGATTAATTATTAGAGAGTGTTTTCGTTAAAATATTCATGGATATAGTCCGGATTTTTAAAAGAAACACTTTTAATTGTCTGGATATGCGACACTTTAATCCCGGAATGCGCACAGGTTTATACCGTTGTATCTCCTGCTCATCCAATCAACGACGAGCTTTCTCTGGACATACAATAACAGACACTGCTACACAACGAATGCTGTGTGGAGATACGATATAATGTTTCTGAAAACAGGACATACGACAGTATATTTTGTTGAATATCTTTAAAACGACTTGTCGTATCTCTTAGCCATTGAAACTGAAGAAAGATCAAAAAAATTCTGCTACAAATCAACTCTAAACTGCTGTTCGAAAAAAAGTGGAGATACGACAAGATAATTCTCAGGCGACGATATGTAACTATGCATATTCTGGCACTGATTTTTTTTACAATTAATCCAGGATTTTGAAGAATTACAAATTAAAATCAACTTAAAATTTTTATAAAAAAACTTAATATTTGTTGGCCAGTTTTAATATTCGTCAATATTCGTCAGTTTCTAAAAGAATTAATATTCGTAATATGCGCATACTCGTTCTATGGTGTTAGGAAAGGGAGAAATGAATGGAGGGGAGATCACATGGTCGGGGAGGAAGAGAAGCACAAGAAAGGAGTGGGCTTCCTACTAAGCAAAAAAGCCAAAGAAGCGCTGCTAGGATACAACCCGGTAAACGCAAGGATCATGACAGCAAGATTCCGAGGAACACCGCTCAATATTTCAATCACCCAGATATACGCACCCACGGCGGAAAGCACAGAAGAGGAAATCGAACAATTCCACGACGATCTCGAAAGGACGATAGACCTGGTAATAAGGAAGGACATAAAAATAATCATTGACGATTGGATTACCAACATAGGAAGAGATAACAGAGGTTGGGAGGAGGCCATGGGAAGACATGGCTACGCTGACAGAAACGACAGAGGCGAAAGGCTCCTTGAATTCGTCTCAAAACATAACATGTACATCAGCAACACAAGATTCCAACTAGGGAATGCAAACCCGAGGCCTTTTCTGAAACCCGGGTTTCGGGTTTTACGGCCGTAGAAACCCGGGTAATCCGGGTTTGGACGAGTTGGCAAATTTTACATGATAAGTATTATTACTGCATTATTTCTTGCCATAAGAACATAATCTTCGTATGCAGCAACAAAGTCCAAAGTTCTCTAACATTGAAGAAGTTGCATAAAACAAAAAACTTTAGGAAAATCGTGATAGAAGTTGTTTCATATAAGCAGTGTTTTTTCTAGAAAAAGGTTCAGGAACTGAACAAATTGAGGACAATAATGGAAGCCATTGGAAGGGTTCCGAAGGGCTAAACCTGAGCCCCTTATTTTAAAATATATTAAACATCAGTAAACAATGAAAACGCCGAAATTAAGTTAAAGTAACTAAATAATTTTTTATTTTAAATTTAAGTTAATTAAATTATCTTTTAATAACTCAAAAAAGTTCCCGAAACGCCGTTCTGGAGCATTCTGTCTGAAAAAGCATTGCATAGGCCCCTATAGGCCTACGGGGCCGTCCATAAAGTACGTCACGCTATTTTTGACCATTTTTACCCCCCTTTCCCTGTCACAAACTGTCACAAACTGTCACAAAACTCGGACCCCCCCTAAAGTACGTCACACTTTCAACATAGAAATAATAATACTTCCGAAAGCAAGGCTAATACATAAACAAGGCTTCGCAACAGCATTATTACTAGCGCTCCTAGCGAGAGGAATCGTGAAAACACATTCAGGAGATATGCATTTCATGCTATTTTGACATAAAACTAATTAAAATGTTTCAGAAAATTTTTGAAAATTATTTTTAAAGCTATGAAATTCTACTAAAAAAATAAAAAAATAAATTATAAATAAAATAAAATAAAAATAAATGTGTGACGTCACACATGGCCTGACCCCCTTCCCCCTGTCACAAACTGTCACACTTTCTTAAACCCCCTCCCCTGGAGCGTGACGTACTTTATGGACGGCCCCTAAGAATTGTCAGCTGTCCCTGATTCACTATAAATCGTCTACATCACAGCTTTAGGCCCTGCCACTGCCAGCCCTGGATCCTGTTTACGGCTTGCAATGTCCGACGCAGTGGTGTAGTGGGGGGAACGTGGGGAACGCCGTTCCCCCACTTTTTCTCACACTATGCAAAATTCTTGCAAGATTGCACATTTTGCTTACTTCAATATGCAGGCGTTCCCCCACTTCATTTTTTAGGACTACACTACTGGTCCGACGTCACGAAGGATCTAACCTTATCTCCATAGTATATCACACTAGTTTCTATATATAGAGTTCGCAGATTTCGGAAGATTAGGAAACCCACTGTCTATTAATATCCTGCGCATGTTCTCTGATGTAGCAAAAATTCTAAAAGGCAGCCCATCACACGCATTCATCCTGGCGATGGTTGCTGCGAGCGTGTGGTCATTTACTTTCAGAAGATAACTAGTCATCGTTACATTCGTTACTCTGTAACCCAATTTGGCAGAACCAGAACTTACTGAAGTAAATTCTGTGTGGAAACCATCGCGGACTGTGCTTGTGCTTGGACTAAGGAGGCCTACCATCTTTGGCTTCGTCAGAACGACCAGGGTCACCAAAATCTCTGTGTTTGAGAGGTTATACTTATGCTTGGACCGGAGATGAATAGCCTATGCATACTTCTTGTTGCAGTTTTCGGCTGCGATTTACATAATTGACACTGAGCAGTCTTGCCCACAGAATCGTGAACAAGGTGTTTCTAAACACCACTCCTGACATTTGCTGATTTAGACATTGTTTTTTTAAGTCACTAAATTAAAATGTAAAAAAACAGTTTACCGCTATTATTTACGAACTCCATGCGACGACGCCGAGGTGTCAATAAACTCAACATTAGCACTTGTCGTGTGAAATGTGAAGCCTCACTCATACGGCGTCACCGATAAATAAGTTAAGTAGATGTAGTATTAAGCTTACGTGTAACCCGTTTTCAACCAATAATTTCGTTGTATTTCTATTGTTCTGCATTTGTGAGTTTCTGTGCGTGAACGACGGTGAAAGTGACGATTTTCAAACCCGGGTTTTAATCGCGTTCATACCCGGGTTTCGGGTTTCAAAAAATGCCGGGTACCATAAACCGTGTTTGCATTCCCTAATTCCAACAAAAAGAATGCAGAAAATGGACGTGGATAGCCCAAGATGGAAAACACACGAACATGATAGAAGATATGATATTGGTAGAACAAACATGGAAATCCGCAATATGGAACTGTCGAACCTATGCAGATGTCGCATCAGATCAGAGCATGGTAATGGCAAAGTTTAAAGCAAAGCTCAGAACGGACGGGGCCACGCAGAAGACACGAATTAGAGATAGATCTGGAAGCCATGAAGATCAACGAAACAAAGAATTCAAGAGGGAATTGGAAAGGAAACTGAAGAAGCAAGCGGAAGAAGGAAAGGCATACGATCTGGATGAAAAGTCACCCAACTTAACGAAGCCATACGTCAAGCAATGGAGACCACACTACCAAGGGCCCAAAGACGCAATAAACCATGGATCTCAAATCAGACACTAGAACTGGCAAAGCAGAAACGAGAGATGAAACAGAGGCGAATGCAATAGGACGAAAAGGCTAAAAAAAATATAGGCATCAATGCAATAGAGTCAAGAAAGCAGCAAGAACATACAAAGAGAACTGGCTGAGGGAGCAGTACGGAGCAATAGAAAGTGCGGCGGCTTGCAACAGATGCAGACAGGCGTACCAACTCATAAGAAGACTGAGTAGACCGTGGAAACCAAGACAGACAACAATAACGGATGAGCATTAAGCACGGCAACATCCTACAGGATAAAGAGGAGATAAAAAAAAGACGATGGATCGAATACTGCAGCGAATTGTATAAGACAGTAGAGGATAATGGAGACGCCATCAGAGAGCTAGAGGATATAACACTACCACCACGGGAACATGAGGAGGAAGATATCCTCCTGGGAGAAGTGAAGTTCTGAAGGCGGGAGGAGAAACACTAACTAGAATAATACACAGCATATGCAATCAAGCGTGGAAGGAAGGACGCATACCAGAGGAATGGACGCGATCAATCATAGTAGCAGTTCCAAAAAAGGCGATCTGTCAAACTGCAACAATTATAGAACGATAGCGCTGATGAATCACATGAGCAAGGTATTGATGTCATCTTGCTCGAAAGATTGAAATCACAGGTGGAGGAGCATATGGCCGCGGTTCAGAAGAGATCGACACACAACACAACAGATACTAATACTACGACTCGTAGGGGGAAAAGGGAAAAGGAAGGCAAAACTTATATACAATTGCTTCATTCACTTCCAAAACGCATTAGACTCTGTGAGACATGACATACTACAAGCGACACTGGAATCATTCGGAGTCGGAAGAAGGTTGACGCAATTACTCAACTGCGCGTGAACAAAAGCAAAATCAGCAGTCAGAGTGGGAAAAGAATGACGAATGAATTGACGAATGGTTCCAAATTGCAGTGGGCGCCAAGCAGGGAGACCCGTCTCCCCCGCCCCCATACCTAGAACGAGTAATGGAGAAAATCAGGGAGAAAGAAACCGGCATTTCCATACACGGAACACTCATCAACAACCTTGCATTCGCAGATGACATAGACCTGATAGAAGAAGACATCCGTAACATACAAGAAAACACCCAAGGCAGGGAAGGAGAGATGGTAGGTCTAAGAATCATCACAGGAAAACGAAAACAATGACCTTTGGAGAAAAACGAACATGACACCAATCGAGGTCAACGGTGAAGGTCTGGAACACGTGGAGGAATTTGTATATCTGGGAAGCCTGCTAGCATAGGACAACGACTGCGGAAAGGAGATAGCAAGAAGGATAGCGAAAGCAGTGGGGGCATTGGCAGCCTTTGGAAACCTATGGAGAAGTCGCGAAGTAAGCATAAAAACAAAAACATCTTAGTCTTTATAAATATATAAAAAGCATACTATTAACAAGCCATTTATAAATAAATATACTGCTCTGTTGCACAATAATGAATCAGCGCTAGAAACATACAAAGTTCACGGTAGGCCTAATTGGCTTAAGGCCAACCTCACAGAATTAATCTATTGAGCAAAAGCGAGGCTGTTGGAACCAGTGTGCCTTACCAGTCGGATGATTGTCATTCCCTTGGCTCCACACATTGGTTAGCTCGTTGACCATTTCCCATAAAGACTGGCACTGGTGTCATAGCTACCTGCACCACAGGACTTCTACCGTATCCTAATGCTGCTTGACTTCTTTACACCTGTTTGCTGCTCAACTGGAGTCCCTGCACCTGCCTCTCTGATGGCAATGATGACCACCCAGGCCCACGAGCTACCTCACCACCAGAGAAGACAGCACCAGAAGATCTAGGGTGAGCCTCGTGTACAGACTTTTCATGTGGTCCTCTTCCAGTCGGCATAATCACTGTTGACCGTCCAGTCACTATCTCCTTAGCTCTGTCAAACTAAATTGTCCACAGCCAATCCTCTTATGCATGAGGACGTTTGAAGACAAGAAGCGCAGCCTGTAATGATTTTAACAAGCCTACAGCTTCTATCGCGCTTATTTTAATATTTTTCAAACATGAGTGAATGGTTCCCTTTGAGCCCTCGTCAAATTCGGTCTGTCAAAATTTCTGCGTTCTAGTGAAGCATTTTAGTACACATCTTTCTCCAATAATAATGAACCTGTGCCTCTTCTGTGCCGTTTAGGCTATACACTGCGCGTGTACTTCATAGCGTATTCTAATGAAGCCGCATTATACGGTAAGTGAACGACCGAGCTGAATAAGCATCGTGATACACGTCAGAGCCTGTCCCAGATACAAACAAAAAACAGCAGAAATGCTGCATTGTCGGATTTCGTGGAGGGGACCCGAGGACGTGGAAGGCCGAGAATGTCATGGATTGACGGCGTCCTGAAATGGACCGGGCTCACGCGCCCTAATGAACGCGGCACGCGGCAAGGGACACTGGACACTGGGCAGCGAGTGTCCATTCATGCATACATAGCCAACCGTCCGAGGCGTCGAAGGCGATATGACATGACATAATATTGTATCAAAGATTATTATGAACTGGATGTTTGCCCGTCCTAAGACAGGCGAGAAGAACTTGAAAAATCATCCCTCGTCGCGTGTCGGAGACCATGGCAATTGACTATCGCGCACCCGAAATTTATTACACGAAAATTTGAATCTACGCTATGACTAGCGCGTAGTGCGATAGTAGCGCCACCTATTTAAATGAAAATGAGTTAAAATCCATGTGCAGCCATGTTCTTAACGTGCATAGCGCTATATAGCGCCATCATCTATAGCGTCACCTATTTAAATAAAATGAGACCAGTTTATTACGACCTTCATAACCTGTAGGAATTTATCAACGCCACCTACCGAAACGAAATGAGTCTATAACGTAACAGAAAATTTAATGTTGACTTCAGAACTTCATGATATTTCTATTATATTATAGATCTTTCTTTAGAACGTTGTTTGCAACAATAAATAGAGATCGCAAGCAAATCACAAACAAATGCATCGGTGACGTCATAAGAAAACAGACGTCACTGACTGAACTATATTTAACAGATTTTTATATTTATATTTATAGTCCGATATTTAGCAGATTTATTGTTTATTATTACTGTTTATTATTACGCGAAATGGCTAGAGCTTTGCCTAACGGTTATTTGCTGACACACCGGAATTAGATGAAAGACAAAAGGCGGCACCTTATTCAATGGCAACGTTGGCAAGATTAACTGTTCTGACAGTCATTCTTATCATCAACTTAAGTCACTGTAGTTTCAAGCAAGACACGACAAATAGTGGAGTCAGTAGGTCAAATAATTCGACGATACCTAAAGAAAAGGAAGCGCAGAATGACGCTACAAACACTGGTAAGCCTAAATTGAGATCTTCTTTCCGACGAAAAATCTACAGAAGCAATTGTTTACAGTACAAGGACCGACAAGAAGCTACAGCTGGCTCTAATTCGATTCTTTCAAGACACCTCAACCGAAGAAGTCCCTGTGCACGCGCTAACTTCAAGAGCGACCGTCGATTTAAGCAGCGCAATAGGCGCATCGCAGTCGTAAGCACAGAGCCTAACTATACACCAACACAAGAAAACAGAAGCACAGTGAATACAGAAAATGAACGGACCAAAGACAGCATCTCTCTGCATCTACACGAGCTTCAGCAATTAGGGAATGCCAACAACACCAGTGCGAATGATGTTATTAGCACGGATTATTCCGACGAGTCTAATTTTTCTCGTTTACAAGTCGATGTCCATTACGGCGGTCCAGAGAAAAAATTCGTGATAAGAAACGAAAAAGAAGTGTCAAACCTGCAAACTAACACGAAGTCTACGACTTCAAAGCGGAGTCTAAAGGAACAGAAAGCAAAAGCAGGAACTACACATGAGCAACGAGCCTCCTTGATAAATGCACACAATAAGATATTAAGTACCCTCGAATACCCAGCGGCTAATATAGTGTTTACCGTTAGTATACCAATACAATTACGTCTCTAACTCAATGTCTTTATATATATATATATATATATATATATATATATATATATATATATATATATATATATATATATATATGCATGTATGTATATATTCGTGTGTGTGCCAGTTATTATTTTAAAAGTTATTATAGTAATAGTGGTGTATTACGTTATTTTCATAAACTCTCCAGTTTGATCAATTTACCATTTATTTTACGGCAGACGTCATTCTCCCAATCCTACAAACCGCTCAGTGTGAGAATTGTAGAAAACAGACTGGGGGGGGGGGTTGGGTTGGTTCAGACTTTAATCCATGTGGAATTTGGGGGTGCAATGAAGACTTAACAATGAGGTAGCCTACTAAGAAAGACTATGGGTTGAACCCCCAACCCACCCGGCAATTCTCACCATGGGGTGAGACTCTTCCAACTGGTTATGATTTTAACTATGGCTGCATTTGAAACGACCGTCGACTGAAATCGTATGAATTGCGAAAACGTCGCTATAGAAGTTGTAGGATTAGTCCAGGTGAGTGGAATTATGTTGCCATGTTTGCACTTCTGCTAAAAACCTTCAATCGCTGAATGAGGCGTAAATGGTAAACGAGCTTTGCTTCACTTAGTAGTTGCCTTACTTTTAATATCACTGCATTCATCAGCTATTGCCACCTCTTCGTGAGGACAGTTACCTACTTCGCAAGAGAGGACATCCTTTGATGCTACCTTTTCTTAAATCTAAATTGTTTAAAAGCAGTTTTGTTAACCGATGCATTTTTAGTTATATTTTGTTGTGCATATGTGACTTTACAATCTGCTACAGTATAGTTCATTCTAAAATGTATGTAATCGTTGTATACAATGTACTGCATTTGCGCTTTGCCTTAACTTGCGTCAGACTGCTGATCAGAACGTGCTTCTGCTTCTGCACTGTAGGTGTACAACGCACAGTTGGAGAAAGTCGCTTATAAGTGGGCAAACCAATGCGACTCGACTGCTGAGTTTCCATTGTTAGATTTTGACCTACATTTCAACGAAGGTGAATTGGGACGCAATTCCGGAGCAGATGAAAGTACGTAGGCCTACGTTGTAATCTGACCAGTGGCGTAACGGGGGAGGGGCGGCCGCCCCCGGGCGCAGGACAGGGGGGCGCAAAATTAGGCTTGAAAATTTGTTTTTGTGTAAGAAATTAGGCACGAATAGTTAAAAAGTAACTTTTGTACATGGGTTTTGCACTTGGGGCGCGCGGGGGCACAAAGTGAGATCTGACAACTTTCTTTAAATTTTGGCGGAACTAAGAAAGCAATTTTCAGGAAATTCTTGCCCCCGGGCGCACGAACCCCTAGTTACGCCACTGAATCTGACGTTTATAAACGATGGGCTCTTAATATCGGATTCAGGTCCTTCGTCGGCTGGTATATATAGGCTAAGCTTATACACGGACCAAATATTATAAGTAGCACCTCAACGAATTCAAGTTTGATTAACACTTTGACCGCTGAACATCCTATGTAAATGTATGAAATAAGGGACGTGTTAACACGTCCCTAGCGGCCAAAGTGTTAAGGAAGCCCAAGGGTCATTTGAGATTAGGGTCTACCACGCTTGGTGGAGGAAGTGATGTGGTTCACCTATCAGAACGTCAGAGATCAGTAATATGTTAGAATTATGCGTTACACATTATACACAATATAGGCACATGGGCACTAAGGTAGAAGTGAACTCTCATAACTTAACAATCTTAAGTGAACTAAGTATCTTTTCCGACTGTTTGCTGTAGGCCTCTAACTACGCCTAATAGATTCAAAAACTGGGTTCTTGATACTACTTGTTTCGAATTTAATGCGTAAGTTTGGCCAGCTCATCGGCTATAGATTACCCACCCACGCCCTAATCTGGTCTTGTATCGCTTTTTGTCCGATCTGGCATTGAATTGCTTATTTATTATGCCCTATACTGTATGTATCGTCACCAGCGAAGGCAACATAAGATATACCTAATTGTTTGTTTATTAAGCAATATATGGTCAACAGTCCTCAAAGGCGTAAAGTGGCCTACCTGTAGGCAGAGCCGGATTAACCTATGAGTGAAATAAGCCATGGCTTAGGGCCCCACAACGTTTTGAGGGCCCCCAACTGTCAGGAAATATAAACAAAATACGTTTTGAGGGCCCCAACTGTCAGGAAATATAAACAAAATACGTTTTGAGGGCCCCAACTGTCAGGAAATATAAAAATCAGATGGTACAAAGGTCCTATTTGACAATTTTCTGAAAAAAGAAGGTCATTAGAAATTTTTTAAAGGAAAAAAAACAAATGGATGGTTTTTCTCTGAATCTGAAAAATATTTTTTGCATGGCTTTCCGGTTAGGGCCCCCGGATGGCCCTTGGCTTAGGGCCCCCGGAAGTCTTAATCCGGCCCTGCCTGTAGGCCTATATAATATTCGTTTATTAATTCAAACTGACAAGTACGCAGTAAGATTACATTATCTAGTAGTAACAGATTATAACAACTTTAACTTGAGTCGAATGTAACTGTGTGACAGCTTGCAAAACGCCCATCTGTCCTACTTCTAATTTTACAGTCGCCCCTAAAGAGTGGAAGACTGAGTCAACCTAATGGGGCTAGCAGGTATCGAACCAAGTGGCGTAACGATGGGGGGGCAGAAGGGGGCAGCCGCTCCAGGGCGCAGCACCAGAGGGCGCAAAATTAACTTTCAGTAAGTAAGTAAGTAAGAATATTCTTTATTGAGAAGCTCTATAGCAAACGCACAGCACTGTATATGGCAAGATTAATACATTCAAACAAAAACACAAATTTATATATTCAAGCCAGCAATTGCATGGGAGAAGTTATTTTATATCAGGGGAACCTAGGGGAGGAAGAGTTAGGGCTAGACACAGAGGGAAAATTAAGAACTTAAATAGTGGTACACAGTACAATGACAAGAACGATTAAAGGTCAACAAGAAAATTAAAGAGGCCAGTTATCAACCCTTGCCTCTGCATGGGCGCTAAAACCCTTCGTTACGCCACTGATCGAACCCGCGTCCTTCTGATCTTCGTGCCATCGTGTTACCATTCAGCCATCTCCCCGCCACAATATGTCACATAGGGGGTGAAGATATTTCGGCCGAAGAGCAAGTGTAACAATAGCAACTTTCGCCGAAAGGCAAACACTGCAATGCGCTAACCATCGTGTAAAATCCTCGTCTCTGTGTTCGCAAATCTTGGTTTTGACGCCTTAGACACAGGCGCGAAAGAAGTCTTAATTACAATCTGTAATTACGTAGTTACGTAGGCTATACGCAGACTCCATATTACGTAGTTCTTTGCCTTACTTCTGTCGTCCTCTGCTTTCATGCGGGAACATAGATCCCTAAACGCAAATATTTGCTTTGGTCTACCTTTTTAGTACATATAGATGTTAGATGTAAACCTTTGGCACGGTCAATGACTGCCGTCAATCAATCAATCAATATACTTTTTATTGTTCACCATAACAGTTCAAACATAAAGGTAGACAGTCTTGTACATTCAGTGACAATGGGTAAACCCAAAAGAACCAAAGGTTCCGCTAACAGGGTCACGGTCACCTAATACAAATAGTCATTAGACAATCATATACTTTCCAGTTCATCGTCTTATGCTATAATACATGTTAATTTTTAACGCAAGTTTTGTGTTCATTATAAGAAGTCCGAAGTTATTCATTCAAGACAAACAAACAAAACAAACAAAAAGAAATCGCAGCATGCAATGCTGATGGGGACACAATACGCACATGTCCATAACAACCAAACTCTATATGACATAATTAAAACCATAAGCTAATTAATTACTAGGCCTACTTCAATACACAGATGCACCTATAAACTGTTTCCGGTAGCTAGTGCAAAGCAAGTGTCCATAATTCATTCAATACACATAAATAAATAGGCACCTATATGCCCAATAGCAATTGTAGCAACATTTAATGCAATAACAGCTGTAGTTTTTATGCCCAATTAGACATAAAATACACCTTTAATCTGTTTTTGAACTGGTGTATTGTTGGGAGAACAGTGAGTTCGATCGGTAAGGAGTTCCAAAGCATCGGTCCATATATATTCTAACACTGTGTTGCCTAATATTTGTGCGCGCGCTTTGTTGGTGGAACTTTTTATAAGAACGCCGTGACAATGTAATGCAGTGATGGGCACTTTTAACTACTGCAGTTACTAACTAGTAGTTATAACTACTACAAGGTAGTTGTCTAGTAGTTATAACTACTTTTAGAGAAGAAGTTTTAAAAATAGTCATAACTATTTTTATCAAGTAGTTTGTAGCTAATAACTACACTATTTTATTAACTACATTTTTTTCTATTTACCGGACCGGTAAATAGAAAAAATGTAGTTAATAAAATAGTGTAGTTGTCCATGCATAGACGTTATAAATTTGTAAGTGATAGCGCTGTATAATTTTTTCTAGAAATGTTCGCTTTCTGTCTTGGATTGTTTTCACAAGTTATACCTTTTTCCTGTGTCTTTGGTCTAATAACGGCATAGCTTCACGTAAGCCTTAACAAATCAAAATCATCGCCAAACTTTTTGACTGCAGTTCTTTCAGTTAAATCAGGGCAAGAGTAAAACCTTAGCGCCTCTTAAATTTACTAGCATTTAGTAAATATTATCAATCTGTTAATTTTAAACATTTGCAATGTTCTAAGAGTAGGCCTATGAGTTATTACAGTTGGCAATTGCAGACTTTGTAAGTTGCACATTTTAGCAGCCTTTGTTACTGCTCTTGCAGGTCGTGTCCTTTTTAGTTTATTTGATATATTCAGTAATGCATTTTTACTTGGTATTTATTTTTAGCCGTTTATTATTACTTGTGCTGAATATCAGTAATTAATACAGGTACTAAATTCTTCAGCTACATGTACTTGGTGAATATCAGTATACCGTAACATAACTTTAGAAAAGTAGTTTGAAAAGTAGTTATCTACTTAGGGACCGTCCATAAAGTACGTCACGCTCCAGGGGGAGGGGGGTCAGGCCATGTGTGACGTCACACATTTATTTATTTTTTATTTTATTTATAATTTATTTTTTATTTTTTTAATAGAATTTCATAGCTTTAAAAATAATGTTCAAAAATTTTCTGAAACATTTTAATTAGTTTTATGTCAAAATATCATGAAATGCATATCTCCTGAATGTGTTTTTCACGATTCATCTCGCTAGGAGCACTAGTAATAATGCTGTTGCGAAGCCTTGTTTATGTATTAGCCTTGCTTTCAGAAGTATTATTATTTCTATGTTGAAAGTGTGACGTACTTTGGGGGGGGTCAGAGTTTTGTGACAGTTTGTGACAGGGGGAGGGGGTAAAAATGGTCAAAAATAGCGTGACGTACTTTATGGACGGCCCCTTATCTGGTAGTTACCAAAACTAGTTATAACTACTTGTCATCTAAAGTAGTTAAAAAGTAGTTATAACTACTTATTTCGAAAGTAGTTAGCAACTTAGGAAGTAGTTTTAAAAACTAGTTAAGTAGTGTGTGCCCATCACGGAGTCGCTAACAGAAGCGTTAGCGACTAACTTGAAGAGTTAGCAATAATGACTTAGCGACTGACTTGACTGAGTCACTTGCTTTATCGACTGACTAAGTCGCTTAGGCTTATCGACTGACTTAACAACTTGAAATCGACTTCTCGGTTAATCAGGTACGTTTATTAGTTACCTAACAATAAAATGCATTTTACGGCGTACTGTAAAGTCACGTATCGCTGCACGTCATGGTTCGTGGCCAAATAAGGCGGTAGTAAATTAATAGCAAATATTGGCCTATACACCAACCAAATCAAAATTATCAAACCATTATCGCGTTACATTCAAATCAGATAAGAAACTAAAGCATGCATCATTCAAGTCTGCCTATATTAGTTCGTCTATTGTAGGTAGGCCTATGTCTCACCCAGACTTGCCAGTAGTTCGCCAAAATGGGTTCAAACTAGAGGTCTGCGGGTAGAGCATTTTTGCTACCCGACCCGTACCCGTAACACAGAACCGTTACCCGTACCCGTACCCGACCCGTAATCAAAATTACTACCCGACCCGACCCGTACCCGCGGGTATACCCGTACCCGTAAAGTACCCGTCACGTCATTAGCACGCCTTCTCATAGTACCTGACCCTACCATGCAGGCCTATAGGCTTACAACTCTGCATGCAGTAATAATAATAAATAGGCTGATTCTGATGCTGCTGCTGATGATGATGATGATGAGGTGATGATGATGATAGAAGTAGTAGTAGTAGTAGTAGTAGCAGCAGCAGCAGCAGCAGCAGCAGCAGCAGCAGCAGCAGCAGCAGCAGCAGCAGTAGTAGTAGTAGCAGCAGCAGCAGCAGCAGTAGCAGTGGTAGTAGCAGCAACAACAGCAACAGCAGTTGTAATAGTAGTAATAATAATAGGCAGTCAACTTATGGAACCTGTACCATCAACTGTCTCAATTGCATTGTGCATTTTATCTCCGAGGTCCATATAGGTCACATAGAACACTAAGTAACTGTTAATAGCACGTTGGAGACCCGGTCAGCCCCATTATGCGATTACATTCTCTATTACATGTAACGGTGACATTGTAACCCCAAAACTTCACGTTGGTACGGGTAAAACCGGGTATACCCGTACCCGTGATGACCCAACCCGTACCCGACCCGACCCGTGAAAAGCGTACCCGACCCGGGTACGGGTCGGGTACGGGTAAACCCGCGGGTACGCGTATACCCGCAGACCCCTAGTTCAAACACCGGATTTCTCTCGAAAGCGCAAATGAACGCCAATTTTCCCTAATTTCATAAACATATATATATTATCAATTTTTCCGGCATCATCTTTAGTTGTACCGTGTTTAAAGGCACTGAGACCAGCGTATTTTCAACGCAACGTTTGCTTCGAAGAGACTCGCCATTTTCAATTAAGAAGTGCTCCATGGCACGTTAGATAACGTGACAGAAAAATCTCACTGTTGATAGCATCGACGTAAAAGTAGGCCTATATTAGGCTTCGATGGGTGATAGTAGGCCTAGTCTAAGTCTAAATATGGATTCCATGGAAGTTAGTAAAGTAAGTAAGTAGTACTACGTAGGCAGTAAGGTAGTAAATAAATAACTGCTGATATATTAAGTGGACAAAGTCGATAGCAGTCGATAGCTTAGCGACTGACTTCGACTTGAGGGCTTCGCGACTGGCGGATGGCGGCGGCGCCGGGGACTAATGTAATGTACGGGCATTAGCCTATATTTGCATTGATGAGGCGTGATGTTCGTACGCCGTTTGTTTGTTTGTTTCTTTCTACTTTAGACGCTAACTAATGATGATGATGATCACGATTATCATGATGGTGGTGATGGTAGTGGCGGCGGCGGTGGTGGTGGTGGTGATGATTATGATGATGATGATGGTGGTGGTGATGATGATGATAATAATAATAACAACAACAACAACAACAATAATAATAATAAAAATAATAATAATAATAATAACCGTTCCAGACTTTTATCATTTTAATTAATCTTGAAGCCCCTGAGTGATCATGTTTACCTCGGGGCAAAACAAAAACAAACAAAAAAAATAATAATAATAATAATAATAAAGATAATAGTAATAATAATAATAATAATAATAAATAATAATAATAATAATAATAATAATAATAATAATAATAATAATAATAATAATAATAATAATAATAATAATAATAATAATAATAATAATAATAATAATAATAATAATAATAATAATAATAAGCAGTCTCCAGCAGTCTCCAGACTTTTTAGGCCACCTGATTGATACCTCGGGTATAAAAAAATAATAATAATGATAATGTTGCGTTTCTGTCGATGGTTGGACATCTAGGAGGATGGCCAATCCGGCAACAAAACTTCAAAGTCCGTGGGGCAAGGGGATCCCATGGTCTAACAGGAGGTTCTCCGGACTAGACATGATTTAGCACAACAGACCCTGTTTAACAACACCTCCTATCTTGTGAATTATATTGACTTACAGAAACGTGATTGTGGTTTTCTGTTGCTTGATAACGTTAGGCTTCAGTTGGGATGCGATGTTAGCAACATGGATGTCCGGAAAGGCTGACTTTGATGTCATCAACTCGCGATGTTCTGTTGACTCGAGACATTGTAATGACTACATTAGGGTAAGATCGAGGCACTTAAAATGGAAAATAAACTATTTTCCAGTTATTGAGGTGTCAGATTATAATATTAGATAACTCGACTTGTTCTGTCCGATGGATTATAATTATTGTCGCGATCGTGCCGCTCTCTGGCGAACACCCGCGCTGGTGTGAGGCATCCTGAGAAAAGTGACCTCTGGCGGACCAGATAGAGGGCTTTAGAGGCAACTCTTATAAGTCCTCGGGGAACTCATCCGAGCGGTCTGGTTGCGCATAGTCTATAGTCCAACCTAAGGACCTGCTAGGGCGCTCCGTTCTCGAAGCAAATAGTACTTAACTGCCCGGGTTTCTCTACTACTAGGCGGATTTTTGTTGCCACGGCTTCCACTGATGGTATAGCAGTGCTTTCATCACCACCTGGGTTCGACATCCCCACTGCAGGTATTTCTATGCTGCAGTGCTCAGATTCGGCCTCTTGGCGCGCTATAAATCGGTTAAGTGATGAACTGTTCATCCAGGCACTTCATAACTTAACCGGACTAATTCGGGGACAGAAGTTTCCATTGACAAGGCTTGAGCCAATTATTACTCTCTTATTATATTGGGATCAGACGTTCAACAATCTAACAGTCAATATGAGTAGATTCGATTGCCTTCTAGTATTCGATCCATCCAGGCGACAGCGCGCTCTTTTCTAACTATTGAAACTATCGACAAGACTGAACATCGATTTGCCTACAATACAGACCTAAGGGGCCGTCCATAAATGACGTCAAGCAATTTTGGCCGATTTTGAACCCCCTCCCCCCTCGTCACACTTCGTCACAAAAAGTAACACCCCCTTGAGAAATGACGTCACAAAGCTCTGACCCCCCCCTAAAACCAAATTTCCATGGCGAAGCAAAATGCTCCTTCATGGAACAAATAGGGAGAGCATGCATATTTTAAAATCTAACGGTGACCAAATATTGAAATAATACATTAAAATAATAAAAATTAATGAAAATGTAATACTCAAAATTAGTGCTTTTATTGTTAAAATTAAATTGTTGTTAAATGTTAAATTTAATTACACAGGCCTGATTGTGACGTCACACTTCTCAGACCCCCACCCCATGTCACACATCGTCACAAATTTCCGACCCCCTTCCCCCTAGGTGCGTGACATCATTTATGGACGGCCCCTAAGAACACAGTTATTTGAGAATCAGTAGAACCAATGAAGTTAGCGACAGATTGAGATTCAACTTCATACCCTTAGTCAAAATATAAAGAACTGCTCTGATCAACAACTCCTTCTTCCTCTCAGAACTTCTTAACCTTCGACTAGCTGACCTCTGCAACAGTCGTCAATGAAAGAAAAGCAACGGAGGTACCGCAACAACACGTCTACAGACTTTTCGTCTACGTCTTCAGACACTTAATTCGTCGACAGACATTTCGCCTACGAGTGTATCTGTATCCATTAGGGCTAATCAACAGAGGCCGCTTTCTTATAGTTTCGCTAAAGCGTGTTAAATATTCTCAGGAATCCAGCTTCTAATTACTGAACCGATTGTTTTCATCAATCCAGGTTCTATTGAATGGAAAACTGAGTTTCATCCATCCATCCAGCTTGGTATCCAGCTTCTACTTACGAGAAAAACATTTCGATCAATCCAGCTTATATTTAAACACAGGAATGTTTTCATCAATCCCACTTCCATTTAGGGAAACAGTTTTTCCATCAATCCAGCTTCCATTTAAAAGTGATAATATCAAATAACTTCATATGTCTGTCGGCGAAATGTCTGTAGACGAAGTGTCGTAGACGAAAAGTCTGTAGACGAATTGTCGTGACACCGCAACGGAAGATTCCAACGTTAAGTCGCTGTTTCTGCTATTTGTGCACCGAATATGAATCTGGGTCACACTTGCCTCGGAAGGTCGCTTCCTTGCTATAGCCACTAGAGGAAATCGTTTTCCATGAAAACGTCAACTCACCATTTCTCGATGATATTCGTGAAATGAGTGCGTGATCTCTGTCAAACTTTCGCCAATGTTTGCTTGGTTAATCTACCGTGGCTCAATTCTATAAACAATTACATTATGTTTGGACACCAGGCAACAGCTGGCCTAGCTATACCGAAGCGCTCTCTCAAGCTGAATTCCCCCGAATGTCTTTTTTCTATGGTGGTGCGTGACCTCGAGGTGCTATTGGACACAATGCTCACCTTCGCACCTCATATAAACCAGGTTTGCCGCAGCTGCTACGACCAGCTGCGGCAGCTCAGGGTCGTTGCTCGCTCCCTGACTTTTAAAGCAGCAGTCTCCATGGTTCACGAGTT
This sequence comes from Aporrectodea caliginosa, assembly GCA_020284085.1. Classification (NCBI taxonomy): domain Eukaryota; kingdom Metazoa; phylum Annelida; class Clitellata; order Crassiclitellata; family Lumbricidae; genus Aporrectodea; species Aporrectodea caliginosa. The sequence continues at coordinate 513,554 of JACEVL010000561.1, forward strand.
TGTGCTGAGCCGCCTATAGACTATTGGTCCTCCATCTTCGCTGGTCTCCCGTGGGTTCGAATCGAGAGGCTGGAGCGGGTTCACCGGGCTGCGGCTCGACTCATCGGCGGATTCGGTAAGACCGGCCGCATATCTAAGTATACATGTATGATTGTATGCTTGAGGTATTGCACTGGCTTCCTTAAGTTCCTTTCCCACAGCGCATCTCATACAGGATCGCGTCCTTGGTGTGGCTGTGCTTATCAGGCTGGGCACCCTCTTACCTGCGTGAGCAATGCCGCCCTCTTTCCACTTGCACGGGCCGCCGAGCACTGCTCTCCTCTGTCCACGGTGACCTGGCGGTCCCATTCACCCGCTCTGCGACAATGCAGAGCCGTTCCTTCTCTGTGGTTGGTCCAACAACCTGGAATAGATTTACGACACCTTCCAAACGGTTTGCAGTTTCACCAACTGTCAAAGACTGCCTTCTTCCGTATGGCCTGGGTCGGGAGCGCCTCTGAGTAGGGATCTTGAAAGGGCGCTATATACATTTTGATTGATTGATTTATATGTAATCTCAACTCTTTTGTCTGTGCGATACGGCATGACGTCGGAATCCTTGACTGGTCGCTTCTCTGGCGCGCACTGAAAACTAGCTATATATATATATATATATATATATATATATATATATATATATATATATATATATATATATATATATAGGGGAAGCAGCGCGCCAAATCGAAGAACCGCGCGCGCGGCAAAGTGCCGCGCTATCTTCCCGCTCTTTTCAGCCAATCGCAGCCTCCTGCCAAGGCGGCAAACAGAGCGCGCGGCAATAATATTTAGCCCGGTAAACCTTTAATGGCGGGAATAACTTTGGCGCCTCCTCTTACGTTGGTTCGCGCTTTCAGCTGCTTCCCTAGATGGACATTGGCCATGCATTTAACATGCAAGTTTGAGGCTTAATCGCCTATCATAAATTATATGTTTGCCTATAATCTCATAAAGCTCGCAAAGCACATAGGCTTCGCGCCACCGACCTTGTAAAGTGGCGCCTCGTAACTATGAAATATATTATGGACCTTTTCGGTCCTGTATATAATTATAACTAACATGGTCACATGAATCTGTTGACAGTTGATACGGGCTGAAACGAACTATATCGGCTGTTCTGTCGCCTTCTGTCAAGATTACGTCGAAAACCATGAGCACCGGAAGAACGTCTACAACTATGCCTGCTACTATACACCGTCGTTAGTAGTAGGGCCTAGCTCCCATAATAATTACTTGTCATAATGTTATATCAGCAGCTTGAAGCAATACTGTCTAACCAATTTCTCAAGCGCAGAGTTTCTGCGCACTAGTGTGGCAAAATGTCTCTCTGAGCAAAATTGTCGTCAATATCATAAAAATCACGCATGATAGCAGTGTGGTCTTATCTGGCTAGAATCTAGGTAGTTCAGAGGCATTAGTAACGTAGCAGTAGGCCTATGTCACAATCCATGTATGGCAGTGCTTTTCAAAATTTCTGGTGCTGCAAACCAGCACATGCTGTACCAGCCTTACCACAGACCGGTGCCTTTTTACATCGGCTCACATTACGTATCCATAACATTCATTCATTCATTCATTCATTTCAGATATTTATATAGCGCCTCTTCAAGATTTCTACTCAGAGGCGCTCCCGAATACAGCGCGGACACTGAATCGGAGTTTCACGCCGAAGCGCATGAGCAATTGCGAGTGAAGGACTTGCCCAGGGTCCCTACGCGGCGGCTTGAGGTGGATTCGAACCCGCAACCCTCCGGCCGCAAGGCACCAAATATACCCCATTGAGGTGGATTCGAACCCGCAACCCTCCGGCTGCAAGGCACCGAACATACCTCTGCACCACCGCGCCCCACGTGTTATAGGCTATTATAACATGTTATATTAACAGTCATATTTCATTATAATTGTCACTGTTTATTACAACTATAGTTTGTTACAGCTGCGTGTTTCAAACTCTTAATTTCGTACTGTGTCGTGTTCTCGTTTTTTTTATGTTTTACGCTTTATACTATTTAATATTTTTGTGAGTAGGCCTACCATAAAAATTGTGAATCCAGTTATCATTTGCGGTAACCCGGTAACCAATCACTTGCAGACCGATCGACAGCGGGCCGCGGACCACAGTTTTAGTAGCACTGTTTTAGAGTAGGGAAACTGGGGCAAGAGAGGCACGGTTTTTTTAGAAAACGTGCTATATTTCCCAAAATATATAGCATAATGCCACAATTTTTCATTGGCATGTTTGCAACTCATAAGGCTATAGGAGGAACACGTTGAAAATTGACTATAATTATATGGTAACATATTTTGCAAAACGCGCAAAACACAAACTGATAATATCAGGCGCAGCTTTTGAGTAGCTATCGTACGGTGCTATTTTGTGGTACGATGTTATATGTGAAGCATGTAAGACCGTAAGGGCGTAGTAAAATTGTTGTAACCTGTCTTCTTAGTCCTTCGGCACAAAGCCGTCTGGATAAATTATATATACTCTTTCTAATAGTTGACGAAATTGGGTTCACAAGAGCTGAGTTGCTCAGCTCAACTTATATATATGTTGGGTGCAACGGCATCCACCCGCAAGGTTCACATAGAGTCATAGACTATATCACTATACACAGACACTGAGACACCTAGACAGACATGCAATGCGGCGCTGAATGAAATTTAAAACTATTGTAGACAGACATTCAAAGGAATTGATTTGTACGCGCTCTAAGGATTTTTAAACAATTCTGATAAAATACTGCGACGAAATGGAAGCTTACATTAGCTTAAATATGCCACTGCAACTAATAATCATAAGTTTTCTATTGCTACTGTATATTAGTGATCAATTAAATTGCTGTCTACCTGTGTTCTCTGTGTAGAGGTAATACTGTGCCGGCCGGTATCCTCAGAATGCAAATTCGACCGTACAAGAGAGGAACACCGGCCACAGAATGTCCTCCCACTCATACATATGTCTGGGGCAATTTCTGTCGTAAGTATCGCAATTCAGTATATCTTATGTAATCTATTAGAAGCATATCCTTCTGAAGTAGTAGTAGTAGTAGTAGTAGTAGTAGTAGTAGTAGTAGTAGTAGTAGTAGTAGTAGTAGTAGTAGTAGTAGTAGTAGTAGTAGTAGTAGTAGTAGTAGTAGTAGTAGTAGTAGTAGTAGTAGTAGTAGTAGTAGTAGTAGTAGTAGTAGTGGTAGTAGTGGTAGTAGCAGTGGTGGTAGTAGCAGTAGTAGGAGTAGTGGTGGTAGTAGTAGTGGTGGTAGTAGTGGTGGTAGTGGTGGTGGTGGTGGTGGTGGTAGTGGTGGTGGTGGTGGTGGTGGTAGCAGTGGTAGTGGTAGTGGTAGTAGTAGTAGTAGTAGTAGTGGTAGTAGTAGTGGTGGTGGTAGTGGTGGTGGTGGTGGTAGCAGTGGTGGTGGTGGTGGTGGTGCAGTGGTGGTGGCAGTAGTGGTGGTAGTGGTAGTAGTAGTAGCAGTAGTGGTGGTGGCAGTGGTGGTGGTGGTAGTAGTGGTGGTGAGTAGTGGTGGTGGTGGTGGTGGTGGTGGTAGTGGTGGTGGTGGTGGTGAGTAGTAGTGGTAGTGGTGGTGGTGGTGGTAGTAGTGGTAGTAGTAGTAGTAGTAGTAGTAGTAGTAGTAGTAGTAGTAGTGGTAGTAGTAGTGGTAGTGGTAGTAGTAGTAGTAGTAGTAGTAGTAGTAGTAGTAGTAGTAGTAGTAGTAGTAGTAGTAGTAGGCAGTAGTAGTAGTAGTAGTAGTAGTCAGGTCATATTGCTGCGGAGTTCTAGGACAATTCCCCCCGGACAATTCCCCTCCATATGATAATTATATATGCTTAATGAATTACTGATTAGTCAGTCTTAATGAATTAATTACTGATTAGTCAATTAGATGATTAAAGTAAAGGTGTTATAAAGTGATGATAATTACTTTAATATAACAACACATTGGGTAAACAACCAAACTTCAAATGCATCGAGTCTTTATTAATTACTGATTAGTCAGTCTTAATTAATTAATTACTGATTAGTCAATTAGATGATTAAAGTAAAGGTGTTATAAAGTGATGATAATTACTTTAATATAACAACACATTGGTTTTGATATTTACTCAATCTGTTGCTATATAAGCAGACAAGAATTTGGTACAAATGTAGTTGGAAGAAAACGCACAGAGATGGAGGTTGAAACTGTTGCTAGTGAACGTGGCAAAAACAAAGTTATCTTAAATGGTTTTATTTAAACAAAAGAAATTGGCAATTAACGTTATCAGTTATGAGTGCGAACGTCGTCGAGGTGCAGGGACAAAGTTAAGTGAGTGTAAGGCCAAGGTAAAATTGAATGAAGATCTGTCAGTTCTGAGTTAGGCCTACTTGCATGAACACACTCATGCTGCTGATCCGGCTCACGCAGAGGTTTTGAAGGTCCGAGCAAGTATAAAACGAAAGGCTGAGGAAACTGAGGAAACACCGCAACAAATTCTGGGTCAAGAATTACAGCAACTCGGTCATCAAGCTGCTGTTCGGATGGTACCGATACGCATTCTGAGACGAAACATTAGAAGAGTAAAACAGAAGAAGAATGCGGTTCAGCCGATTCCATCCGACCGAGCATTTCAAATTCTGGACGAGTATAGGCGTTTAGTGGATGGCGAGAATTTTCTACTATATGACAGTGGCAGCGAAGATCTAAACAGGTTCATCGTTTTTGGAACCGAACGCACGATGACATTGATGAAAGATTCTGAACATTGGTTCGTTGACGGTACATTCAAGGTCGTTCCTGAACTTTTCTTCCAGCTTTGCACAGTACAAGTTCTGGCGTTCGGAACGGTGGTGCCATGCTTGTACGTTCTTCTTCCGAACAAATCGCAAGTAAGTTATGTGCGCCTTTTCGATGAAATTAAAGTGCTCCAGCCGCAAGTGAATCCTCGAACCATCACTATGGATTTTGAAAAGGCTGCCATGAATGCTGCAATCGTTTGTTTTCCTAACGTTTCTATACTTTTGCGATAGACACAAGTAGTTATGTCATGTTCATGTGAGCGCCTCTGAGTAGGGATCTTGAAGGGGCGCTATATAAATTCTGATTGATTGATTGATTGATGTTCATTTCTTAAATTGGTTTTTCATATAGCATTTCTTAAATTCGATTTTCCTATAATATTGCTTTTAATAAATGTCGTGTTTTACAAACAGTTCATTTTAACGGGGGGAATTGTCCGGGGAATTGTCCTATTGGAACGCCCGGGGGAATTGACCGGGGGAATTGGCGGGGGGAATTGACCGGGGGAATTGTCCGGGGGAATTGTCCGGAACCCTAGTAGTAGTAGCAGTAGCAGTAGCAGTAGCAGGAGCAGCAGCAGGCAGCAGGCAGCAGCAGGCAGCAGCAGCAGTAGTAGTAGTTAAAGTAATAGTAATTAATAATAATAATAGGTGGTGGTAGCAGTAGCAGTAACTGTACTGTGGTGGTGATGGTAGTGGTAGTGGTGGTAATAGTAATATTAGTTGTAGGCCTAGTAGTGGTGTGGTAATAGTAGGCCTAGTATTGTGCCAGCAAAACCAGATGACACTTAGATTAGGTTGTTACAAACTATAATTATATTGATGCTCAATCAACTGCTCATTTTAGACTACTTATTCATTGGCTCACTTATTCGCTCAAAACATTGATTGTACCTATAACCATCACCGTTGATCCTATAGTCATTATTTAGCAGCAGCTAAAGCGACTCTAGAATTACTTGACCTGATGTGTGCATTTGTCGATGCATAATCTAACGGCGATCTCAGTTGATTATGACAGTTGGAACTATTTTTTCTTCAGGTTCGGATCCACCTTGCAGAGACGTGAAAGAGTGTGTATATCCTCGAGATATCAATACGTGTCTGTGTGGTGAGTCGAGTGTTTTATTGAATGCCTCAGTTTCTGCCGTACTTCACTTTAGGCCTACTCACATAATCACATTTGTACTGGAAACATTATTAGAAAAGAAGATACTGCATAGCATATAGTAGTATGTAGTAGCAGCAGCAGAAACACCAATAGGGAGCAGTAGTAGTAGCATCTCCTGGAAATATAAGATCACAAACAAAATCATCAGAAAAACAACAGGGCAGGATAAGCTAGAGAACACCATCAGAAAGAAACGACTGAACTGGATGGGACACGTGGCCCGACGTGGCCCGAATGAATAGTGATAGAAGAGCCAACCAGGTGATTAACTGGACTCCGGAGGGGAAGCGCGGGAGAGGAAGGCCAAGAAAGAACTGGATGGGAACTGTTCGAGAGGACCTGAGATGCTATCGAGGTGGCGAAGGACAGGGAAGAGTGGAAAAACTGCGTTGCCCGATGTGCAGTCCTGCACGGGAAGGACTAATGTCTAAGGTCTAAGGCATAGCCCATAATTATGAGTGTTTGATACACCAAATTAAGGCCTCTATGAGCCAACTTTTATTGCTACGTGTATCCCGTTTCGGACCTTGATCTAGCATCGATCCCAATCAAAAATTTTTATATAGCGCCAATGTTAAGCTGATCTCCGTGTGGCACTGACGCTGCTGAGAAATTTTGAAGACTTGCATTACGTAATCTTAAGCCGAAGTGCTTTTCAGCATTAGCAAATCCTACGTAAGAATGTCATAATTGGACGCCTAGCTATATATAGAAGGCCTAATATTTTAGGCCTTTAATCTGTAGCGTAATGCTAGAGGCTAGAGACAGTCGAAAAAGAAACTCGGCATGTGAACAGGTTGGCCTCCAGAAGCTGTTGTACTACGCAGGTCTCTTCATCTGACGCCCAGTGGCGTAACGAAGGGGGCAGAGGGCAGCCGCCCTCGGGCGCAGCACCAGAGAGGCGCAAGATTAGCTTTCAGTGGTACACATGCAGTACTATGACAAGAACGATTAATAGTCAACAAGAAAGTTAAAAGTAGGCGCAATCATCAACCCTTTCACATGGGCGCTGAAACCCTTCGTTACGTCACTGCTGACGCCATTTGAAATTCTCTGAAATTCTGCAACCACTCCTTAGTCTATGCTGCACCAGCTTTTTGGAACAGACTCCCAAAAGACCTCCGCCATTTTGCTCATCCTCCTATCTCGCCTCATAATTTAACCTCTCCTCCGCTTGAGCTCTCCTCGGCTACTTTCCACTCAAGATTGAAAACTGAACACTTCGAGCTATCATTTCTTGATTCTACTCCTGCGCCACCACACGACCACCATCATCACCGCGATTACTTCCGTAGCACCACGCACAGCTTCTCATTTGAGGCGATCGATCTCCTTGGTCGATCGCCTAGCAATGGTCTGGTCGATCGGTAAATCGATCGCGCTCGATAAGTTAGACTCCATGAGGAACCTGGAGCCAGACCATTATTTTTATTTATCTAATTTACATTACTTGTGAAAGTTCAGGCTAGGATCGATTATCATCGATACAACATTGCGTCGACAATCGAGGAAGCTTTTCGACGGTTAATAGGCTAAGTGTTGCGTAGGGACTCTATAGGCTCGCAGTTAGGCCTAATGGACAACCATAATATGCAGCTATAGGCTATAATAGCCTACGAATGCTATACACAAAATACGCTTTACACAAAAGGTCTCGAGGTCGACCGCGCGTCGATCGCCTACTCAATCCAGCGGGATCGATTTTCAAATCGCCTCATATTTTCGAAATAATGAGAAGCTCTGGCACCACGCTGTCTCCTCGGCTTGACCTCGCGAATTCTGACCTGGTATCGGAACGAACAGCTAGAGCAGCCTGTCTATAATTGAGGACGTGATTTGATATAGCACCGGTGATATAGCACCAGCTGTCGTGGCTTTTGTGGGCGCTGAAAAATTTTCGAAGATTTATATTGCATTGCATTACATTACATTTTCTCTGTGGCCTGCCGCCTACGAAGGTCGTTCTCTGTATAGCGTTTATATGACCTTTGTATGGCCTACGGTCGCTTGCTGTTTGAGGTGCATGGGCTTCGAGATCTGCAGTTAGCTCTAGATCGATTAAAACAAATAGACTATCGTTAAGCGCACAAAGCACACAAACTGATTGTATTCGCACTTATAGGCGTAGGCCTACTAATAATAATTGATGAACGATATAGGCCTAGGCCTAGCGGCGCCTAGGCCTAATAAAGACGCACAATGTTGGCCGAGAAAGTACAAACCCTATTTAGCCTCTACGTGAGCAACACATCAGATTTTCTTGTAGGCTACTGCCATATATATATTATGTCTGTCAACTTGTACTCTGCTAGCCACGCATTTAGCAGAAATTCATGTCTGCATAAAGTGCATAAGTTATGGAGTGCGGAACCGTTTAGATGTCTTTGTTTCTTACTTACGAAGATATTCCTTGATCTTCCGTAGAGTGTGTTGTCCTTCCGTTCTTCCGGTGCGTTATTCGACGTCCTGTAAAAAAGAAGAGTTTTTGTCGTTTAGTTACTGTCCGATCTTTTCTTCTGTTTTAAATCCTCGAGGAAGTCAGAGTGGAGTTAGTTTAGGCTTTGGACAATTACGAAGAAATTTTAGTCGGCGAAACTATCAGTGCAGAAGCCGTGCGAATCAACAGGAACGACATTCGCATCGATCAATGGTATGTATTATTACACAATACTATTTTGGTTTTTGTTGTCGCTGATTTTGTTATTGGCCAAATTAATGGGGAGAAATTGTATTACTGGTTGGCCTAGGTTATGTCTAACGTGCTGTGACCCAGCACAAGTGTTTAGTAATTCAGAATTTATTCTGTTCTTGACTACAATAGTTATTTTGTTATCTTTGCTTTTGTGGGCTTTCGGCCGTTTACGTGTAAACAATATGGCCGCCCAGACTCTGATAGATAGAGCTCTGCGACCTCCCGTAAATAATATTTAATTCTACAGAATTACCCTCTAAATATCCGCTTCTAGCCGCTCTACTTATTAACAATATGGGGTCATCGTTACCTGTTGGTCGCCTCGGCCGATGTAAAACAACTATGGTCGCCCTAGACTTGGATAGAATGGGATCGGGTAAAATGCTGATTTGCAGATTGCTCAAAGGTAAAATGCTGATTAGAAAATGCTGATTGGTCAGCATTTTACTTCACAGCCAAATCAGCAAATCAAAGGGTAAAATGCTGATTGGAATCCAGGCAAATAGTGATCAAAGAAGACCATACACTTTGTTGTTTTTATTAACAAATGTGAAACTGTTAATGAAGAGATTGACACCCAGACAAGTCGTGATCAAAGAAGACAGTACACTTTGATGACTTCAATTGGGTATTTTAATCAAAACTTTGAAAACACTATAAATAACACCAAATAATTGTGTAGCTTATTATAAATTTTGAATTCTGGAGAGTTCACATACATTGGATTCGAATAATTGCAGTCATGAGTGATATCTATGAGTGTTTTAATAGTCAATCAATAAATGCAATTGTTAATCGATCGATGGGAGGATAAATTCTTCATTAGTCAAATGTCAGCATCAGTGATCAACAAAAGGCTATCACTCAAGCAATCATGAAAGTTTCCAAAATTTGAAATGTTTCATATGCTGGAACCACGTTCTTCAAGATGCCAAGCGTTGGTTGCAAAGTGACGGCGTTTCAACACAAAGAGAAGCAACTTATTACACGGCATTTCAACACAGAGACGCAACCTATTACAGTGACAGCATCCCTCTACTTCCTTCTGCAGTCCAATTCTGAAGAGGAATACAAAGATCGACTGCTTTGTGAAACTCGCCAAGTGGAGCAAGCCATTCTTCATTTACTTCATGAACGCAATTCATCCATCTATCAACCAACTAGCCGCTTGGGAGTTACACCGATTTGGCTAGCAAGACATTACAGTCAGCAGTTTTCTAGTCAGCATTTTACCCACCAATCAGCATGGCCAAATCAGCATTTCCTAATCAGCATTTTACAAAGATATGGCAAATCAGCCATCCGCAAATCAGCATTTTACCCATGCCCCTCAGCCGATGTAAAACAAATATGACTGTCATAGACTTGGATAGATAACAGCGCTACGACCTTCCACAGACCAAATGGTAAAGATTACCACAGTATGGCTACTACAGACTGCGAGAGAAATAAGAGCACTGCAAGCTACCAGAAAGACATAATAAGTACATGTAATCAGTAATTAATTAATTCATGTCATCTTACCAAGAGAAGAAAAGCTGAGAAGCTCAAGCCGTAATTTCTGCAGAAGATGGTTCCAGCTAGAGGGGCCGACATAAGCAAATCTCCTATATTGAGCCAGTGGCGTAATGAAGGGTTTCAGCACCCAGGGGCAAGAGTTGATAACTGCACCCTTTTTAATTTTCTTGTGCTGCTCATGGGGGCGGTTGACCCTCTGCCCCCCTTCGTTACGCCACTGGATCGAGCAGTAGATTGAGCAGTAGCCCGGCACATGCGGGTAACAACCAGAGCACCTCTGGTGACCAATCGGAGAGAGGAGTGACCAGGGAGTGAAGATACTGGAGTTGAGAAAGGCTTGAAGTTTGAAGGACCTACCCTGACTAAACAGTTGGCATTAAACTAACGCACTGTAAGATGTTAACGTAGAACACTGTGCGAATTAATGTTGTGTACGGGAACTGCAGTGTAGCACTAAATATTAAAATTATCTCTGAAGTATGGCCTGGTGTACACTCTGTACGCTAAGTTATTTCCCTCAATGGCTATATAATAGGGAGTTCACACTGTACTCATATATGACCACAGCTTTCAGAAAGGCTTTAGATTTGCTTAAAAATTAACATTTTGTCACAACATATCTGTTAAAATATTATGAATAAGAGAACCTGCTTGCTTTGTTAACCAGTTTTCGTTCTGATTTTCATTTTAGGATCACCGAAAAGATTCACACAGAAAAAGAAGGAGAGACAATTCAAACGAGGACGATGAACTGAGGAAACAGCGAGAAGAAAGATCCGGCCATGACAAAAGACGCCTTGAAAAGCGAGCCCGTGAAAGGTCACACAGTCCTGAATGGGGTGAAAAACCTCGTGACGTGAAGAGGGGTGAACGCAATATCACCAGTGGTGACCACAAACCTAAAATTAAGTCAGAGCCAATCGAGAAAGAGAAACCAAATTTTGAGACATCCGGTAAATTAACTGAAGATTCTAACACGTTTCGAGGTGTGGTCATAAAATACAATGAGCCTCCAGAAGCAAGAAAACCAAAGCGTCATTGGCGATTGTATATTTTCAAAGGAACTACAACTCTGCCATTCCTGCCAATACATCGCCAGAGTGCGTTTCTTTTGGGTAGCGATCGACGAGTTGCTGACATTCCCATTGATCATCCGTCTTGCAGTAAACAGCATGCCGTTTTGCAGTATCGGCTAGTCGATATGAAACGCCCTGATGGGAGTATGGGAAGATACGTGCGTCCTTATATCATTGACTTGAATTCAACAAATGGCACTTTTATTAACAACAAGCGAATTGAACCACAAAGATATGTAGAACTGTTAAACAAGGATGTGATAAAATTTGCATTCAGCAGCAGGGATTATGTTCTTCTGCACGATAATGCAGACCTTGATGAGACTGATGAAGCATAAAGACATAAGAAGTGTGAATAAACTGGCAACTCTAAATTCTTACTGATGTAGATAAAAAGGAATTATTCAGTTCTGCATTTCAGTAAATGTTTTCCATAATTAAATAACTGTTGAGTCATTTTCATCAAAGGGTTTTTGTTCTTTGACAGCTGATAACTGCATTGTTTTAATTCTGCTACTGAAAAGTTGTGTCTGAGCTTTTGTTTATAACATTTAGGGATAAAGTTTAGCCCTATGTGCAGGTTTAGAGATAGTTGTATAGCATTTGTGGTATTTTGATTTGCTTCCAACTGGCTGGAGTTGCTTGGTGCATATCTTTGCTGAGCACTGTAGCTCTACTATGTATGGTAGATTGGAATTAAGACATGTGATGTACAAATGAAACCTAACCTTTGAAGTTTTATAGGGATATATTAGCATATTATCATTTATGGTGATTACTGGGTATGTGGTACTACTCGAGTTAAACGAACTTGATTAACTGGATTTAAACAATTTGAACTTTGGAGTTTTTGTTAGTGTAATAGGTTAGACTGAAAGTGAGAGTCTTGCTGCACCAAACTGTTGTAGGGATTTACCTTGCAGCCTGAGCTAATCCCCCTAGTCTAAACATGCAAATTTTAAGCCCAAAACTAGTAATGGGTTTATAGATGGAAACAGTAAAAGCCTACAGTCTAACAAGAAGATGGGCAACATACAGCTTGTCAGGTGAAAAGTTATCACCAACATCTTATTGGAGACAAATATTTCATTGATGCTTTTAGAAAGCATTTTCCAGCTACCTACTTGCTTAGATCACTTGGACAGCCATGTGTGTAGTGTTTTGATTTGGAAAGGTACTTTAAAAGAACATTAATTAAATATTAAAAGTCTTCCTAAATAAATACACACATGTATACATGTATCTGATTTTCTCTCCAGAATCATCTTTTTACGACAGTGGACAAAAGTCTATCGTTCTTCGCTGGGCTTTACTGGACTTTGCAGTCATTCTGGTCACTGTTGCGTATTCAAGCATAAATGCGTGCAGTTGAATATATTCCGGGGAAACAACAAGAAAGAAGTTCACTAGTTTCGAATCTGCATAGACCTGTAGGGCTACTATACTAACTTCTCTGCCATATCATGTTATGCAAAGACACACTACCCATTAACCAAAGATAGCTTATTTTTTATGTTTAAAATTCCATCTGTGTAAGTTTCTGATTTTGACTCAAATACGTTTAATTCAAAAGCAAAGAACGATTTTTATGATGCAACGGTACTTTCTGTATTACAATAAGTAATAATGTGTAAGAAGGTAGAAGCTGTTCTTTGTTCGATTAACCAATCTTTCTGTTTTTTTCGATTAACCCATTTTACTGTTTTTTGCAACTCTTAAAACGAACTTAATTTGTTGATTTGCTTATCTTGAAGTGTACAGAATAGGCCTACACTACCTAGTGCCAACAATAATGAAGTCTATGAGCATACACTGACTTCATATTTATGCTATTTGTACATGGTCTTGTTGGCTATGGCAAAATTTCTTGAACTTCCCAATCCCATATGTATGGGTATATTTGTGTAAGTTGTGTAATGTATACTCTGAATATTATGTCCCATAGTAAAACTGACAAATAACGAGAAGCAGAGTATACTATTTATTTACTGTGTCCAGAGAGTGGGGTCCTATTCCCTGGATATCTATTGCGAGACTCTGATGTAGAATGCTCCTGTTAAAAGATGAGGACATCTTAGTCTTTACAAATATATCAAAAGCATACTATTAACAAAACAAGCCATTAAATATACTGCCCTGTTGCACAATAATGGATCAGCTCTAGAAACATACAAAGTTCATGGTAATTGTCTTTAGGCCAGCCTCCCAGAATTAATGCAGACGTGCCATATTGAGCAAAAGCGAGGCTGTTGGAAACAGCGTGCCTTGCCAGTCGGATGACTGTCGTTACTTTGAGCTCAACACAATGGTTAGCTCGTTGACCTTTTCCATTCAAGACTGGCACTGGTGTCATAGCTACCTGCACCACAGGGCTTCTACTGTATCCTAATGCTGCTTGATTTCTTGCACTTGTCTGCTGCTCAACTGGAGTCCCTGCACCTGCTCTCTGATTGCAATAATGACCACCCAACCCCATGAGCTACCTCACCACCAGAGAAGACCGCACCAGAAGAACTACACGTAGCGTGAGCCACATGTACACACTTCTTATGTATTGTATCTAAACATTTATGTGGTCCTGTTCCAGTCGGCACATTCACTGTTCACCCTCCAGTCAATCTCTCCTTAGCTCCGTCAAACTGTCAACTATAGTACGTGGCAAGCCAGACTCAACTATGGTCCAATAACTCCTCTGCCAAACCCAGAACTGTTAACCCTGTCCTCCAATTGGACTCTTGTCAGTTCGATTTACTTTTGGCATATTTATAATTAATCTTGAGGTCAGTCTTCCTCATCTTTTGATATTGCCCTTCTTTCAAAGTTCAGACGTGCACACGACCATACGACAGAACATTGATGACACAAAGTAATAATTATTGTGAGTAAAGGGCTTGCTCAAGGTCCCTACACAGAACTATCTCAATCGGGCAAAACTTGAACCCATACCCTGTGTTACAAGCTAAGTTTCTAACTGATCGAAATTTTACGATTAATTTTGTATAATATTGTAATTACACTGGCTGTATGTACACTACTGGTAGGAACCAAGATCAAGGATCGAGTGAGGGAAAAAAATAGCTACTAGTTTCAGCCACCTTCATTTTAAACCTAGGCTATGAAAGTTAAGTTGCTAACTCTTGTATCACGGCTGCCGTGTGAGCTGAGAGAACTGCCACTCTTCTGTATATTATGTTACAATACTATACAATATACAAATGAACATTTATAGCGCGCTTTAACAAGACAAGTCTTGCACGAGAGCGCGTTTCGCTACATTCTTAGTCATAGTGCAAGGTAAACAGGTAGGTTTTCTGTTGTTATATAAAGTAGTTACATTTTGAATATCCATTTATTGCCAGCCCGATAGCCACGTTTTGTTGGGCCCACATCTGACCTGTGGCTGGTCATCAGTTTCCACTAGTAGTGGTAGCACTGTCTAGGACAATGAGGGCCAACTTTGGGACCATTGAACGTGGCTGTTTGGGAAGTACACAGGCATACAGCTTTACACAAGGATTTAGATGAGTCAAATGTTATTGCAGCATAGAACGTGATTCGTTAATTAACACGGAAGTTATTCATAGCAGAATAATTTACTGTAAGGTGTATGGCTATTTACCTTACCTGCAAAGATGGCGCTACACAAGTAACGTTCTAAATGAGTCAGATTTTTACGCGTGGATAACATTTAACGAGGGTCAAACATCTAGTGACACTCTACGCCATCCGCCATTTTGAGCAAGTGTTGAATTTCTTTGTTGGTGAATGTTAATGATTAAATTTCTTAAACCTTCAGAATAATCGGTAAAATGCATCGAAATATAAACCTGGGGCCCGTTAAATCAGACCCTGTGCCGGACAGAAAAGATCAGGGTGTGATTAAGGACCAGACTAACGACCGCAGAAGAGACGACAACGAAGGCGATAGAAAATTCGGAGGTGGACCCTCACCGCAACAGAATCAGCGTGGCGATCAGGGCCAACGCGGTCGCGGCGGCGGCGGCGGACAGGGAAATCGCGGCCGAGGAGGCTCTGGTGGATTTCGTAGAGAATTCCGTAGTTTCCAGCAACAAAATCAGCAGCAGCAACACGGTCCGTTAAATCAAGCTGGAGATGGAGCAAGTGACTCGGGTAGCCATCCGGAAACAGAAGATGCCTCTGCTTCGGAGCCGCGACCAGAAAAGAAGTTCACAGGTCGATGCCGGTTGTTTGTTGGAAATTTGCCCAACGACATGTCAGACGACGAATTTAGAAAACTGTTTGAACCATTCGGAGAATCAACGGAACATTTCTTGAATGCATCGCGAGGTTTTGGTTTTGTTCGTATGGTAAGTGTAACGACTTTAACAAAAGTTTTATTTAAAACCAATATTTAAGAAAAATATTTAAAATAAGTTCCTCTTGAGTAGGTCCTCCTGCTCCTTGTGTTTGTCGTTAGCCAGAATTACCAGAGCTAAAATGTTAACTTTAGAGATGTTATTTAGTTTACAACATGTACTGTAGGGCGATATTCGAATGCTGCTTGAAGAATCATTTAGCGGGACACTGAGTATACTGTCAAAGTGGAACAAGAATATAGCAGAGTAATGTCAAGAAACACTTAGGGTTTATTTACCAAGTGAAAAATTTGATGAAAGTGGTTCAATTTAAGAGGTGCTATTATTTTATTATTATTATAAAACTACATGGCATGGCACAGGCGGAGGAGAAGCGTTGCCCGATGTATAGACCTCACGAGAAGGAGTAAGTAATAAGTGACTTAGTAAGTACTAAGTAAGTAGTGTGTGGCATTCAATTTAGCCATGATAAAATAAGCCCAAGTATTTAATGTGAGTAATAAATTGAACCTTCTGTGGTGCGATCTGCAGAGGCAATCCGTCCTAGTATAACAAGTTAACTGAGACGTGTGCAATTTGCTTCTTTTAATTTCAAAGAAAGCACTGAGAAAGTCGAAGCTTAATTTTGTCATGTCATACAGTGGTGATCATACCACATAGTGGGGCTCATATACAAGTTTTGACAAAGTACTAAGGGGGTCATTGCATAATTACGTAACGCTCCAGGGTGGGTGGCATCCTTGAAAACGTTACGAAACGTTAGGTGGGTGGGTGGGTGGAACTGAATGTTACATAATGCTTTTAACCCTTTGCCCGCCAGAGGTGCAAATTTGCGACACGGGAAAAACGTTCCACGCGCGCCGTAGGTGCAGATTTGCGACATTGTCGGTGGGCTTACTAAAGCGGTTGCAAGTTAGGGAACCAGCGTTTAACGTATATAAATAAATGCACCAATCGTTAGAGCGAGAAATCGGCTACAATATTTCCATTGGTCATTCGTACACACGTGGGATAGTTGCCGAGATATTTGAGCGGAAAGATTCGAGTCGAACAACGGCCATTTTCTCGTGTTTTCTCGATGTTTACTGATCGCCATGGCCAGCGGAGACGACGTTACGCGTGCGATTTTCGAAGATTCGGACTCGGATCAAGACTTTGAAGGTTTTGATACGGTGACTAACAGAGACAGTGAAAGTTTCAGTGCCGTTAGTAGCGTCCACACTAGCGATCTATCGGATTTTTCAAGCGAATCTGAGGGCGAAATTCACGGCAGTACCGGTGCGTCGGCTAGGCTGGGTTGTGATGTCGCGTCAGCCTATGACAAAATTTGGTTAAAAGATTTAACCGAACGTATCGGACCGCTTCTTCACGACGATGAGTCGACTGCGTGTGAAATTTTTTCACACTTTTTTTCAGTTGACTTTTTTGACTGCATGGTCACCGAAACCAATCGTTTTGCCACCGAGTGCATTGCGAACAAAGAACTCGGACCGCATGCACGAGACAGAAAATGGACAGATGTTACGGACGGCGACATGCGGGCATTTTTGGCACTTATCCTCGTCATGGGACTGGTCAAAATGCCAAGCTACGAGGATTATTGGACCACCGACAACATCCTGGAAATGCCTGGCCTGCGATCGACCATGACACGCAACAGGTTTGAACTGATTCTTTCCTATCTCCACCTCAACAACAATGCGAACTGCTTGCCTTCGGACAACCCATCCTATGACCGTTTGTTCAAAGTTCGACCTGTTCTAACTCACCTCAATACAACCTGGAAAACCGCCTATCACCCAAACTGTGAAGTTAGTGTGGATGAGAGTGTGGTTGCCTTCAAAGGCCGCACAAATCTCAGTGTTTATAAACCCAACAAGCCACACAAATGGGGTCTAAACGCATGGGCTTTGTCAGACGCGAGGACGGGTTACATGTGGAATCTAGAAATGTACACTGGTCGGAAGGCAGTGGTAGAAGTTGGTGCTACGAAGAAGGTTGTGCTTAGCTTGTGCCAGCCCTTGTATAATACTGGACACCATGTGTACATGGACAATTATTTCAGCTCCCCGTCACTGTTTGTCGAGCTCAAATCAAACCAACTGGGTGCTTGCGGAACGCTGCGGATAAATCGCATCGGTGTGCCAGAAAAGGTGAAGAAAACAAAGCTAAAGAAAGAAGGTCCTGCTGTAACGGAAAGAGATGGTGATGGCCTTCTTTACATCTGTTGGTTTGATCGAAAACAAGTCAACCTTCTTTCTTCTATTCACAGTACTTTGATGTTCAAAAAAACTGTCCGCACGAAGTCCACAGCTGGTCACACGCGTGAAGTCGACAAGCCGGCTGCGATCGAATTATACACTCAGTATATGCAAGGCGTTGATCGCTCAGACCAGCTTCTATGGTATAACCTGAGCAGGCACCGACAACAGAAGTGGTGGAAGAAGTTGTTCGTTTACCTTCTGGAAGTGTGTGTAGTCAACGCCGGTGTCATATATCGCCAACTACACCCAGCCCTGAAGTTCGATCCCACAAAATTCCGCATGAACATTGTTCGAGGGCTGCTTGCTGACTACGAGCGACCAGTTACCAGAGTTGGCCGCAAGATGTCTCAGCCACCACCAGGTCGACTGGTAGAGAGACATTTCTTGACAAATATCTCCATTACGGAAACCTCCAGAAATTTTGGCAGAACCGGAAAAATACATTTAACTCATAATGTCAGATTTTCAGTATGACATGACACTAGAAAAATTGGTTTTTTAAAGTTCCTTTTATTTACAGTATTTTTGTCAATGTGGACAACGTTCACCTTAAAATAAACATTAACACTGTTCAGTATTCATTAACAGTTCAGACTAGAGTAGCCTAGTTCAAACGAGTTGTAGCCTGTATGTCTGCAGTCTATTCCGCTGCAGTAAAGTTTTAAAAATTGAAATAAACATTAAATAATCTACCAAAAGTTGAAACAATACTGTTTGAAACAATTTTCTCATCAATAGTTTGCTGTTCATTAGTGGTTCAGACTAAAGTAGCCTACTAGTGCAACCTAGTTGTAGCTTGTAAGTCTGCTCTGCTTCAGTGTCACTGTCAATCTCTACTGCATCATCCATGTCCAGATCATCATTTTCATCAGCTATTAGTCAGCTTTACCTTAGTCCAGGAGTTCCCAATCTTTTGCCCCTCACCTCTGGGAAATGTTTGACCAATGTTCATACCCCTACAAAGGTATCATCACATTTGAAGACGCATACACGAAATTTGTACTACTGGAACTTGTGCTTACAAGCCTTACATGCTTACAATGCTACATGGAAATAAACTTCTAACCTGACGGTTTTACCCATACTTATCCTATGACAGCTCAACAATTTATAATGTATTATCAATGCATTCTTATAATTCATACAAGTTTTCCATCTTTGTTGCACCCCTGAAATGACAAGGAGCATGCACCCCAGTTTGGGAACCCCTGCCTTAGCCATACCCCTGCCTTAGCCATACATTTTGCATACTCAAGGCTCACAGTTCATAGACAAACTAAAACGCATTCTTTTGCTACTTACCAAGAAAAGCAGATTTGAAAATAGATTAGTCTCAGATTGCAATGGCAAAATGCCAATAACATATTTCAAAACATAAAAAAGTAGAAGAAAAAGCCTCATAAGAATTAACCTGTTACAGAATTAAAATAGTGTCTATAGTTCTACGGCATCAGTTACTGTTTTTGTCTCATATTTTCATTACTAAAATATATTAAGGAGACTAAACCATAGAAAATATTTTCTCTAAATTAACAGTGAAGTATAATTGTAATTAGGCTAATTCTTAGATGTATTGTCGTTGTTTCGCCTTGTGAACACAATGAACAGTAAGCACTAACAGTGCCATCTGTTTTGAATAAACATATCAATTATAATTGCATAAGATAGCTTAGAGTGAGTGATGTTTAAACATTATTATGCATTTATATTGTTATTGTTATTTAGTAATATTATATTGATGGAAAAATATCGGAAAATTTTCCGGAAAAAAACACTGGAAATTTTCCGGAAAAATATGAAATTTTCCGGACAATTTTTCCGCCTCTCAACACTAACTGGTAGAGAGACATTTCTTGACAAATATCTCCATTACTACCTCCAGTGGCAAACCCTCACGTCCAGATTGTGAAGTCTGTTCGGATCGGAGCGTAAAGCGACACCAGACTCAGACTAGTTGCAAGCAATGTAGGCTACCAATGTGTGCAGTGCCTTGTTTTGAACGGTACCACACTCTGTTGGATTATAAGGCAAAGTGTACTTCAGAGTACCACAAATAATGAGAAACAAGAACAGTGAGACGTTTAGGCTCTGGCCTATTAAACGAAATAACACTTTTGTATATTGTTTATGTATATTTATATGTATAAAACTTGATAACTTTGTAAAGGACCAGAGATAAATATAATCTACAGTCTTTTATGATGAACTATAAGAACATTTGGTCATTATTGATGCATCATAATGACGATTTCAGCTATTTCGACTATTGAAACTGCTGTATCTGAAAAAAAACAAGCAGATACAACCATATAACCATAATGTACTTGTTCAGAATTCAATTTTAAACAAATTTCATATGCACACTTTAGCTCTATATAGAGTACTTCATGAGATATAACGTTTTAAACCCTAAATGGGTGAAATCGGCCATAACCCCCAAAAAAACCTGGCGGAGGCCAGAGTAAGGGTAAAAATATTTATGGCGGGCAAAGGGTTAATAACAGTTTAATTAAAAAATTAATTTTAAATTAACATCGAATGACACTTTAGACACGATGCGATCGAAGTTCAAACTTCGTGCCATTTGATTTAAAACTTCACTAAAAACACGCAGTAGTATAAGTGAACACTAAGTTAGTGTTTAATATATACTGCCGCCGAAGAATCCAATACCGGCAGATCTTCATTTTTGCAAACTGTCGTACTTCTTCAAGATACTCGCCCGGATATAACGCGTTCACATAAATCCTAAATGATTTTTCGTAACAATAAATACATAACGCTGCGGTGGGTGGGTGGGTCAAGGGAAACGTTAACGCATTATAGGGTGGGTGGGTGGGTCGAGAAAGCAGTCATTTTCGGCATTATGTACTTGTAGTCTAGGCGCGCAGAGCTGAAAGTCGTCAAAAAAGCGATGCAAGCGGCAAGTCATGTTCATTTTTGGCAACATACTTTTTACACTAATTTGACCCTGCTGATTACGAAAATCGCTGTTGCCAAGCTGGATTTTTGACCTGAAGGTCATTTCAAGGTCATACAAAATGAAATCTTACAAAAATCAGAGAAAAATGGCCAGATCTCAGCCAATAATTGTTGAATTCGGTTAATTCTTTCTTGCTTTTTCTCGACTTGATAAGGGATACCTGTGGTAAGAAACAAGGTTACTAAATGTAAGAGGATCCAAGGTTATTTTAAGGTCAAAAAGGGCAATTTCAGAGGAAAATCTTGGGAAATGGCCATAACTCAGTCAAATATGTTTCTACTTGGGTGATCCTTTTACTTTTTTGCTCGGGCCGATAAGAGCTACATTTGAGAATACAGAGTACTTAAAGGCTAACATGACCCAAGGTCTATTCAAGGTCAAAAGGTCAAAAGCAAGGGGAAAAGGCCATAACTCAGTCAAATATTGTTCTATTTAGGTGATTTCTTTTACCTTTTTGCTCGGGCCGATAGGGGACTACATTTACATAGTACTTAAAGGCTAACATGACCCAAGGTCAATTCAAGTTCAAAAGGTCAATTCATGGTCAAAAGGTACAAATCAAGGGTAAAAGGCCATAATTCAGCCAAATATTGTTCCATTTGGGTGATTCTTGTGCCTGTTTGCTCAGACCGATAAAGTTAACCCAAGGTCATTTCAAGGTCAAAGGTCAAAATCAAGGAAAATGAACATTACACAGAATCACCCAAATAAAACAACATTTGACTGAGCTATGGCTGTTTTCTATAGGTATAGGCGATATTATATCTCAGCTATCATAATGATGCACTTTTAATGATGTAAAATATTTAATGTTCGGAGCAACATTAACATCATTTTTTACAATTGTATAGCACAATGAATTAACTGAAAAATGATGATGATTGATCAATTCATGTTTTTGCACCATGAGCTTGGCACCCACACAGAGAACAACACGTTAAGTCTGATTTCCTGCACTTGCACACACGAGACTTGCATAGGTTTAGTTCTTTTTTGCAGTTGCAAGAAACAATGTCCAAGCATTCTTTCGGGACGCATTCTATTGTCATTAGTACTGGTATCAACTTAGATGAATCACAGGCGTCCTTTTGCCAACCATACGCTTCCGCATCTAAAAGATCAGGCATGCTACAGCACGCCTGCTCCCACACTGTCGCTTGATAGTGGAATCGCTTGAAATATTGCTGCAGTGCATCACTTGTCGGTGGAAGACATTCAGGTTGGCTGGTTTTTGAGAGTAGCAGTCTTCGAGCATCGTCAACAGAATCAGCTTTAACTTTGTAGACATATCAGAAGAACCTTTCTGCGTCATTGATAGTTTCTTGAATAAGTGGACCTCTTCCCAGATTTCGTAATAGTTTTGTGCCTTCAATGTCGTTTTGGGGATTCTGTCCTCCGAAATGCATGGGCTAGATTGGCAAATCGGCACCCATGAAATGATGATTTTGGGTCGCCAGGACTTTGGATGCATTAAATTATACATGGGTGTCATTTTGAAACAGCATCTCATGGGAAATGTGATGAGTCATAGGGTAAAACGACATCTCATGGGAAATTCGGCTATAAAAGGCGGAGATTGGCCATGGAAGAGTCAGTCTGGAAAAGACAGTCTTGAGATTCGGCCGCGAGCGAAGCATCGGCCTAGAAGTCTCGACTGGTGAAGAGGACCTGCCGTCGATCTACGGACCAGCCATCCGAGAAGCAGTCGCTAGAGGGCCTGCTCGACAATAGGACGGGAAAGCAGCTGAGCAGTTCTCTCGATGTCAAGTTGCCTGTAGATATGTGACATTGTCGATCGTCTGTGTAAAGAACGAATAAAGCGGTGTTCTACGTGTATGCGTGTGTCGCTGATGAGTGTTGACCTATTCAAGCCTCTCGATATACCACGAGAGCCGGACTAAGGACAACCCTTTGTTGAGATCCGGGGTTTCGAGCATCCTGGGAGAGCTCTGAACCACTCGGCAAAGGAGAGGAACTGAGAAGACCCCGGGTTTTGCGACAATATCATAAAAAATTACTACTTTCTGTCGTCTCTGCCCATATTTACACACAAGGAATAACCAAAAGTTCTTATTATTGTTCTTTGCCAAGTTCTTCACATGGTACATGATGCACATTATTGGGATACGCAATAACCTGCCTCATAATAGTCTAGGCGCAAAAATGAAAAATCTTGTTTGAGAGGCAAATCATGTTCATTTTTGGAAAAATCCTTTTCCCACTAATTCGACCCTGCTGTTGCCAAGCTGGATTTTTGGCCTTAAGAGTCATTCAAGGTCACTTTAAGGTCAGAAAAATGAAATCTAGCAAAAAGGTAGAATCAACCAAATAGAACAATATTTGGCTGAGTTATGGCCTTTTACCCTTGATTTTGACCTTTTGACCTTGAATTGACCATTTGACCTTGAATTGACCTTGGGCCATGTTAGCCTTTAAGTACTATGTAAATATAGTCCCTATCGGCCCGAGCAAAAAGGTAAAAGAAATCACCTAAATAGAACAATATTTGACTGAGTTATGGCCTTTTCCCCTTGCTTTTGACCTTTTGACCTTGAATAGACCTTGGGTCATGTTAGCCTTTAAGTACTCTGTATTCTCAAATGTAGCACTTATCGGCCCGAGCAAAAAGGTAAAAGAATCACCTAAATAGAACAATATTTCGAGTTATGGCCTTTTCTCCTTGCTTTTGACCTTGAATTGACCTTGGGTCATGTTAGCCTTTAAGTACTCTGTATTCTCAAATGTATCTCTTATCGGTCCGAGCAAAAAAGTAAAAGGATCACCCAAATAGAAACATATTTGACTGAGTTATGGCCATTTCCCAAGATTTTCCTCTGAAATTGCCCTTTTTGACCTTAAAATAACCTTGGATCCTCTTAAATTTAGTAACCTTGTTTCTTACCACAGGTATCCCTTATCAAGTCGAGAAAAAGCAAGAAAGAATTAACCGAATTCAACAATTATTGGCTGAGATCTGGCCATTTTTCTCTGATTTTTGCAAGATTTCATTTTTTATGACCTTGAAATGACCTTCAGGTCAAAAATCCAGCTTGGCAACAGCGATTTTCGTAATCAGCAGGGTCGAATTAGTGTAAAAAAGTATGTTGCCAAAAATGAACATGATTTGCTTCTTGCACGAAAATTTCAGTTTTTTGCGCCTAGACTATTGTGCAATGACCCCTAATGCTCATTTGATTTCTCAAAACTTGTCTTATTTAACCCATAGTATTAAGAATACTGAAATAACCAGTCAACTAATCTTCCTCATGTTTGTTCTTCCAGTTTTTTCTTCTTTCTGACTTTGTCGTGTTTCCAAGTCTTTTGACATACTGTACAAGACGTTAATGTTTTCTGATTTTTAAGGATACAAGACATAATGCGGAGAAGGCGCGTATGGCACTCGACTGTCAGCAGAAGCGTGGTCGTTACCTGAGAGTGCGGTTTGCAGCGCACAGTGCTGCACTCAGAGTGAAGTACCTTTCTCAGCATATCTCCAACGAGATTCTAGAACAAACTTTTTCAATGTTTGGAGAAGTAGAGAGAGCAATTGTCGTTGTCGATGATCGAGGAAGACCGACGGGTGAAGGAATTGTGGAGTTTTCTCGAAAACCAGCAGCTATGTCAGCTCTGAAGAGAATATCAGACGGAGTGTTCATTATGTCTTCGTAAGTTACTTTCTTCGTTTATGTCAATGTATGTGAACTGTTTTGTTTCTCTGTAATATTTCAAAAGATGTTAGTTATATCAACCTGTTTTGGTGAATATTTTGGTTGACGGTTTCCTTGAAAATGTCTTTCCCCATTTTCCATTTTAAAATGTCTGCTAGGACAGTCATTTGCTGATTCTTTTGTATGCTTGTTCATTTAATGTTCAGAGTAGAGTTTTATGAACTCATGACTGAGCTAAACCAACTAAGTAGGATCCTGGCAGTAGGAAGCCATTATAAATGAGGCCAGTCCCTTAAGTCAGTGTCTGTTTGTATGCAACTGTGTTCAGAAGTGATGTCCATGAGTCATTTTGGCCTTGGCATGTGTTCTAGCTGCATGAACTGTGTAGCTAGCATAACTCTTTTAAGTTTTTAAATTACTGATCTAACCAAGGAATGAAATCTTAAGTCTTGGTTTGTCTAACCAGCTTGCAAGCAACTGGAACAGAAAGAGCTGCTTAACCCTTTTGTGATGGGCTCCATTGGTTTCCCATGGATTTCAGTACATGCTTGTCATTAAAGGCTTAATTAAAGTTTTTTTTGCAGGTGTTGCATTTGTGTTTTGTTTTTGTATTCATTTGGCTGATTTTTTCACTGTGCATTATGTTAAAAAACGTCATTAAAGCTAGCTAATGAGACTGATTTATAATTTATAGAACAAATTAAATTAGTGAGGCCAAAGAGCAGACAAGTTTGATCTTTGAGGCAATGTATATGTCATGATTGACTTGTGCTGAATGAAAGGAACTAATGGCCGATGGGTATACTGTTTTGGCGTAAAATATTATTACATTTATGGATTCATTAGAGAATATTTTAGGCTGTTTCAGCATTAGTGTGTTTTACACTTGGCCTGGTTAACACGTAGTTTTTAGATGGCTTGTTGACCAACGACTTCAAGTTAATGGGTCCACACTATTGTGTTTCATGCGTAATTTATAACTAATGATACTTTTTCGTTCTGTTTATTCAGAAATCCTCGACCTGTTCTTGTTGAGCCATTGGATCAGAATGATGAGACAGATGGACTACCAGAAATATTCTTTCAAAAGACATCAGAGTTGATGAAGTATGTGCAAAAAGTGGAAAAATAAAATTCTATCTAGGTGTGAATTTAATCATGTATTAGAAATTTGTTTTGATCATATAATTTATGGATTTCTCTAGAAGAACTGAAAGCCAAACAAGTATGGTATTGATTAAACTTGCAGAGAAGGGTGGATGATGACTCAAAAACTGTATTTTATTGTTATTCAACTCAAGCTGAAATCAAACTTTGCTTCAACTCAAGTAACTAAAATTAAATTTAAACTACATCCTTGTTATAATGCTCTCTGTGAGATGGTTCCAGCCTAGTGGAGGAAAAAGTATGGAAGATCACTGCCACCCCTCTGCAGTATGTGACAATGGGACCTTTTCTTATAGTTAAACGAGGAGCATTCCCTTAGTGACACAGCTGTGGGTACGAAGTGTTAGCGACTTCATTTTTCTTGGCCTCAGCAGATGAGGGTGTTGACCAGTTCTCTCCTACGTTGCCCGATTGTTCACTGACTGTGCATGGTCATTGTACTCAATATGGCTGAGTTTGCTGTGGTCACTGACCGGTGAAGTAGAAATCTTGGAACAAATATCTGTGTAGCGGGGATTTGAACCCCTGACCTTTAGATTTACAGCCCTGCACCTCAAACTGCTAATCACTAGAATGTCATGTGCCCGTTTCCTATTAGATATAACAGTATAACCAAACACAGGAGGAATGAATGCTAATAGGTGGAACTGTGTTAGTTTGAGGAATGTCTTGTAAGTTATAGCTAAGTTTACAAATTAAAAAATTACAGAATTAATCTGATCTGAATGGAACATAACTGATTTGAATCATTTGATGTACAGGGATTCAGGGAAGTTAATACAAATTGAAAAATAAATATTGAAATTTTTGTTGAACAGGGATCGTGAGCAGCCACCACGATTTGGTTCACCAGGTTCATTTGAATTTGAGTTTGGTCAGAAATGGAAGGCTCTTTACAAGATGCACAAGGAGCAGGAGGAACTACTCAAGAGGAACTTTGATGAGGAAGTTCGTAAGTTGGAGATGGACCAAGAGACGGCGCTACTTGAGCAGCAGGCAGTTATGATGAGACAAGGTCAGTTACTGTCTTCTGATGTGTATCCAGTGTGTTTTGCATCAGAATGTCATAAACATTTATTCTCAGTCAGTGATATTTGTTTGGGTTGATCATTTGCAACTGTGTACTGCATGGATTTTGGTTTAACCCTTTAACAACGAGCTGCCTATGGTTTCCCATGCATTTTAGTACACGCTCGTCGTTAAAGGGTTAAGGTACTGCTTTCTTTCTGTGAATGGCTGTATATATGTTATGTATGACTGGTTTTAGATCTGCTTCGGCGTCAGGAAGAGCTGCGTTTGTTGGAGGAACAGACACAGATGGAAATAAACAGACGTGTGGAAATGAGGTAAGTTGTTAGCATCTGTGGATGGTATGATTTAGCTGCACTGCACATGTTTAAATTGTTTTTGGTAGAGCACCACGTAGTTGATGTGGTTATTTTGCTGTTGAACGTAATAGGAAGAAAGCCACAAAGGAGGTTGAAGGGATGAGTTAAAATTCTAGAAAAGGTTATTTTTTATATTACATGCTGGGTACATGGTGAATGTGAAAGGTGATAGAGTGGACCAACAGGTAATTAACAACACCGCTCTGCTATAAGATATGCATGTTTGAATTGGGAATTAATTCACCCACTCATGTAGTATTATTTTCAGTACTATTTCAAAAATCTGGAACAGTTTTAGGAAGGTAGGAATTTTTAACAATAATTTGCTTAAAATTACAGTTGTCTGCAGGTAGCTTGTCCCATATCTGCTTAAGTGAAGAAGTTTTTTACATGTACACATACTTGAAGTCTTAGAAACGCATAAATAGCTGGCAAATGTACAATTACTGATACTTCTGAAAATAATGACATTAGTGGTGGCCATGAACAGTGTTTCTGAGCCATAATATTGTATTGTAGTGTATATTCGTTTATTGGTTAATCATTAATGTTAGCTGTCATAACACAGTTAGTGAGTACAGTTTGCACAGTGCCTTTCTAACTAGTAACTGAGCTGTAAATCCCTGCTGTTATGGGATGATTTGCTTTTGTATAAGCTATGCCATGGATGTTGAACAACCTTTATTAAAATGCGTGTAAAAACGTCTCTCATTTTTAAAAATAAGGTTGTGTGTCCCTCAGAATTTTGCAGTATATATTTGTTTTCTGATGTATAGTTTTAATTGACAAAACATAAAAAATTGAATTAAAAGACATTATTTCAAAGATGGCTTTAGAATGGTGTTACAATAAGTCCTTCATAAAAGAAAGTGTGGATTCCTAAGTGATTTTGTAGTTTCTAATTTTGAAATTTGGAGCGATGCTCCAAATTTCATGTGCCCAAAAAATCTGAGTCCATGCCATTTTGGGCATGTGTGACTCTTCTGTTGTGGTGCCATCCCTGACATATGTAGAAGGCTACAATGTGGTCTGGATGTGTTACCTGATGAAATGTGACAGTCTATCAAAATGGCTGATTTTTGGCAAACTCAGATGTTAGAGCCATCCTGAGGTTTCCAATGTGTAGTCAGGTGACAAACTAGAAGGAGTCATAGCTGGTAAATCAAGTAACACAAAAAGGTGACCAACATTGGAAATCTGCTCGTTGTCAACTCTGTATCTCGAGTCCTTAATCACTCTGAAGAGCGTAACCCAATAGGGAAAGGCACATGGAACAAAAGTACTGTCCAGTGATAATAAGCTTGGTTATTGTTTATTCCACTTGTTGTTCACATTTGTTTTTATCAATGTTTCAGGAGGCAAGATGAAGAAAGACGAAGACAGGAGATTGAATTAAGGCGTCGCCAGGAAGAAATGATGAGACGCCAACAGGAGGAGGGACTTAAGCCTGGCGATATGTTTGGCATAGTCAGTAGATACTCTCTGTCTCCTTTGTGTCTGAATTTGTATTGCATTAAGCTGCTGAGTATGGTAACGTTGCAATGTTTGTTGAGTGTTGACCTTTATCTCACAACCTTTGTACAGTTATTTTGAAGAGTTTTTGTAGAGATGCTGCATAAGGTTTGCATTACATTGAAATTGCATAAGCATTGTTATATTTCAGAGGTTCTTATAAGGGCATCATGCAAAATTTTTGTTGTAATGTTTGCACACTTTAGGATAGGCATGAGCGCCAACAGGCAGCTATGAGACAAGATAGAGGAGGCAATGCGCCACCACTGCAGCCTCCTCCCGTTCCTCCTGGTATGGAACGACCACAGCGTCCACAAATGGTAAGAGCTGGTATTTAAAACGGTTGAAGTCAACTGGTGTGTAACGGTAATGAATCACTGATATAAGACTGTTTTGTTCCCTATATCTGTGCATTGTACAAAGTTGCTTATGTAATTTTGTTCTGAAGTTAGTAGTTGCTATTTTCAGATTGCATATCTACCATAGATTAGTGGACTAATCTATATATTGACCTGATTGTGGACGGATTACAACCTGGTTTTGTGTGCTGTTGGTTGAGGCCTTGTGCATTAGACAACGTTGCAATTGAAGTTGTGAATTAACAAGTAATGATTATGCTTGTTAAGTCAGAAGTCACTTCCAAGTCTCTTGGCATTTTAACAATTTTCTCCACTGTGAAGGCTCATAACATCTGACTTCAAGAAGTACCTTATAGTTTCTAGTGTTATGATATTTCCCTAACACATCAGTAATTTAAAGTAAGAGTGGGAAAGTTGATTTACCTCACAAAAGAAATACTGTATGGACTCGTTTACTTGCTCCTGAAGCAGTGTTGTTGCCTCCAAGGCTATTAAATTAGCACACCATATTGGTTTGCATGTCATGCACGAACTGCTGTGTTGCACTAAATATTAACTTAGTATTATCCCTTTTCACGTGCAGCCTGGTTTATATGCGGCATGCCCGCCAATGATTTCGTGTTAACAATTCTGCGCTATGTAGGCAGTCTGAAAAGATGCAGAAATGCAGTCGTCGACTGAATTGTTTATGCAAGGGATAAACTTTAAAAGGCAGATGTCATTTTAGTTTTAAAAACTAAAATAATGAACTTGTAAATATTGAATTGACGGACAACAAATGAAGACTGTCTCTTATGACTAACTGGACAAACTTTTTATAGACTGGTTAGCTTTGCCAGTGAAGGTCTTGTTAATTTATGAAGAGCATGCATGTTTCATTGAAAAGTTGATTACAAAAGGAAACTGCTTTCGTGAAATAAGCTTTCTTAGTGAATCTTCCAATGATGATTCATTGGTTGATGCTGTTTTTTTCAAGGGAGGTCCAATGAACCAAATGGGAGCTCCTCCTGGTATGATGCCGGGTAACATTGGAGGGTTGGGCAATCCAATGGGTCCACCGAGCAGCTCCGGAGGCATGAATCCCAATCAGCCACCACCTGGAGAGAAGATTGGAGTGCAGATGGTAATGTATTCTGCTCTTTCTTTCATATTTTTTCTGAATGCGCTTACTAAATTCCGCTTTGTAGTAAAATCACAGACCGTGCGCGTTGCTGATACAAGAAGGTACTTGGATGAACTGTGTAAAGTTCAAGGTAAGTGGTTGATTTACATTTGGTAAGAACACCATTGAATTACCTGTCTTCTACATAACATTTGAAATTTTAATGTTGCGTTAGCATGCTAGGATTCGGCGTTGAAACATCATAACATGATGCCTGTTGATGTGATGCAAGTATGGAGTGTGGTATTAGATGTGATGCTGAACAAGACGTATTAAAATACGAACGTTGCGATTATCTACAAAGTCTCCTGCACACTACTGCTTGAGTGGTAGTGATTTGCTGTCAACTCTGACAGAAATGAAACTTGGGTGCAAGAACCTAAAACTCTTTTCAGTGTTAAGTGAATTTGATGTGCATGACTTCATTTTACTTTATATCAAGACCAGTAACTTTCTTTTTTGGATCAAAGTGTAGAGATTACAAGAAAATATGGCACTGCTAAGCAACTTCATATGCCCTCGCACATGATTTTTGCACGCTTTTTGAAACTGGAAAAAACTCAAAGCATTTGTCCAAAATGAGGCAACATAATTTGATCTCTTGCTGTTCATGTGAGAAATGGTTATGCGACTTTTTTGATTGTGTGTGGTAATTGATCTTGGTATGTGATGATTGACAATGATTAGAAAGAGGTGTCAGTCATATGTTCATTGTATGGTTTCAAGTTGATGCCAATCTGGTATAAAAAATACCACATTTGTGTGTTTACAACCCTTGAAGGACACACACAACACCCTTTTTGGCCTCTGCTAATCTATGGAGCTATATAAAATTCTTATTGTATTATGTGTTTAGTTTTAATACTCTCTTTGCAATATCAATGCCTATCTTCTCAATCAAGTACTTATGGCAATAAGCATTGAAATTTGAGGGTACTTTGGTAAAGGTTATGGGAGAATGACTGGGAGCATATTGTTATAATAAAAATCTGACAGAACATCCATGAATAACTATATTCAAAATGAAATTATGCAATTATTCACGGAATCTTTTTAATTACTTTACACTAAATTGGTTACCATTCATATACAAACCTATATACAGCTATTATGTCAGGGTAACATATGCAACAGTTGCTAAGTAAATTCCTTGTGAGTGTGTAAGATCTGAAGGTTGAATAATCAATTGAATGCATGCCGTATACTGCTGAGTATTCGAGTTTGAACATTGGCAGGATGGACACTGTATGGGACCTTGAACTTGTTGTTAATATATGAATGTATGTATGTTTGTAAACATTTATGGAGAATCTTTATAAGAACTGCTTAAAGGCATATTTACAATTGCTTGGTGGTGTTCGAGTGATGCTGCGTTGTTGTAGCATGGTCTTGTGCTACTACACTGCAACATTGAACTCTAGCAACATATTCCAAGCTGATGTAGGCATGAATAGGATATATACGATTATTTCAGCTTTAGATAATCATTTGGGGTAATTGGTATAGCTTGAAAAAGGAAGTCCAATGAAGTACTTAACTCTTTAAACGGTGGAAATGCATTCTTTCTCTGTAAATGAGCCTGCAGTAAATCACGTTGATCTAATCACAGGAGTCACAGTGATCAAACAACAGATTTTGATTTTCAGAATTCTTATTACATACATAAAAACCTGTTTACAGAATTGTATGCGATTAATGGTACCACATTTAGAGTCCTTACTAGCGATTTCATTGGTTTTTCAAGTAGGTTGGGTATGTGGATCATTAGTGTCGACATAGCTTATGATAAAACACTTGTAGACAACTGTCAGAATACCTCAGGCCATCAGCTATCTTGTTTATATCCAAAATACAACTCAAATTAATGTGCTTCTAACTGGTTTTTAACTGACTTCCTGGTTATTTGCTGAAGCCAATTTTCTGGCAACATCCGTAAGCACTCTGCTTGTTTACAACAATGACTAGTGACAATATGAACAGGAATGTAATTAATGGCCTACTGCTACTAAAAGGTCACAATACAGACAATAGTTATTGTATAATAAAATTTTAAATCATTAAAGATCAAACTTTTTAAAGCTCCATGAATACATTTATATGCAGGTAGGCTGTTGATGCATGTTGAATCTACTTTATTTAAAAAATGTTGAGACGATGTAAAGAGATTAATGCTGTGTTAGAAATTAAAATTTTAAACAAATTGCATGCTTACATTTTAGCTCTCTGCTTTCGTAGAGGAAATAGTTTAAGATAAAGAGGTGAAATTTAGACAAACCCAAAGTGTGGCTGTGGGGAGAGCTAAATATGTGGTGCTCTAGAGGCTAAATTATGCAACGGTTGAACATCACGGCTAATTTTAGCATGAGTTGAAAGTCACAGATAAATTAACACTAATACTCTGTAGTGTAATGTATTTGGTAACTGCAGTTCAGGAATTCAGGTGCTCTTCCATTTAAGCTCATCTGAAAAGGTTACTGTGGCGCCCAGGAAGGAAAGCCATCTTGGCAATCTACTTTCAGTCATTCACTCTGTAGTCATGATTTGTGTTATGTTTTGAGCTAGAGATACAGTTCTGTATCAGTCTACATCTATTTAAATACTTGCTTTTTAACAGATGCATGACTTGGTTTAATATTCTTTCAGTTCCGTTAGGTTTGTTCTAAGCTGACTTATTGTTTGGTTCAGGAATTTGAATGTGGTGAGATGGAATACACGAAAACCTCTATGTAACGACCATGATTTGGGATTGACGTAGTGAAGCGTTAAATCTATATTTTGGGGGGACAGATATTGATGCTCTGAAAGGCTTTTCAAATAAATTACATGGGATACCATTATGTGGGATACCAATTATGGGAATTTAGATTATATAACTTTATAACCTATGTGACATTGTTTCATCTGATTTGACGGTTATGTCGAGGTTTATGTGTGTGAGACGTGGAAAAGCTGATCTGCTATGTTAATAATGAGTTGTGTTGTTTAAGAGTGATTTGATTTTGAGTGGTGTTTGTTGGTAGCAATAGTGCTGCCAGAGTTGAGTTTCTGTGACGATGGTGGCACGAATGTTTCTTAAATTGCATTGTGATGACCTCTTGTGTCCTCAGTGATGATGAAACATTCAAACATTAGGATAAATTGATGACTATCACATTCTGTAGCAGTTGTAGCAACAGTGTATGTATCTGAATATAATGCCAGAAATACTTTCTAGAAAGACGTTAGTGGTACTTCCTATCTTACAACACATAACTTCTGCAGAGCAGAAGGTTTTTACCACTAGTTAGCGAAATTGCTGTTGCAGCATCAACATGGCTCTTACTGTCTGAATTTCAGGTTTCACCTAACATTGTTGCTTTTACTGCTATAACAGCTCAACTGTATCATTGCTGTGATTACTTGCAATCATACTGGACTAGGTTCTATTCTAATTCTTCTGCTGTATTACTAAGTCAGCAGTTTGATAGGTTTCTAAAAGGTGCTATATTTAATGTGCTAATGTGTAAATACATACATATATACAATATACATACATACAAATGTACATACAGTTGACTGAATGCCAGGTGACAAGTGTCAAACCTCCAACTCTTTACTGCTATGTCTAAGGAGTAAAATGTGGTGCCAAATTGTTGTTTCTGGATTGCTTGTCATATTATGCAGGGCATTCTGACCTGCTGAAAGTACTGTTTTTGCTAAGAGGAGACATTAATATGCCTATAAAACTGCCAGACATGAACTGTGTGTAGTAAAGCACATTTGTCACCTACTACCAGGCAGTAGTATCTAGTTACTTCAAAATGCCTAGTATCTGGCCACAGTGATGCTTTATTTACCAGTCTATGTCTGTGCACATCTGAGAGGGAAAATATGCTAGTTGAAGGGTTACATACACACATACATACATACGTAGTATTACATACATGCGTGCATGCATACATCAGACGTATTAATGTTTTATTCTTTGCTATTTCTAGACACTAACTTTAGAAGTGATTTAAGATCTTATGTTAAGCAAATTAAATGCAGTGCATTCATTGCAAAAATATGTAATTTAAACTGAATAATCAGTAGTGCTTGTGTTAGTGGAGAAAAGCTTTCATAGTCATGATGAAGTCAGAAATTACACAGTAGTGTTTGGGGATAATGTGTGTAGTTACGGTGGTGCGAAGGACGTATTGATAATGGTACTTACTACCACTAGGTGTAGTAGAACACACTTTGAATCTGATGTTGGTAAGGTTCAGATTAAGTGGATGGATGTTGGAGACCCAATTTTCAGTAGTGGTCAGTGTTTCCGTACCGATGCTGCCTCGTTGAGGGCTGGCACTGGGGACTAGGAGCTCGCTACTGGAAGTATAATGCATATAGTCCAAGACTGTGTGTAGATCCTGAGTTTTAAAACTAACAATTTCATTATAATTATACATGTACTGCTGTCTGTATAACGAACAGACTTAGGCCACGTTATACACACTGGTGAATCCTTTTTTGCTACATATTATGTTCAGCTCAGATTCAACTTTCAGGGTATTCCCCAGTCAGTTGTGTGTGGGGTAGTTTAAAAGTACTTCTGTAGGTACCTGAGATATAATGGGAAGTATTGAAGGGTGGAGGTGATGAAGTCTAGGAAATTAAGTATAAATTAGTAGAACTTGGAGGAAAGACAGGTTTTGTTGTTCTAAGAAGAATTAGGTGAAAAAAACTGTTGTAGCTTCAGAATCATGTGATTGTGTTTCTAAAGTTGGCAAAGAGCAGTATGACAATATTGGTTCATGTTTTCTATTTATTGAAGCCAAGGAAAATCTGTTCCAAATACTACATTTTCCCTTGTTATAGACCATTATGACTTGGGTGTGTGGCAGAATAATGGAAAGGGTGTCATGGTAGTCATTATTATCCTTAGAGTGTTTGTGATACCTGTTATTTCTCATGGCACGTAATGAAAGGAGGCTTAGTCGCTGTTACAAATTTTGCTTCATGGACAAATTATTTAAGCCTCACAAAATACAAATGCATACTAAAGTTTGCTGTAAGTGGAAAGTTTATCAAAGCATGATAATGAGCATGAGCAAAGTGTCCTCTCCATTGTGGAGTATATTAGCCATAATGATTATGCCTGAGCGGAACATTGTGAGCAATGAAATTTTGCCAGGATGTTTTATAAACCTAATGAATTATCCACATGCAACATAGGGAGAAAATAAAAAAGTATACTGGTTTTTATCAAAATGATTTTCTACTGACTTTGTCTAACGTTAGTTATTGTGATTTTGTTTTTTGCCTTTCTGTGATGACCTTGAACGACCTCGACCTTGTACTTCATCGGATTCGTGCAACTTGGAACATTTGTCGGCGATTTTTATCTCTGCGCTTGTGTCTTTAGCGCGGCGGTCCGGCTCGCTTTGAGCATCCTCCCCCTGGAATGGGGGGACAGGGTGGTAACATGGGACCTGGAAATAATATGGGGCCTGGTGGAAACATGGGGCCTGGTGGAAACATGGGGCCTGGTGGAAACATGGGACCGGGTGGAAAGATGGGTCCGGAAGGAAATCAAATGAGAGAGGACTTCTTTGAAGCAAAGAGACAGCGAAGATTTTAAGACTGCTTCAAGAGTGTTGTTGAGCGTGTTCGACAGAGAGTACTAAGACTATGTTTGAACAACCACCGCAAGTGTCAAACATTAAATTTGACAATTTATGAAGAATAATAAACGTTCTCATTCTTATTTTCTTAATGTTGTCGTAGATGTGTACAACTGGAGATATATAATTAGTCATTTGACAGTATGTACATGTGGATGGATATAATTGTATGATTAGTGGTTGGTTGGAGCTCTTCTGCTTTATAGTGAACTGAAAATGCTTTTATTGCAGAACACTGTCCAGTATTTTAATAGTTAAAATTCTAATTCTCAGTGCTCTACAATCATTTTATTGCTGCATCAACCAAATACATCTGTCGGCATCTGTCCTTGTAGATCTGCGCTCTTGCCATTCACTACAGACTTTAGGAAACTGAGCCATTCTTTAAGGACCTAGACAAATCGTGTTGTAGCTGTCTGTATTCATTTGCTGTTAAGTTTAATGTTTAATGCTGCATAAAAGACTGAGAGCAGCCAGTTTATAGCAGCCTTTTTTAGCACTTAAGATTAGGAGACTAGATGTCTTTTGATTATCTTGAGGACAATAACGGTAATTAGTGCATCATGACTATCTGCCATGTTGTTATTAAAACGACTGTCTTGTCTGGATGTTGTTATGTGTATCCGTGGATATTTTTATTTATATATAACACTGATGAAACACTGGTTAAAAGAGACAAATACATGTGAATAGTGTTTGACTTGTGGTTCTTGACATGGATGATGTATTTTACTCACAGATTTCGAAGTTCCTCTGAACAACTTTTTTGGAAAGCTCATTGTGTGAAGTTTTGAAATCAGACCATACTATACCCTCTCATTTGGGTTGTGTATCACTTGCTTAGGATATATTCTTCATGAAATAGAAATAATACATGAGGACCTCTTAGTAAGTATGTATGAAAGTGTGGTATAAAATGTAACAGCATAATAGCTAGACTAATTTTATAACAGAGGAAAGCAGAGAATTGGAAGGATTTTCCATATCAGCATTTGGTGTAGGTTGATGTCCCTGATTGGAAGAGGGTGCGCATTGGAAAACCCATGTGGCATCACGTTGTGGGCATGGTCACTCAGCTCAGTTTGACACCAGAGAGAAGTTGGAAAAGGTACTTGGAAATAACTGTCACATTGATGCTGGAATGATGGGCAATCTAAAGTGTTGAAGTGTGGTTTTATTAATTTTATACTGATAAATAGGAGATTAATAATGTGTAGGCCTATACACTGTATGTATGTATGCAAGTATGTGTAAACTTTATATGGTGCATTAAAAAATTCCCTATGGAATGCCCTTCCCTCCTCTCTACATGTTACTATTCTTTCTGGGTCTCTTCGTAGCCTTCTCCCTCCTCAAACCCTTATTCTTCTCTAGGGGTTCTCACACTGGGAGCGCTGCTGAATGGCCACTGTTGTGAGTGGCGCTATATAAAGTAATAAATACACTACAATACAAAAAGCTGTAAACAGATTGAAGCAAATGCAAAGTAACATACTCAGAAACTGTTCTTTAAGATGACCTCTGACAAATGCACACTAGGTAGCACAGAGAAAGATTGCTTTAGAAGATAATAAGGAATGAGCAGGATATGGCACTTTTATTAGGTCATGTCCTTCAGTCTAACAAACATTGTCTGTAGTCATAATAATGTTACCAGTATGTATATCTTGCAGTGGTTCAAATTTAATTCTCTGAAATAATTTAACTTGGACCAATGGCAGGATTTGTAATACAATTCAGTAAAAAGCAAGCGCCTATTATGGTATGATGCCGTGAAGCTCTTCATTGGTTAAGGATATCAAAGCCTTAGAGTTATTTGTTCATCAGCAAGGATATCCCTTAGATAAGGTTATACAAACATAGAAAGTATTGGAATTCAGGTACTGGTACTAAAGGTCTATTGCAGAAATGCTGAATTGTGACTGATGATGTCTATTGGTAATTGGTGAGTATATCATTATCAGGTAATGATGAGTTCTCTGCCCGACGGCAGGCCCATTGGCTTTTATGCCACCCGGGGATGAGATGAGTGAGGTGGTTATCCGTTGCAGTCCTGGGTGAGCAACTTAACTTGTCCAGTGTTGCTATGCAGTGGCTTGAGATAGATTCGAACCTGTGACCCTGCAGTTACAAGGCACAGAACATACTGCTACACCGCTGTGTCCCAGGTGCTGGTTACACATTGTTGTCCAGGATTAGAGTAGTTTCGTTATTAACCGTCAGAATTGGAAAGACTGAATTTCTCATGTATTTGAACTCCTGCAATGAAAGTCAAGTCAGAACAGAGTGTGGGACTGATACGCATAATGGATTTAGAATGTTGGAGGACAATTACAGTTTGGGTTTTACTGCTAATTGTGAAAAATTATAAGTGTTAGGTAGAGATGATAGAATATTTTCCCAACGTTACATTAGTTTGATGAAAACATTAGACAAATTGTGATTTAGACAACATCTGGAAACGTTGACAAACACTGAATGTGCACTTCAACTATTTGCCAACTGTAAGTTGGTGTGAGGGGGTTGTGGACATTTCCAATGTTCTGAGCATCTCTAAGACCCTGTTCGTGAGTGTACTTGATTGGCTCACTCTGGTTGCTTCGCTATTAGCATCAGTTTCGAACATGTCTGCAGTTGTGAATGAACAGGAATCTAAGGTGGTGCAACATCAATTGATGCCTTGTGCATCATGGTAACAGTGCTGCATGATTTAAAAGTGCAGGGGTTAGTTGTGGAAGGTGCTTCCAACAGAGTCGCTGAAAACGTTGAGTGGTTGAACATGATGTGATGCCTATACATGAAACACTAGAGGGAACTTGGTAGTCTGGTGTGATGTGAAAGCCTATCTGGCAGCAACATTAGACATCTTTAAATTTATCTCTGAATCTGAAAACTTATTCAATTACTAAAGTAACTTTGAAAGAAGTAGACTAACTGACTGAAGCATAAAGTAACCAGACAACATAGTATGAACTAACAGGATATATGTTCAGGAATACTTATAGCTACTTGTGAATATTCATCTCAAGGCTTTTTACATAAACAACACGTGTACAACTACATTATTTTTCAATTTCTGAAATTTTAGCAGAATGGGTTCAGCAGAGTATTCTGTCTACTTGAAGCAATAGGTAGGAAAGATACTAAGTATTTATTTAAAGGTAGAGGAAAAATGATGGAGTGTAAAATGGCAATGTGTTGCTCTTGAACTGACAAACAGGACAAAATGACAAATGATTATTGTATTATTATTATCATCATTATTATTATCATCATCATTATTATTACTTAAATTTGTAACACGTGCATGGTCACACCGAAATGTGAATCTGAGGTGCAGATAGTCAGCCACCAGGAGAAGATGCAGATATCCAAGTGCTTGAAAGCCAAGGAGAAATAGTTTTCAGCCGCTTTTTGAAGGAAGAAAGTGCATTCCAGCTATGAAGAGAGAGTGGCAGTCGATTCCATTCCGTGTTCACTGGACACAAAAACCAGCTTTTGGGTAGCAAACTTAATTAGCTGTTTAACGAGGTAGCTGCTAATCAATCGGCTAATCTGTTGAACTTGAACTGAAAGTGTTTGGAAGGATGTGAACTTAACTTTGCATGATTTGAAAGGTATCTGCTGATGATACCTGGCAGATTGGACATTGATGCCAGCATTTTGAAATGATGATTTGCAATTCAGACAGATTTGGTTTGATGTTAAACCTACTCATATGATTACAACAAGTCATACCAAGGAAAATTGTCTGGACTCTTCACAAATCTTCTGAGAAGAATTTCTTCATGTGGACTGACTCCCACTCAAATCACAAGTCATACCATGGAAAATTGTCTGGGCTCTTTGTAAATCTTCTGAGTAAAATTTCTTCATGTTGTCTGACTCACAATCAAATTCAGCAAGATTTTTCCATGGAAGAACAAGTTTATCTGTGAACTTGCAAAGCGTTCTACATGTGCACTGATTACAACAAGTCATACCAAGGAAGAGCATTCGCGTATTTGAATCAGTTTCGCACTTACTGCAGTGCTTTTCCACTTGAGCACTTGTTTTCATGTTCATCAAGCTTCCTCTACAATTATGAAGTGTATTTAGTGGAATAATTTCCCTCTTCAGCTGAAAAAACTTGTCAAACTGGTAATGCTTGAAATCCTCATGTGAAACAAGTGCTTCCATTTTCACATGCAACAATTTTCGTGCTTGAAGTGGCAAGAGTATTCGCGTATTTGAATCAGTTTTGCACTTACTGCAGTGCTTTTCGATGTTAAGCACTGTGCTATCCAGGCTATCGGAGCTGCTGGGCAGGTTTTGCGACAGAATTGTGGACTGTTGGAAATTGAGAATTGGTAGGTATAGCTATGAAAATGGTGAGTTCGTCCCATTTGAAATCTTATGGTTGTTTTTATTGTCATTTGTTTTGTATAAGAAAATACTTGCCTTTTATTTCATTTTTGTGGCCAATAAGCCTGACTACATTGACATTTCTGACTTATCCATTCAACTTTTACACTACTCTAAGTTGATAACTTTGTCTACAAGGGCATTGTGTTGCTGAAAAATCTATCCTTCATAGTGGTGAAACTATCTGTGTTCTTACTCTATAACTCTAAGTGTTCCTACTTTGGAGCTCAAAACCTGGAATATCTTTAAGTCCTGCATGGTACCAATTCCTCAACTTGTGTATATATGCCTGGTCTGTCATACTTACCTTTTGTCTACTTATAAGGACAAGC
Organism: Aporrectodea caliginosa; assembly: GCA_020284085.1. Lineage (NCBI taxonomy): Eukaryota > Metazoa > Annelida > Clitellata > Crassiclitellata > Lumbricidae > Aporrectodea > Aporrectodea caliginosa. Next base: position 554,042 of record JACEVL010000561.1, read on the forward strand.
TAATCACTCATTTATGTTGCAGCCTTTGCCAAGAGTTGTCATGTAGAAGTCGAAAATCCTTCTCCACAGCATGAACACACCTACAACTCTCATAACCCAATATGTAAATCAGCATTTCTGTTCCACATTCTGCATATAGGTGTATGTATTGCTGATGATGTTTGCATGTCAAATCGTTTTGTTATAATTTAAGAATTATCCAGTCTTCTCTATTCTTTTTTGCGTATCTGATACAGTTCTCCTATGTCTTTGATAACGATGTTAAAATTGTTGTAGAAAATGTATTGTATGCTCTGACAGTTGAATTGATGCGATGTACATTTTTTAAGGTAAAAGACGGCTTTACTTCCATTTTTTTTAACTTGGGATTTACCCAAGCAGCCACATTCACTGGACATACAGATGACATGCATTGTGCCAGGTGTGCCTCTGTTAACAACTGTGAGTAGCTCTGGATGCCATCATGCCTTGCAGGCCCAACTACTGTGGCTATCATGGTATATTCCCTAGGATGTAGACTAATGAATTCATTTTATTTTTCTGATTATAGTTAATAATAATAATAATTACGACAATTTATATGACACCGTAACATGGGTGCCTCACAGAACAGCTAACAACAGGCAGGATAAGCGCTAGAGAACAGGTGTGATTTGGAATGAGTCTCAGTGCAGCAACTACAAAGATGTCATGCTATTTCAAAGAGTTGAGCTATTGAAGTTTCTTAAGTTGTTAAAGAATGCCAAGTAGCAGAAATTCAGTTTACGGTGGATCAAGAAGATCTTTGTTGACCACCATTCACGATTGCACATCCGCAGAGGCAATGAAAACAGCTGGACAGACGAGTGACAGGTCAAACTGTCAGATGATATGTAGATTTCAAATCAGATCAAATCTTGTTTATTTTGAGAGATCAACCGCAGTAAACAAGGAACAGTTAACAGGAGGAGAATAAACACATGAACAAGAACACATGATCAATAATAAGAACAATAAACAAAGGTGGTGGATCCTTCCTCAGAATAGGTTATCCAGAAAGGGACAAGCCCGGCTGACCCTGGATAACCCAAGTGTACATTGTAAGACAAGATGGTGAAGTTATAGATTATAGAATAAGGAGAGAAAAAAAGGAAGACTAATGAATGCATAAACTAAAAAGACAAGTACATTGAAACAAGAGCGCTTGTGAATAAGCTGGTGCCCTGCGCTTGGCTTTTGAGTGGCGCTTTAGAAGTTTGGAGATTATTCATTCATTCATTCATTCATTCATTACGAAGTTTTATATAGCGCCCTTCAAGGTTACTACTCAGTGGCGCTCCCGACCACAACACGGCTGAAAAGGACAGTTTTGAGGCAAGTATAGAAAGATTATAACGAATAAAAGACCAGAATGCAATGCAAGTACACGTAACACTTAGATTGTCTAGCGACCATTTACACGGTGATTCAATAAAAAGTAAGCCAAACTTTATAAACAAATATTAAAACTTGAACTAGGCCTATATTTTATTAATAATATTTTCAAAATAGCACATACTTACTTTTTCATTTTAATGACTTCCGGTTTATATTTCCTACTCAAAAAAAGCAGACGATAATGCGATTTAAAACATAAACAAGAAACTAGCAATTTCCTTTAAAAAATGCCTTTTTGTAAAGAAGATTTACACATGATAAAAGAGTTTGAGGGAATCCAAGAATTACAGCAGCGGAGCAGCCGTCAATTTCTACAAGAGTTTCCAGAAAAACACTGAACCAGAAGCGGATTAGATAAATTGCTTAGAAAAATTAGCGTAACGGTCAGTCGACGTCGTCATTGGTAGTGGCAGACGAAGGTCATTGCACACTGAAGAAAACGTTGCCGCGTCATTGGTAGGTAGTGGCAGACAGACAGACAAAGACAGACATACGACATAGAAGAGATAAGGAGATAGACACGCACCCAGACAGACTGAGACAGGCAGACAGACTGAGACAGGCAGACAGACTGTTTACTTGTTTTCATGTTAGAAGTACTTATATGAAATACAAAGTTTGGCTTACTTTTCATTGAATCACGGTGTGTATATGCCAATGTTCCATCCGCAAATCAGTCAGTTTCTTTTTAACCATCACATAGTTATGCCATTAAGCCATTGGTTATAACATAGTCAGTTCACATGTTAATTTGGTAATAAATATAGAACTAGCCATTTAATTGAAAAGCATAAAACCAGAGTAAGAAGGAGCAGTAATCTAAAATTAAAACACAAGTACTCGTATCACTGGGTTAGTCAGTAGAATTTGGATATCATCAGCGTAGAAATGATATCCCAGTGAATTGATTATCAAACCAGCAGATAAGCGTAGAAGCAAAGTGCTATCACCTTACCCTATCCGTGGAGCAAGTGATATAATTATGAACTACAAGAAGTGCTGATTCTGTTGAACAAAAACTTATGGTATATATAGACTTAAATGGGAAGAATTGTGAGATGGAACATAATATTCATTCATTCATTCATTTCAGATATTTATATAGTGCCCCTTCAAGATTTCTACTCAGAGGCGCTCCCGACTACAGCGCGGACACTGAATCGGAGTTTCACGCCAGCGCATGAGCAATTGCGAGTGAAGGACTTGCCCAGGGTCCTCACGCGGCGGCTTAGAGGTAGATTCGAACCCGGAACCCTCCGGCTGCAAGGCACCAAACATACCCCCATGGTGGATTCGAACCCGCAACCCTATGCAGGCACTGAACATATACCCCCACCGCGCCCATATATGGGTATGCTTACGATTCATAACTGCCCATTGAAGAATTTTATATATAAAATCCAAAGTTTAGATGGGTATGTAAATTGACAGGTCATCAGGATTTAAAGATTTTTGAGCAGCGGATAAACTGTGGCATAGATGAGCAAATGCAATTGAGAAATTGATGTGATGTTTGGACTCAGAACATCAGAGCACTGTTACAGAAGAGTTGTGGGAATGGTGTCAAGGATACATGTTTCTAAAAGATCAGATTTCGAATTTCTGCATGAGTTGTTGGCTGGAAGTAGTAAGAAGGAATTGTCCACTGCAGAGGTACTAACCAATTTAAGAGCTATAACAGAAGTTAAAAGATTTACTTGGATGCTTACCAAGCACACAGTGGAGTACATATGTCATTTCTTCCGATGTAATAATTTACTTAGAGGTAGATTCGAACCCGCCAACCACAGTTTTAGGCAATGATTTCGTGTTAAATAGTTTGTATAGGTGACTTTAATATTCTTAGGGTTTGAAGTGCAACAGCTCATTACCTTTACTGCACGTAATAAGGGCCACAGGTTGGATGACTTACTAGCTTGTTCTGGGTTTAATAGCTAGTTCTAATGGGTTGGCTATCCAATTCCAATCTACTTTAAGTGAGCTCCTTGATAGGCAATTTCCTCATTGAACTAGGAAAACAATACAGTGCACGCCATAGCCTTCATTCAAGTCTGTAGTTTCTGAGGCTGTGTGTCACAGAACCAGTAGAAGAAAGGAGCTTTGGTGGCACCACTCTCATTCCTTCAGATTACCTGCCTGGTGAAGGTCGTAGTAGGTATATCAGTCTTACAGTCAAATTATTTTCCATTTAACAGTGGCCAGGTCATCTATAACTGTTATCATCTAGTTTGTTGCGGCAGAGTTGCTTTTCAAATGCAGATCATGCAGATTTCACGGTAAGTGTAACTTATTGCTTTGATAAAATAAAGATTGCTTAGCACTGAAGTAAGTGAAGAGTAAGTAAAATCGGATGAGCACAATGCCTTCATTGTCAAAATAACCAAGCACACAGCATCTGTTCACATGCGTGCAGCATCTTTACTCTAACTTTAGCCCTGTTTCTGTATGAATTGCTTGAACTAGGGATAATGAATTCTGCTTATCATTGACAAGACATGACTGATCTGACATATCTCAAAATATGTACGTCTTTCCTAAATGTTTGTCTATTTTGGTTGACTTTTTTCAGTTCTTTCGATACAAGCCACTTGAGACTTTACAAGGCAATTTCACTGCCATTGAATGACAGATGGACAGATGTGTCAGGGTCACTAGTTATGGCATTATGCCACATTCACTGATATGAAAGAATGAGTTGTTAAAGAGTGAATCCACAAATATTAACTCTGATATTTAAGCTCTTTCAACTGCTGTAGGAAGATGTTTGCTGCTGTAATAACTCATTCAGATTTTATATATTTCTGTGTATAAGATTGGTTGGTAGCTACAATGAAGCAGCAATGTCCGGCTAGGGACTCGAGACCGATTTCCTGCGGACTGGGACTCAGACTGTCACGACTTGGACTCCGACTGAAACCCCTGGACTCGAATTTGACTCACTGACTCCGTTTCCTAGTCCAAAGTACCTGTGTGATCTCCTCTGTAAACTGGACTCTGCTCTCTCTGTCTCTCAGGTCCCTTCACTATAGTGATAGATTTGAACTCTTTGTCCCCCTGGCCAGGACAGCCATTGCTCAACGCCACACCTTTGTAACTGAGTGTCCTTCTTCGTGGAATAACCTTCCACCACAAATTCAGGCTGAGGTTTTGTCAGGTGGTTTATCCACTTCGGTCCGTTGCTTTAAAACTTCTGTTTCCTCAGAGTGCTCACGCTGGGAGCGCCTCTGAATAGTCATTACTGCTAGAGGCACTTTATAAATTCAAATACAATACAATGCAATGATTTCTGTGCAGAACAGGCAACTATATATATTGCCACGACTACTATTAGTGGTAATTACAGTTTTAGCTTTTCCTAGTGTGAGTGTGCCTGTTGAACGTGTGCTTAGCAGTGGAAGAATTTTTATGCGTCCTTATCATGTGAGATTATCAGACAAAAGTTTATCTAATTTAGTATTTGTATAAATTACAGTTAATAATTCTTTCTATATAAATAGTGCTGTTATTTTTTCTATGCCTGAGTTGTATGTTTCAGTGTATTTTGATGTTGATGGAATTGAACTCGGACTTTGATGTTGATGGACTTGGACTTGATCTTTAGTGACTCGGACTTGAACACGTATGGACTTGACTCGGACTCGGATTAGATGGACTCAGACTCAAGTTATATGGACTCGGACTCAGCTTAGATGGACTCAACTTAGACTCGGGTTAGGTGGACTCGACTACGTCACTGCAATGAAGACTTACAGATATGCAACAAAACTGCAGTATGTAAGGACTGCAAAGTAAGTAAACACAATAAGCACGGTAGAAAAACTATCACCTTGAAGTATCAGTGCTTTTGTCCAGTTTTCCATTGTAGACTAACTTTTCGCAGTACGATTGAAATTTGGAATTCTTCAGTGGTGCACAATTTACTAATGAGGTTTCGATTTATATTATCAGTTTTATCAGCCTCTGTGAGGTTCTTAAAAGGCAGTTTACATATACCCAGCTTTATACATACTTACAAGCTGATATAGATCAGAGTCAGTCTTTAAGACTTAGTTGGTAGCTGTTTTGTAAGACCCAGACTTTCTAGAACACTGATGGTTGGAGAGTACTTTTAACTCTAGGATGGAATGCCCTTTTGGGAAGGGGCATTCATTTCCTTCTCTTTATTAATGTCATTGTAACAAAATTAGAAATTTAGTTCCTGCTGCTTCAGAAGAAAGTAATCAGAGGCCCTCCCTACACTGACCTAAACAATGTTAAATATCATTAGGGAGAGAAAGTTCACCAGTTAGCAAGAATGCTCAGCTAATAAAGAATGCTCAGCTATAAAAGTCACCAGTGGTGACCCAGTCTCTGGGCAAATACGGACAATTCTGTGTGCTGTATGATTTATCACGAGTTCACTGTCTAGTGGTTATTTTCAAATTTAAAACTGAGTATTAATTAGAGAATTGTAAACGTCTGAGATCTGAACTACAAGTTTATCTCATGGAGATCTGTTACAGATGAAAACAGATCTAGTAAAGAACTTTTGTTGCTCAGCGTACTTTAATTCTTTTCATGTCATTAGTCTTGCTGGAGACGTTTCCTGTACCTCTTTCAAAACATTTTTGGGACACCAAAATTATTTGGGCACCTCTTTCATCAGGATATTGTTGGGAGTTAAGAAAATATTATTAATGAAAGTCTGTGGCTTTGTTACTAAATTTAGTGAAGAAATTATGCAGACGATGTTAGACGTGGCTTCACCAGGTAGGTATTGATGTTTTATTTCAATCTTGTGACAAGCTGTGAAATTGGGTGATATTTTCTTGCTGTACTGTTGCATATGAGTATTAAATCATTTTATTTATAGCACGTCTCTAGGGATCTGTGACTCATTAGTTTTTTATAGGTTTGATTTCAATATTAATTTTGAATCAAACCAGCAGTCTCAATTAGGTTGGAATAAAAATTTCAGTTAGACGCAAATGTTAATAATAGTTGTCTGCTTATGTGACATGGTTGGCCTGTAATGTGGAGAGTATGGGTTCGATCCTCGTCTGATGCAGTTACTGTGTAGGGACCATGGGCACGTCCTTCTTGCACAATTGCTCTGCGATATAAAATTGCATCTGCGCCATCGAAGTGTGTGCACTTCTGAAGTTTGGAAGAAGGGCCATATCAAATGCAGTTGTTATAATTATATTCAAAAGTAAGTATATACAACTTATTTTACAGATCTATGCTATATGTGATGTCACGTATGAAACGGACCACAACGCAGGATTTATTTACTGAGATACAGACCTTTGAACATGGTCACCCATCAAAATATTGAAATTGAGTTTTCACCGGCATTCGCTAGAAGACACCGCCATCTATCAATCTAGCACAATAGGGCATATTTCGTGCATGTGTGCATGTATATTTCGATATATTAGTCAGAGTATGAGTTCACATGAAAAGTTAGGCGTGCATGAAGCATAGCACTGGTGCATAAGTCATTATACACTGCTCTTATTCTTCCCTACTTAAACATCCGTATTTCCGGACTATGCATCGCTCCTTTGTTTAAGCCACAGTGACACAAAAATGGCAAAAGAAATTTAAATCAATATATGTGTTGCACAGGTAGGCAGAGACAGAACACCAATACACAGATAGTCAAACACATAAGCAATTTTTTTGCAAATCCTTTTTGATTGACCAGCAATAAAGCAATATGGTACATAATACTGTATCAATATTAATGTATTTTGAGTGTTGGCCATTGTGTTTGTTTGTCTCGTGGAATATTATTGTCTGGTAAATAACGGGGATGACTAGATAAGCTGTGTCAGCTTCTCCTCCTCGTGAATCGTCTGTTGCATTAGCATCAAATATATAAGTTTGTATGCACTTTAAGTATTTTATTCTATGCTATTGTTTGCATGACAGTCTGTGTAATTGTAAATTAATAATTGAGTCATTTATTCAATTGAAACTCGATAAACTCAGACATATTAACGAACATTTCATGGTTGTGGTTGCTTTAGTTGTGATTGGCATTGTGTTTGAATGTGACTTTGGTGTTGAAAGCGTATACACTCGTGAAACATGTCATTTGCTCTGAGAAGGTCAACTCATGGTTCAAGGTCGTACCCTTGTTGCACAAAGTAGTGGAGAAAGGAACGTCAAGGAAACAGTGCTGCACATTAGGCAAATCGAATGCAGATTTGCTGACGGCTACCAAACCAATTGGATTGAGTGTTCTCGGCATTCTTCCAGAGACAGTTGGATGAAAGTGAAGTCAATGCAGTACATCCTGCAAGTAAAGTGAGTTATGATCCTGTCAGTTGAGTATCGCAGGGATTTCAAGATTGCAGAAAATAAGGAATGATGGCATTAGACAGGCAAACAACTAGGCTAGACAAAGTCGTTCAACAAAGACTCAGATCGTTTGGACATGTAGAAGAATACCAGTTGACCTAATTCCACACAATGCACTGCACACAAGATTCGAAGAAAAAGAAACAAAGTCTGACCAAGACTATGATGCGTAAAAAATATAAATGAAGACATAAGATCACTTGGACTGACTCTAAGGGGAGCAGTGGACTTAACAAATGATCAAAGACAATGGAGGTAATTTATTCGTACCCATCGCTGATGATGATGATGATGAAGTTGAGTTATGGTCAAATGTGGAAATGCCACCGGTAAGCAGCCGCATGCAGTGTGCATTCCAGTTGCCCATTATGCCCCAGGGTGAGCTTTCAATGGATGTCATGCCAGTAGTTGATCCTACTGGTGATAAAATCATGCACGGCAGTGACTGCAGCACGTAATAAAGGCAAATTTATGGGAATTGGTCCACAATCTGTGCATCTGATAACAGTAAGTGACTACAGAGGATTTATGTAGTTCAGTTCTTGCAAGACTTGGGAATTTTGACCGCAGATAGAATAGCACAGTTGATGGCATTTGTGACTGATTTGCGAGGAACTTAAACATTGTAATGGTCCAAAAACGATGTATTAGAGTGTCACATTTAATAGTGTTCTGAAATAATATTTACCTTGTGCCTCTGATTGTCACGCTGATGTTCTGATCAAAGTCGTAAAGTACACTGTATGTGTATCTTATGACCCTGATTGTCAGACACATTGACTAAAATCAGTATCTTTGGAGTAGCTATAATCAGTATCTTCTGAGTAGCTATAATCAGTATCTTTGGAGTAGCTATAATCAGTATCTTCTGAGTAGCTATAATCAGTATCTTCTGAGTAGCTATAATCAGTATCTTTGGAGTAGCTATAATCAGTATCTTCTGAGTAGCTATAATCAGTATCTTCCGAGGGATTAAACATGGTTGATCATGGATCATATCCAGATTAATACAAAGATCGTAGATGACATATTGTGGTTCACAGCCTGTTTTTCCTGCTGCATTTGCTGTCTTGTCTATTTTTGTGTGTGCCTCTATTATTTTGTTGTAGGTATGCCAAATCAAATTGTCATATGAGGCCTGTGTGTCTTCAGCGCTTGCTCATCTAAATGTCACTCATATATGTTGATTCATGTATGTAGAAGAAGGCAGTGTTTCCGTCAACACCCAAATGGCCGTTTTTACGTCCGTAACAAAATGCCCAAAACGTAAAAAAATTCGGGTTAGGCGTAAGTAAAGTTCCAATGTTGAGTTGCATACGTCCATTTGTTTATCATCAGACGTATACACGCCAAGCACTAAGGCTAATGAGGTATTATTTCGTCATTATGCGGATAGGTCTGCCGGTTGAAGCTGTGTGAATGTGTTTGCGACGTACGTTGGCCAATTTTTGCTATCGGAGAACAAACTTTTATTTGGACGTAAAAATGCTGTCTTAAATATTGATAATAAAGTTTGTGATTGTGTATTCTGTTATGTCATATACGCCTGGTGTAATCGCCGTCAGAAATGAGTTACATCCAAAAGTCTAGGTCAGGACGTAAGTAAGTATGTCCTCTGTGGACTCTTGCGGAAACACTAGAAGGATTGAATATGACATGACGTACGGGTTGATCTGGAAAAACTTAAAAATAAAATAATTAAAATTTCAAACAACAGTTTTTTTTAAGTTATAGCAATAACGGTAACTTACTAAAATAGTAAGGTTGTTGTCCTTTAGACTGACCTTGGTTAAAGGACAAGATGGATTTGTTCTTAAATTTGTGATAATGTACAGTTTGCTGTTATATGGTAAGTGAAATAGCAGTTTCATATAGGGACTTCTATATGGTAAGTGAAATAGCATTTTCATATAGGGACTTGCATATGGTAAGTGAAATAGCAGTTTCATATAGGGACTTGTAAATCACAAATTCATCTATCGAATCTCGAATCAAATCAGTGTAAAGGTTTGAATTTTAATATAATTTCTAATGGAATCAGCAGGTAACAGTTTGTGCTATCAAGTACAGCCCTGTAGTGTGTACTTGATAGCACAGGCATACCACAGTAACACAGCAAGTTTAGGATAATACATTCATCTGTCGATCATAAATATTAGAACTTTTACAGCAACTTGCAGAATGTAGACATTACCTCACTGATGGTCAAAATGGAGGATGTATCACACGACGATATGCTATCCAGTTGCATTTCTTACCTGTGCCCGCTAGATGTCAGTTCGTTGGTCATTTGGATGCTGCATTGCGGGAGTCAGAGCCGCTTATGAGTTAAATGTTGTCGCTTGCAATTCAACAACCAATCCACGTGCAGTTAGCAATTAATACAATAGTTTACAACAAAGCAAGTTGAGGGGGCTAGCATCACATTTCTTCATGATTCAAAAATGTTTCGAATCATTATGTCATAATCGAATCGAATACTGCAATCTGATTCGTTTTCATATCGAAGCTTCGCAGGTCCCTAGTTTCATATTGGGTACATAACAGAGATTGAATGATTCGAAATCTATGAATTAAAGGAACCTTTATACATTGCGTCAACAAAACTGACCTGTCGACCAGTGCTTGTGACCCCTTCCTATCCATCCAGGCGGTACTGAAATAATAAATATTTATATTGTGTGTTCACAAGACCATTAGAGCAAATAGTAATAATCGTTATTTTAGTTTGGATTCTGTGATGGTGGATTTAGCATTCAGCATCATTCATGAAGAGGCAGATGTGTACGTATAAGCATGTTTTTTTAGTTACAATGTAGCCTTCACCCAACACAATTTATAGTGATTTTATCATGGGGATCATTCACCACTACTAACGAGTTGAATGGACACTATACCAGTTGTATCCCTCTGTGATTACTGTGCTAGCCCAGATAAAAAATTTGGAAACATGGCCATGTTCATATTTGATCCACTGTGTCTTTGCACAGAGTGTGAATGCATTATTGATAAAATGGGTGGAAGATGTGATTATGAAAAGGAAACGAAAACTGATCTTGGGTCACAGATAGGGCTTGATGATTTAATTGTAAGAAATTCGCAAAATGATCATGACATAAGTTGCATCATTTTAATTTATGATATTGTTTTCACTGTGTTCATTAGCTGTTATCTTAAACTGGATTTCTAGCTGTTGTAGACAAGATTTTTCCTGTCTTACAGTGAAGACCAAATATATTTACCGTCGTCATTTCGCCAAGTGACAAAATCAGATTTGCTTTTCTTTTAATGGAGCACCATGCCATGCTGGGCTCAACCAGCTGCACTTGGACCCTGATCATGTCTACAAATCTGATGAGCATTATTCGTGGTCTGCTGTCTCAGGCTATGTTGATCATCAACGAAAAGGCTTTCAAGTAGTCTTTGTCCTATGGAGCACGTGTGACATGTCCGAGTTTCCAAATGGAGTGAAGATAATCCTCTTCCTGATGTGTGTTGCTGATGTGGCTTGTTTAAGGATCACATCTGAAAGCCATCAATAAAACACTCACTTTTGATTATCCAGTTGCATTGAACTACATTACACGTTCTGTGATTGGACATCTGCGAATGTCAGCTAGATCCATTCACTGATGTTTCCTTGATGATAATGTAATTACTGTTTCAGTATAATGCTTTAATGGTCATGTTCCACAGTGAATAGATTACAGCCAGCAACTACTGTAAGTAGCATAGAGTAATCACAACGGTTGTGGAAACCAAGATTTGTTTAAGAGTTTACAAATGGCAGAAGAAGAATAGCAATTGGTATGAAATTCTTGACATACAATTTGACCCATGGTTCCAGTTCGTAAAAAACGACTGACGAATACAACGTATCATATTAGTAAATAAGACAATTTTTACATGTATTATAAAGTAAATCTTCGTTATGTCGTGCCCAGATCAAAGTTTCTGCATTTGTTTTAGGAGGATTGTAATGTAAGTCTGTTATTATTTGTCCTCAAACTGAATTAACTCTCTCTGACGAACAGTTTGTGGTTTGAATAGCAAGTAAATCATGTGCCACTCTCGATAACAGTGGAATCATCTGTTTTTTCTCCTTTCAAAATTTTATCCAATTGCATTTCTGACCTGTGCTTTGTTGATGTCAGCTCTATGGCCATTTGGATGCTGCATTATGGCAGCGACTGCCGCTGATGAGTTAAATGTCGTCACACGCCACGTTACACACAGCAATAATCAGCAACCAATCCATCTGCAGTAAACAGCTAAAACAATTAGTTTATAACAAAACGTGTCAAGGGGTCATGATTCGAAAAAATTTCGTGTCGTAATTGAATCGGATACTGCTATCCGATTCATTTTCGAATCGAATATCAAAGCTTCGCAGGTTTGTACGATAGATTTCTTTGCTGCGCAGGGTACTTGGTTGTTCACCTGGTCCGAATTTGCATTGTGCATCATAGAACCTTAGCTGTGGTTGGTCCAACTTTTCTGAATAGTGGGGTGCACAGCACACTACAATATTAGCTCTTTGGTCTAACTTTACCTGTGATCCTGGTTTGCTGGTTTTAAATTGGAAACTATGCTGATGAATCTCTCTTCATCGTAGATTACTATTACAAGTACAACAAAATGGCAACGTTAGCTCAGTCCAGACTAAAAACTCTTTGATGGACAGGATCTTGCTAGTGGCATATCAAGTAGCAGACAATTTGTTATTCTGTACAATACAAATGTAATTTAATAATGACCTCCTTACAAAGTTCAGATTGAAGCTGGGCAACCATTCTAAAATGATTTGTACATTTGTTTGCGTTTAAGCCATTTACTTGCAAAGCTGTCGTGTATTTGTTGATGCTATTGTGCCTGAGTCTGCTTCTGTGATGCTTACCGAGTCAATGGCGTTGAATTTACTCATTTTTGGATGATTTTACTATGCCTACAATCATCACCGTGCGGCTGCCATGATTTTGGTAACAACTAAAAGTGAATTGCCTGGGATTTTCATGTGCTTCTCCCTGTAAGACTTCAGAAATTGGAAAATCAAGAATGCAGTGCATTAATAAATGGTTACTTACTCACTTACTTTAGTCTGTTATAATGGTTAAAAATCTATCTGTAGCTGGATTCATTTTCTCCATAGGTATATTTTATGGAATTTCATTTTGTTTCTCGACGGGGTTTATCCTGATTTGAGTGTGAATCCATGTGCATGATGTACAATGAGTCCAGTTATTGATCTATGTAATCCATAAGGAAATTGTCTTGTTAGCCTACTTTCATGTTTCTTCTGCAGCTGAACAATTCTTCAGCTGGAGCTAAGCCTTTGAGAGCATGTAGATTTCCATTTCCTTAGTCTGAAGTAGAATCAGTTTCAGTCATCTTTTGAAATTGCATATGCTTGAAATTGCGTATAGTGTGTCTCCATCTGGTGAGTTGGAAATAATTATTCTCTGCCTCTGATCTTAACAATGGGTCTTGTCTGGCACTGTACATCTAACATGGAGTTGTCATGGCGATCATACTGCAACTGAGCCAGGCTATGTTCAGTTCAATAGCCATCCAATAGCTATCTGCTCTGAATCATCTTGTAACAAGTTATCGACTTCAAATTGACCTGACAGTATTCTGGAAGTCTTTGAGTATGACCCTATATCATTTAGTTAGTTACCTAGTTAGTTATCTAGTTACCAGGTTCAGACCTAACTTCTTCTTTGTGCATTTCCAGTAGATTTGGCAGAATGACTTTTTGTCTTTGTTAGTGCAGTGTATTGTTTTCTAATTTTTTGCTAAAAACGCTGTTGCAGTTCTTTTTTGCAATCTGTTCTTTCAACAGCATCTGACAATTATGTCAAGTGGCCCTTGATTTATGCAGTTTTCATGTTAGGTACATACTCAGACATGCTTCCATGCCAGAAACATCGAAGAGGACAGGTTCAGAAAATTGTAAAAGTTACTTTTGTCATTTTTGGCAAACAATAGATACAGGTATAAAGACAGACCACTCCAGATTAATGGAATAAAAAAAAACAGTGGAATGGAACAACTTTGCCTTAATGCATGTTGTACACTGTACAGTAGGTAATGGGGGACTGGCTGGGCCAGGTTGCTGAATGGAGTGATCGACAACTGGAGCAACCAAAGATCTAGTCGAGTCTCATACTTAGAACTGCCAAATAGACCTCCTGTGTGTTTAGAAGTACTTATACATTGCCGGTTAGCTACATTGGTTAGAGCATAATATTATGTCCCGTGTGCCTCTGTGTGGGTGGATGCTGGTTCACATTCCGATGACGGGATTGGTGGCTTATTTAAGAGATTTGAATCTCAAGTTAGCAGAGATGGGCACAACTAGTTAAATTGTTGATCAATTAGAATTAGAATTAGCTGCTGAAATTTGCTAGTCAATTAGAATTAGCAAAATCTTGTAGCTAATCGATTATAATTAGCTGTTTGTTTAAAAATGTCTATTAAATTAGCTAATCGATTAGTTAAATTGATAAATCTTTTAGCTAATCGATTAGAATTAGGATTAGCTATTGAAATTTGCTAATTGACTAGAATTAGCAGAATGTTTTAGCTAATCGATTAGAATTAGCTGCTTGTCTAATCAATAAGAGCTCTAATCGATTAAAATCTAATCTTTTAGTTACCCATCTCTGTAGCACAGTCTGTACTGGGACCTTAAACAGTGTGGCAACCAATCAAATGGGCAGTGTTGATGAAGGATCTCACCTGGACAATTAATTGAGAAATGAAGAGTCGACACCATGTGATCGCTATAGAATACTGTACATCTGTAGTTATAATTACAAATTTATAAAGCACCCCTTCAAGAGAGCGTCATCATTGGCGCTCCCGACCTAACACAATTAGACCACGATCGAGCACAATGGTCTTCAAGCGCTTGTGGAAGAGAGGCAAAGAGAGGCTGAGGAGCTCATGTCGCAGGGTGTTTGTTAGGCAGGCTGTCTGTTCTGTTAGTAGTTAAGATTTGAATTGCATAACATGTAAATGTACAGCGCAGTGCGTTTGTCAGGCGCTTATTAAAGAAAAGATATTATTATTATATTATAACTTATTCCAGGAGGTTGGGCTGACCCCGGCAAATATGACGTACATTTACCAAGATATCTACACTGCTGTATCTGGACATAAATTCAAATATGCAATCACAGTAGTAATAATATTTATTCCAAGTTAATAATAACTTGGATTTATTCTGCTGTTTGTAAAAGAAAATTACTTTTGTAATGAAAACAGGATTGTTATGTATTGCTAAAAATTGTGTGTTTATGAGTCCGTGAACGTATAGTCAATTATGAAGCTATTCTTGCAATGATTTACTGCATGTGCGGAATCTGCTTTGTTGCGACCTTACACCTTTAAATGATAGGCATGGATTAGTTTTGAGTGTGGATGCGTCAGAATTCATTAATGGAGTGAAATTTTGATTTTGGCTTTTGTTTGTTATTAATTAAGGTCTTTGTGGATCGCGCACAGTGGACACTAAAATTGCTTTTGTTTACTTTGATTGTGCTGTTTTAATGCGAATAATAAATTTATTAGTGTTCATGTTTTGAACCAAATTGGAAGGAAAAGGGTCAAAAATAAAGAGGCATGACACACACAGCATTTTGGATTACTAGTAGTGTCAAAGGCTTCCCTCATATGTATTTATTTATTTGTACTTATAACTTTTAAATGAAAATTTGCAATACTTTAAGGATATTGTGAACATCAATCTTGGTAAAGATTATGACTGCTAACATCGGTAGTAATAATAATTTTTACAGTACTCCGTTATAAAGATTCATGCATGTATGTATATCCAAGCACATATATAGTGCATTTTTGGGCCTCACAAAGGCTCTGCAACATTACAGATCTAAAAAGTGTGTATCTAAAAAAAATAGCAAATATTTTTTGAGCAGTTTGGGATGAAAGAGTTTGATTTTTCAGAGGAATCTTGTTCCAGAAGGACAGTTGTCTGCACAAGAAAGCACTGTGTGTAGTTACGCCGGACTGCAGAAAGTAGTGTTTGTTTACCCAGCTGGCTCTAGAGGGGTATTAACAAGCTATCTAATGTACTCTGGGCCAAGCCGACTATAGAGGCTTGCCCTACAAGGAGAACCTGCTTTCATCAACCAGGAACCAATGCAGTGTTTTTTGCATAACATGCAGTTCTTGCATAACATTCAAAACATTTGGCAAGCTGGCCACAACCGTGGTGGTACAATAGAGAAAGACTGAAGCTGATAAACTGCTAGGACTGTGTCATGGACACTCCAAGCGCTTCATGGTGAAGGAATGAACACGGGTCAGAGCGGCATCATGTGATTAATGATGCCGACTGACCCTGATATGACACAGTCCATAAAGGCAGATGGAAGTCGACATGGTCATGTGCTGCCATTGATATGTCTTCATCCAGGAGCATGCTATGGTCCTTGACGACGATGTTTAGTGGTTTCCAGCCAGGAATGGCGCTGCTGCTCTCATCCCTTTGTCCATCTAGATTTGTTGGTTGCTGTTGTTAGCATGATAGTATTTTTTATAGTTGCAAATTTATGTTGCTTTCCATACAGAAAAAGATGACTTGGGTTAACAGTGTTTTGTTGAAGGAAATAATTTAGTAGTATGCTCTGATAATAAGAATAGCAATGATTGATTGACAACTGGGACATGCATGTGATAAAAGCACTAATTAAAAACAGTATGCTTAAATGCCAGGCATTGTTAATCACGACTCTTCTAACATGCTGTAATTGTTTTGAAGTTTTTTGTGATTATACTGGACCCTTTCATCACAGGATTTTAGGATGCACATGGGAGAGTCTTTGTATATATTAAAGCTGTGTTATTTTGTAAAACAGAACTAAATTTGTGATATGTGTACCCAACCGAGTTCTATCAGAATTCATATTGTAGTGAGACGTTATGCATGTAACAAAGGTTGGGTGTAATGGTAATAATTTTGACTACATTGAAAATAATAAATCTGGTTTTGATTATATTATGTATGCTCTTGATGTAAGTGAGGATAATGGGATTGTCATGAGGTGCAGAGGCTGCTGTGTTGGTGTGGACACTGGCACTGTTTCCACGAAGATGCAGCCATAGAAAGATGATGATGACGCTGCGTACAATGGCACAAAGTCCTCTTCAGCTGATTGGATACACTAATGCTGCTGACTGTGACACCTATGAGGATGACTGATGGACTGATTGACTTCTGGTTGTAGTTGACTGACTTGAAAAGCAGGGAAATTACTAAGTTATGAGTAACTGTTTGGCTGCAATAGATATTGATTGGTTGACTTCTGGTTAACTAGTTGACTGATTGACTGACTAAAGAAACAAGCAAATGAGTGAATTATATACGAGTAACCGGCAAAAGATATTCATTGCGTGTGTATTAACATGGAGAGCCATCTACTGTAACTATGCCAGGTGAGATGATTCTTTGCTCAATCTCCTTTCTGGATGCATGTCCTGTGTGTTTCCCTGCCCTTCTGTGTTTCTGTCTGTTCATCTATCTGTCTGTACAGCAAATTTTTATTTTACTTCTATGTCTCCGATTCTGAATTAAGTACTTCATCATCTCAGATTCTGATTTACTTTCACAACTCCGATTCTGATCTACTTCCATGCCTCAGATTCTGATTTACTTCTGTGCCTCAGATTCTGATTTACTTCCATGCCTCAGATTCTGATTTGCTTCCATGCCTCAGATTCTGATTTGCTTCGATGTCTCAAATTCTGATTTACCTCCACATCACAGATTCTGATTTACTTCCATGTCTCAGATTCTGATTTGCTTCTGCTTCTCTGGTTCTGATTTACTTCCATGTCTCAGAATATGATTTACAGATATTTTCACAGTTCTTTTTGCAAACTACTTGGCTAAATGTTGTTTACAGAAAACTGTCAGATATAATGCTGATAAATTCTTGAGGCAGACTGCCTTTGCACACATAATATCGAGGCAACTTGCCTTTGCACGTGTACTATGTGCTCTGACGTCACACATTTGATCAGTATGAGCACTGCTGATGAGTTTCTGTTCAAGTGGTGCTGTGCAAATTTGCAAAATACAATGTAAATAAGTGAATGAATGAATCTTCTTCCTGTTTATCAATCTTGCATTCTTGCTGTCTGTCTGACTTGGTTTGGCTCTGACTGTTCTTTCTTCTTCTTGCTTGCTGGTTTACTATCCTGTTTTGGAATTTGCTGGTACTAGAGTTGATGCTTATTTGTAATTAGAATCTGGAGAGGCTTTCCATTGTAGGTATAAACAGCACGTTTTGAATGCTAAACATTGGCATGACGAAGCTGTGAGCCACACTACCAACTGAACAAACAAATCAAATGTAAGGCATCCACAATGACTGGGCCGACATTGGGCCACTAGTGGATGTTGGTGAAAAGCTAAGGGCCAAAATGATGGTGCCTAACCAACCATAGGTTGTTGTGGATTTTATTGATTACCTGCCTACTGTCTTTGTATTACTCCATCTGTGACATTTTTATAATAAAATACCGCTTTTCCATTCTTTTGGTCTTTCTTCGTATAATTACATGCGGCTGATTGATTAGGGTAATGAATTAGTTTCCTGGTTTCTGGTGAACAAATAACATGGAAATTAGATTATTTCATTTTGGACGAATGCGTAATCAGTTCAGTGTTGCGGCTTGTGTAGGGTTCTTGAACGTGTCATTGGAGAGTGATCTGCCAGGCATTCAGTGGCTGAGATTGTGACATCCGTTGGTTGATTTTTATGTTGAAGTGCAGCTAGCCGTGATCTGAAAAGGCTGCTACTTCTACGTGTACTTTTTCATATGTTGTTTATCACACATTGCAGCTGAATATTGCCTCAAGCATTTATCAGCATTATTTTTGATAGTTTTCTTTTAACAACTTGAAGCCAGGCAGTTTCAGAAAGAACCGTGAAGACATTAGAAATGCCCACTGATCGTAAAATTTAGTAATTTCTGCTCTTTCTGAAGAATATTTACTAAAATTTTACAAATGAAAGTAGTTTTAGTAAATGTTGAAAATTTAGTTGTTCTCAAAACTGCTGTGGTGTGTGTTTGGATAATTTAATGGTATTTCATATATGGTCATTGTGATTGTAATTATGGCAATTTGTATAGCTTCGTCGGTAGCAAGCTACTTCTAGGATGCTTTACAAAACTGTCAAATGCTGATGTTTAGAGTTATGTAATAAGTACATTTTTAACTTCTTTTAAACAGAAAAGCTTTTGGCATCCTGAATTGATGCAGGAAGACTTCCAAAAAGAAGGTTGAAAGTGATGATGTAGATGGGGAAATTTTTGGCTGATCAATGTGGATGAAGTGGAGTACTGGGCCAGGTTATTGAAGACTATTACATTCATAGCTCACCTGTGTGCATCCCATGTTTAGTAATATCCATTTGGCAGATTTGTGCTCTTTTGATCGAGTGTGCGTGTGTGTGTGGCACGCTAGTTGCAGTTAAAGGCCATCGGTTAAGACACCTGTGTTCTCCTAAGTGGCTGTGTCTGCCACTTCAGTGATTAGTAAACGTACATGCTCAGATATTTTTTAAGCTGTCACTGAAATGCTGTGACTAAATTTTAATCTGCTGAAAGACTGTTGGTGAAAGACTCAACACTGGAAGACAGCTTGACACCCTCAGTGTAAACTTCCATATTTACAGTTCCTGTAAGTATATGGAGGAAAAGAATGGCCATTGTCGTAGGTGATACAAGGCTCAACATTAAAATAATGCCTTAACACCAACCATGAGATGGACTTATGATAGGGTTGGATAATCCATCAGTTCTGAGTTTCTGATTCAGTGATCATTGACAGATATGCTTCTGAATTGGCAGCTTCTTTGACAAAGTGAAACACGATATTCTAGTTTGGCTGCCTGTTTTTTTTCTATAAATTATATGGCATGTCCAATTAGATACTTTACTGGCTTTACCCCAAGCTGCATGGGTGCATTTCCACCATTTCTCTGGGATCACAGTCAGAGTCTCACTGAGTGCCACTTTTTATGGCTCATACCAATTACCGGTATAGATGTTGTCACCAGAGTTCTGGTTTCCTGTGGTGTCATAGTCTAAATCTACGCTCGCTGTATACAAACTTGCATATTCTGCCCAGCATCCTATACTTGTGTTGCAGTTGGTGGAGTTAACCAAGCCATGATGGTCAGGGTTGAGTCATGGATGTTACCCAATCATCGAAAGCATGATAGGCCATCACATTTGTTAATGGCAGCAAAGAATAAAATTAAATTCCTATGTACACTTCAGCTCATGTTTTGAAATTTCATGTGAAATCTTGGGGTCGTATTTGACGAGCAATTGACGGTGGCTGAGTGCATTGACCTTCTGTGTTGTTATTGTAACTGTAATCGTACATTTATATAGTGCTCACCTCTTCAAGTGAGACTCATCAGAGGCTCTCCTGACCTGACAACACAAAATGACTAGTTGAGAAAGAGAAGAGCGGAAATTTGGCAGAAAGCAGAACAAAATCAAGCTTCTGGAAGTCAAATTCTAGAAGATCAGTTAATTGAGACAGACAGAGCATATCCTAAAAGATTGCTCTTGATCGGGGAGAAGAGAGACAAGGGCTTTCAAGAATTTTAGATAGAAAAGAAAGGTTAGAAATAGGTCTATGTAGTTATGACAAAGATTAGTATCAAGGTTAGGCTTCTTGAGTGAAGGAAAGACAAGGGCCCGTTTTTGAGAGATAGGGAGAGTGACCTATTGAACAGATAGATAAAAACGGATCATCTAAAATGTCACTAGTTACAGCAGGGGGTGGAGGATCTAGTTCACACGATTTTAGGTTAACAGACGATAATTCTAATAGAAGGTCTGACTCTTGAGATGGGTCGAAATCTGTTGCAGACTGATGACTTCGAGGTAAACATTGGAGGAGGAGCGTCGACAGTTGAGGCACAGAGACAATCAATCTTGACTGTAAGCATTTCAAGGAAATCGTTCACGGTGAAGGAAGGAGATTCGGACGGATGAGAAAGCCAGTGTCATGAAATAGAGTATCCCGTAAACGAGTATCCCCTTAGCGAAATCAGAGTATCCAGTTTAGTTTGCATTACTGGCGGTTTCTAAGTGTATTCAGTCGTACTGTTTGGATTTATTGGATTTTTAGTTGCGTATCTTTAGTTTGTACGTCGACTTGAAATTAATTTACTTCGTTTTTGGTGATTTTTACTCAGTGCTTAAAGTGTTGGCGTATCCCTCCCTCCTCCCACCAATACCCTTTTCCCAACCCCTCTCCCCAACGTCCGACCGTCCCTGAAATCAGAGGTGCAACTATAAAATGTTTCCTGAGGTGCTCATTTTTTGAGTGCTGAGTTCCCATTTAGGCCTAACGACTAGGGTGTGTGAGGGAGCATCGTGAGCTTCCACGGGGTCTGGGGCAGAGCCCCAGAAGCCAACGCATTTTGTAGCATTGTTATCAAATGGAAGACGTGCTATGCTCTTGTTTTCCAGCATTTTCTGAACGATAAAGTTATGAAAACTTCATGGTTTATCCAGATTCCCAGACTAACACCACAACAATTTCAAAATTTTATTTTAAAAGAAACTATTTCGTCCGGATCGGCTCTTTCAGAAGCGTCTAGCTAATTTTTAGTCAAAACATTTCAAAAATGATTTTTTTTCTGTTTTGTAAATTGGCTATGCATTTTGTCCAGTTGTATAGCCGATCAATATTCTCAGTAGGCTTTGCAATCCTGTGGCAGTGTGGCACACAGTGACATAGTTTTCCTGAGTGGGAAGCCTAGAAAATGCTCTCGGAACAAAATGTGACTGGTAGGGCAAGGGCATCGTCACCGTTTTGTATAACGAAACAATTCATGCAATTCCAATTGACAATTTCAACTCTTATTAAGCCATTATACTTCCTTCTGACCTGCTTTTCTTGCCTTTGTTTTTCTTTGAATACCTACAGCGTTTTGTCTGTTGTTAACTCAATAAGCGAATATAATTATGATCATGGATGTTGTCTCTCAACAGTTTCTGGGTGCTTGTGAATTACGTAACACTGGGACAGTTGGTGTTTTATAGGTCTAGGTGAATCGTATTGTATTGTATAAATGCGTTGTATTGAAGTCATTTAACTTGACAAGTTCATTCAGTTATGAAACAGTCAAGACAAGACTCACAGTGGATGTGAGTCATGTGACGAACAGGTAGATCGTAAACTAGGCTCTGTTGTTAGGGCCTACGAAAACTCAGACGATAAAACCTAGGCTATATGACGTGCGATTTGATGCTAGAATGTACAAGGCAGGAATGAGGTGGAGAAACAAGTTACACTTACACGGTAGAACACATTCCGAAATCAAAATGACAACATGAAATTTCATTGGAATCTTAAAAAAATTAAATGCTGTTGAAAGTGACGTAGAGGAATTACACTGTTGCATGGACGCTGCATGGACGGCGTCCAGGCGGTGCTGCCTAATAAGTGGCAGGACGGCGTCCAGCCTTGAAAATAAGTGCCTGGACGCCGTCCATGACCGTCCATGCACACTTTAAGCCCTGTTTTTACTGGATTTTCGTCTTGGCTATCATCTTGCGTATGGCGATGGGGGATAGAATGTTTATTTATCCCCCGATACTCTACACCGGTTTATTCCATCCGGGGGGCTATGCTTTAAGGGGGATAGAATATCACGGAACACCGGCTTAGAATCCCAGAGACGGATGACGACAGGCGTTTAGGATATGTTCTGTCTGTCTCAATTAACTGATCTTCTGGATGTTGACCTAATTTATGGCTTGGCTCTGGTGCACCATTGGTTGATGCCTTCTGCGATAAACACTGGGGCTGCAGAAGTTGCTAATTGACATTGATAATAATTCTGGTCAACCGCACTACCCTCCTTCGTTCTTCTGCTCACTTATACTGTACTTCATTTGTGGGGCGCGTCGGTGTAGGGGTATGTTCGGTGCCTTGCAGCCGGAGGGTTGCGGGTTCGAATCCACCTCAAGCTGCCGTGTAGGGACCCTGGGAAAGTCCTTCACTCACAGTTGCTCATGCGCTTTGGCATGAAACTCCGATTCAGTGTCCGTGCTGTAGTCGGGAGCACCTCTGAGTAGAAATCTTGAATGGGTGCTATAACAAGTGCTCATACATACATTTGTCAAACTGCTCTCAGATATGCCTTCCTGTTGTTTGTCTGTCCAACTTTATTAGGTAAAGACTGAATGCCTAAACTTGTCCACACAACATTTGGCTGTCTGTGTTTTGCTTTTTTCCAACATTTAGATTATTCTCTAGATTTTGACCAGGCTGACTGAAATTTGATTTGTCTCTTGATTTAGCTTAGAATCGACCAATGATTGCTCTGAATTGTATTATTACTGTATTCATGAAAAGTTTTCAGGTGACTTGGACCCTCTGTGGTCTGCCATTGCAGAGAGGCAGGGCTGCATTTCTTGCTCTTGCTCAAGGTTTCGTGAACCTGTTGAAAGAAAGGCGACCTTGATTCTATTCTGTATCTGCAGTACAGGTATTGTATGAAGGAATTGTGAAGAAACGTGATCATATCTAATGTCAAGTAATATAATTGAACATTTATATAGTGCCTTTTTAGATATCTACTCTCTGCGCTAGCATATATGATATTAAATGTCATTACAAACGAATATATGATATTAAATGTCATTACAAACGAATATGTGATATTAAATGTCATTACAAACAAATATATATGCATTCGTTAGCTAAACAATTGGCAGCAAGCTGAGAGAGTCACCAGTTGCAGGCTCACACATGAATGTAGCGCCAACCATCGTATTCCCATCAACAGCTGACAGATGGCATGGATGTTCAGAGTCTCTGAGCTAGGTTGCATTGATAGGGTAGAGTGGCGACATCATGTCTAGAGGAAACATAAACTTCGTGTCAGTTTCTTTGTAAATTCTAGATAACAAAACTTCCTTTATTCTTCTCTTGGGTCAAGATTATTTAAATGAGCACTTGTTCAGTTGCATTGGATGCAACAATCATACTTGCCAAAATGCACCAATGATAAACAGTTTCCTAGGTTTCAGAGTAAAACTTCAGTTAACAGTGCTCAGGGATATCAAATGATGATGTGTCTGTTTCAATCAACCATATGTATTAAGTAAGTAAGTAAGTAATCTTTAGTAGTATGAGGAGACAGATTACAACAACAAGGCATACAGTGAAACAGCAACAAATGTCAGTTAGACCATGCAATAGTGTAAACTGCTAAAAATCTAGCTTTAAATATACAGTTCTCGAGTTTGGAAATTATCAACATAACAGTTTGTGTAGGCGTGAGGTTGGAAGGTAAACTAATAGCAATGATATTGGAGAAATCACCAGAATTACTGTTATCACAATTTTTTTATTTGTGCAGTGAGTGAATAATAAGGGTATTTTTGCAGCTGTTTGTGGACGTATCGTAATTCAGATGTATGCCCCTTTTCCGTAAATTGAACTTGTGGGATTGCTTTTCAGGAAGTAACTGGTTTAGACAATGATTGGGTTAACTGATGCTTTTAAGAGGACTTCAGTTCCGCTTTCTCAAAAATCTCCCAAGCTTTAAATTGTCTCCACCCCAGTGTGACTGATGTTGAGAACTATTAACCAACATTGTTTACTCCCTTCATTTTTATTCACAGTATTGTACTCTGTCTTTACGTTCCAGGTTGCGGTGTGTCAGCCTGTTTTGCAAAATAAACGAATATACTTACATGCATAGATACCTAGGTTGCTATACAAGTCAGTGATATTTATAGCAAATTCTGCAAAATTAACGGCTTAATGAAACGAGGTGAATAATTTAATGTGCCTATCTGATTTCTAAATAGACGCTTGCATCTCCTACAACCTACGTTATTGATTGCATGTTTGGAGGTGTTTTAGCAGAGCTAAGGCTTTCAACAGTTTACCCAGAGGAAAAATCCGTGTGAATGATGGATATATATTTAAGCTGAGAAAACCTTGTGAATGCAAAAACGTGCCATATCAGCCCATGTTCTGTGTGTTTTTTGTCTAATCGTAAAGACAAGCAACAGTGCTGTTCATTCTCTTAGAGTGCTCTAGATATCCAGGTGTGTGTGTGTATGTAATATTGTATACATGTGTATATATATATACCGATATATATATATTATATATATGTATATATGCTGGGTATGTATATATATATATATTTTGCTTGGAGAAAAGATGCCAACACTTCAGATGTGTATACGCTGAGGACATTACATCGGAATGTGTGTGAAGATCATTTATTGCAAATTGGGTTTTTGCTTGTTTTAGCCTGTGCTGGGTCCATGCAGGCCTTAGCCTCAATGGTGCTCCCGGCAAAGTATGCATTTTGGTGCCTCCAACCCGTCCTAATTAAATAGGCTTAGACACATACATAGCAGTAGCATGTATTTTAATGGTTTTAGTGAGTAAATAGCCTTATATCAGGGCCAGATTCCAGTTAAGAGAAAATTTTGAATTCAAATGTAAAACAATCATTGAAAAGATTATTTAAGAACATGAAAAAACTAGGAGCAAATTGTTCTGCAAATGGTTCCCCTAAATTGTGATGCTCAACTGCCTGCTCTAAAACTGGCCCTGGCTGGGTCTTAACAATGCTGGGACATCTTCCATCACTAGTATCCAGGGACATAGTAAGTTATAATTGTGCCATGTGCACTGTGCCTTTTGCCAAGTTTAAATCTAGCACCCCATCCTCTCCCAAAGGTCACAGGTATTTATCTATTAATATTATATATACGCTTTTAATTATTGTTATTTAATTTTATTACATTTATTTAATTTATGATGGATATTTCATATCATTATATTTCAAGATAAAGTAATTAGTTTAATAATTAAATCATTTCGTCTCAAAATTTGCGTCTCCATGGCACCGCTGGAACACCCCTCTCTACGGTGCTGCTAGTATCACTGTACATTCCTCCCTGCAGTCTATGATCTTTGGTTACTGGTCTTTTGGCTGAGCCACAATGCTGCATGCATGGGCTTTGTGCACTCCATGTTGCTGCTGCAATACTTGAACTCTTTTTCTTTCTGCAAGAAATGCCTTAATACTCACTGTTTCTTGTTGACTTTCAAACATCTGGTTATCTTCCAACTATTCTTCATCGGGCAACTGACTAGCCGCACCCTAGGTTTGCATTTATTTATGACCCTGTGTGTGTAAAAATTTTCAAAATAATATTAGTAATAGTGAACTTTACAGTCCTTACAAGGACGTGTTACGTAGCACATAATTATGCAAAGTTTTAACCATAGCAGTTGCATCACTTTTTGGAACTGTTGTTTGTTGAATATGTGCAATTCTAGAAAACGATTTTCTAAGAAAAACAGCTTTTAGACGGTCATACATCTGTGACTTTATTGTTTTTAGGTTGTGTGGACATATTGAGATAAAATTTTGGATATTTGTCCCAGTGACAACAAGAGACCTCGAGGCGTATTTAGTCCAGGAACTCAAGATTTGCTTACTTTTCTTCCAGTGGGTCACACATGCACAAGCTCACACGCGCGCACATATATACTCACACTGACATACATATACAATTCATGCAGTGCATTTTTTTAAGTATAGGTTCCTTTGATTGTGCCATAAAAACTCAACTGGCTGTAATTAAACTGTCTGTTACGGTTCCCACTGTGTCTCTGGAGAAAGGTGATGTGTATCGTACCAGTTCGTACCATCAAGTACGCTGTGTTGCATGTATACATTATATATATGTACAAGCATTCACACGCATACCGACATGTAGATCACAAACCGGATATAAAACCATTAGTTATAATGTTGATACAATGCCAGGGGCATGAGTGCACATTTTTAAAGAACAAAAGTTTAGATCTATCATATAGTGTGTTAGTTTTCAATTATTATCTGTAATTTATGCTCTCCAGTAATGGCTCATGACGACATACTTATATGCATTTAGCAAGTGTTTGTGATACATTGAACCCGTTTGCATGTAGCCCATTCATTAATGTATTCTTACAGAGGACTTATACGACACCACTGCAAAACAAGACAACCCAGTCGTGGCAAAGGTACACAGTTTTTAATGCTTGTAAAAGGTTTATTGAAAGTCCCTGGTTTAAAAATACATTCTGATCTGACGGAAAGTGATTCCAAGCATGCAAATGCAAAACATTGCATCTTCTAAGTGTTTGCAAGGAGAACCACATGGCCACGTCAAGACTTGGAGTGAAGATTTCTATGCCCCACCAAACCTGAGATGGGGTGGCATAGCTGCTGTAAGTTGTACCGCCAGATCCAGACCAAAATGATAAATTCAGTACACTGGGAAGTACTAGGCTACTAATTCTTTGTGGATTTGGTCAGAGATGTTGGTGTAGCAGCTCTATTTTGCAGTAAAACTGAAACAACTTGAATTCTTCTTATATTAAAATGTGTAAAACAAAGCTTATTCTGTTAACGAGCTGTTCCTTACTGTTGAATGTCATCTACGGGAAGATAGATTCATGCAGCAACTAACCACAATGTTAGAAGGGCAGAATAAGCTTCATGACACTGACAACTGCCAACATCTGCAGAGATGATTTAAAAGCTAGAGGGCCAGAACATCGATACAATAAAATTCATGCATGTTGAAAATGTCTTACAGTTGCGTTAAGACAGCTTAACCCTTTAACGACCGGAAGGTAGTGAATGGTAGTAACGTAGGCGACCTGAAGGTACTGAATGGTACTAGGCGGACCTTGTCATTCGTAGTCTCCTGTCATTTCATGGTCGATATAAATTTATGAATACTAATTCATTTCGAGTCCTGCATATAATTTCGAGCCAAAAGGTGTCTTGGTGATCCCCTGGAAAACACCCTAATATATTAAAAACAGCCAATCAAAACAGGCATTAGAATCACGCGACGTCTTGCTATAAATGGACATTTGTTTACTAGCCGATTCACCGATTTGTGGACGAATGGTCATCTGCAAAAGAAAATAATAATACTTATGATGAAAGAGGTTTGTCGATTGTAGGGTTGCCAGACGTCCGGCAAAAGGAGGACATGTCCTCCTTTTTGGCCTCATGTCCTCTGTCCGGCAGGCAAAACTAGACACCTGAGGAATGTCCAGCTTTTTGTATGTTTGTTGTATTGGGCTATTGGCTATTATTTCATGGCAGTTCTAATGAATTTACACGCGTTCCCTCGGGCCACGCCAAGCTAACAGTCCAATCTACTTAGACCTAGGCCTACTTGTTTTGCTAACTGATGTAATATATTCATTCATAATGACAGTTAACATCATAATGCGCTTGCGTAGATATCTTATCGTAGATATCTGAGTAGATATCTTGAAAAGGCGCTATGTAATGTAATGTTCAGTTACATTACATTAGCTATTTATTTTTTTTGCAGCTATTGCTTCCAGACATTTCTAGTCCATGATGGCTTGATCTGAGTAATGTTCAAAACAGTGTATCTATGGACTGTCTGAGAATCTATGGTCAAAGTTCTAATTTTTGCTTACTTAGGAGACTCCGGAGTCTGGGGCGAGACATTCAATGCGTCCTCCTTTGTCCTCCTTTCCGGCTTTCTGTGTCCTCATTAGGCTATCCATGTATCTGGCAACCCTAAGCGTGGGTGTGAAATTGGGTCTGAATCGGATACAAAAACTGTATCTCCTTCATTTATTGAGATATATTGAAAATGTCTGTTTTATTCTGTCTGCCAACAATTTCTGCATAGCTTTTATGCTCAAGTAACATATGTTGTTGCTGAAAATGTTGTTTAGACTGTTGCACATAAGAAATATTCGAATTTTGTGAAATACAGTTTGGGGTAACTTTGGGTACCGTACCTAACAAAATATTGTTCGCAACACGTGGATGGCGGGGTGGAAAGAGAAGGTAAAATCCTAAAGAATGTTGTTTACCTTATGTCTATGTAAACTAATCACTAAGATACGGAAAGTTTAAATGTGTTTACTTTTACGCTGTTTTGTGGAATTTTCCAAAATTTGTACAACTATAGTAGGCCTATAAATACCAGAAAAATTGTATCTCCATCAGTTTTCAAAATATTTGAAAGATTTTTGTTCATGCTGTCTGGAAACAATTTCTGCAAATTGTTTATGCTCACATAGGATATGTTGTCACTGAACATTTTTTTGTAGACTGTCTTGAACATGAAAATATATCAGATTTTGGGAGGGGCTTCAGTTTGGGGTAACTTTGGGTACCTCAAAAACTTTTCTTTCAATAACTGGATGGAAGGATGGAAATAGGACCTAAAATCCTAAAGAATGGTGTTTACCTTAGATCTATATGTTAAAAACTGACGGAGATATAGCAATTTCAAAAAGTGTTGTTCTTTGGCTGTTTTTCACAAAAATGTGCGGTCGTCAGGGGTTGGCAAAAAAAATTTGTAGTCGTTAAAGGGTTAAATTGAAATATCCAAACATAGTTCATAGATGTTTTTAATTAATGCCATATGATTCCATTCCAATTAAAGTTTATTAAAGTTTAATTTGCTATAAAAATGGCAAGGTGTATCTGTTGCAGAGAAACAACATGTTGAAGTCGTGTTCAATATATTTTTGCATTTTAGTATTTGAACACAGATGCTGACGTAGAATGTGTTGCTTGAAGCCCTATGATTAACTCAACATGTCCAAAAATAACTCAGTTTACGATATAAATGTGGTCTTGTGCACCACACGTTTGGTTTTAATCAACCAAATCAATATTTAGCTACGTACATCTGCGGTCATGAATAGTTTTCCCACTCAGTAGACAGATGCTTCCCTATCTCTGAAAAAACTTGCAAGTAAACACTGAAATGGACACATTTGCATTGTGCTATCAAAGCAGTCTTTACCTACTTAATTATAGCATTGTCACTGAACAGAAAGACAACTGCGTGAAATTATATCCCTAAAGCCTGCAATTCTGATATTCTAAAACGAATTTAGCCCAAAACATGTAAGGATATTCTAAAACACAATTGTAGCCCAAAACCTGTAAGGATATTCTAAAACACAACTGTAGCCAAAAACCTGCAAGGATATTCTATAACACAACTGTAGCCAAAAACCTGTAAGGATATTCTAAAAACAACTGTAGCCAAAAACCTGCAAGGATATTCTATAACACAACTGTAGCCAAAAACCTGTAAGGATATTCTAAAACACAACTGTAGCCAAAAACCTGCAAGGATATTCTATAACACAACTGTAGCCAAAAACCTGTAAGGATATTCTAAAAACAACTGTAGCCAAAAACCTGCAAGGATATTCTATAACACAACTGTAGCCAAAAACCTGTAAGGATATTCTAAAACACAATTGTAGCCCAAAACTAGCAAGAATATTCTAAAATACAACTGTAGCCCAAAACCTGTAAGGATATTCTATAACACAGCTGTAGCCAAAAACCTGTAAGTATATTCTAAAACACAATTGTAGCCCAAAACTAGCTAGAATATTCTAAAACACAACTGTAGCCCAAAACCTGTAAGGATATTCTAAAACACAACTGTAGGCCAAAACCTGTATGGATATTCTAAAATGCAACTGTGGCCCAATATTTCGGTATATACAAAGTCTTTTACAAAATGTTCATGTGGTAACGAAATCTTGTAACTCCCAAGATACATTTTATATCAGTTTGTCAATGAAATTCCATGTACCGGTACTGGTATTTGCATTTTTGTTCGAACTATATTAGCACGGTATTGAGAAACAAATGGCAGAGTCCCGCTTAAATTGGACCACCAATTTACAAACAGTACTGATGATGATGATAAACCATGTGTAAAAATCATAGTTTGCATGTAAGTATTTTATCAAGAGACAGGTTTCTCCTTTTGCAAAGTTAACACTTGTTAGAGTTCTGTCAGTTCCTCTACACCAGTGCTTCCCAAACTTTTCAGTGTGACCTGGGATTATTATTACTGACGGGATACGCAGCGGCAATATGTCAGCCAATCAGAGATCGTCTTTTCTGAAACATCGCGGGCGATGTATGTGACCATCTATTTTTAGATTACACTGTCATCCGGGCACTCAGCAGGGTAAATACTCTCGACGGAGCAAACGCAAACAAAGCCAAATAAATCATTCTCGACGTTGTTTTAGTAATTTACAAGATACATACGTTGCAAATTATTTTTAATGAATTAAGTCGCTTTCGTTTAAATAACGACAATCGTCCAGAAAGAAACGGGACTAAAACTGATCTGACCTGCAAAGGTCCCGGATGTAAAATCAGAGTCACAGACATAATCTAGGGCAATGACCCAATTTTCGTCAGTTTCGAATCCCTTCAGTAATAATAGTCCCAAGTGTGACGGACCGGCAGGAAATAACTTTTAATGTCATGGACCGGCAAAATTTTCCCACTGCACGAGGACCAGTGCCAAATTTATTAATGATTTCTGTTTTTCACATAAATTCCTCAAATATGTATTAAAATTGATTTAAAGGCATGTTTAGCCAATTCTATGACTCTATTGCCCTCTATATGCTAGTCTAATAAGTGTTTTCTTGTTATGACTTTTAAAAATATAATAGCCATTTCTTGATTCCGAGACAATTTGACCAGTTTTTTTTATTCTCTTTGCGGACCGGCAACTGAGGGCTTGCGGACCGGCACCGGTCCGCGGACCACCATTTTGGGAAGCACTGCTCTACACTGTCCCAGAATTTGAGATTTTAAATGTCTGGATGATTATTTCTGTTACCATGGATTTTCTGACCTTGCCAGCATTTTACAATTCGTACAGTCAACTTTCACCCATTTCTTCAAACACGAAGTATTTATTTTAAAATCAGTGACCGGAGCTATGCGTTAGGTTGTGTCCTCAACCTCAAATGGCAAACTGAAAACATAAACAGATTTAAGTATAGACTGCAAATTAGATTTGTTTAATTTTAACTATTTCTTGATTTTTCTTCTTGCCTTGTCCAAATTAACGATGTTTAATGCCACACGTGTTTTAGGTTAAGCAAATCCTGGTCAAAACCATCTGGTGAATAAATTATTAAAAGCAATTCCTATAATGTAATCAGGAAAGTTGACATTTTTCTGTGACATTTTTCTCCAAACAATTCACATTATTTGAGAACTAATTACAGTGTAATTGCCTGGTTGTACATCAATGCACATAGCCCAAAAACTGTAACAAGGATGACACGTGCCGAAGACAAATGGTCTTGCGTTTTCAAAAATGTTACAAACACATTTGGTCTATCGTGCTAGTCATTAGCGCAGATACCCTTTTAATATTTGTAAGGTCAGCATAATAACAGATGTGTTGTCTACAGCCCAAAATTTATTGCCTATCTGCTATCAAAGAATACACAT
Organism: Aporrectodea caliginosa; assembly: GCA_020284085.1. Taxonomy (NCBI): domain Eukaryota; kingdom Metazoa; phylum Annelida; class Clitellata; order Crassiclitellata; family Lumbricidae; genus Aporrectodea; species Aporrectodea caliginosa. Next base: position 586,195 of record JACEVL010000561.1, read on the forward strand.
TTGCTTGAAGTAAGGAGTCCCTTGGGCGGTCTCAAGGCTGGCTTCAGCATGAAGTATCGTGGCTATTTTATTAGACTTGGCAAATTCAGGCGGGTAACTATGCTTCTCCAATGCCATCGCAATTCCCGTCTTACAGGATGTCGTTATTGTACTAGTTTTATTGCTGAAGTCACACGAGAGCACTCACAGAATACAACTGTTACAATGTCTTTCTGTCGAAGGTTGGGATTTGAACTCCCAACCCCTGTTGAATTTACTACCCAGTCATTCTGTAGTGACACACTTTTTTGTTTTTTTTCATTACCGCCCACGCTGTGCTAAATTACCGTGACATGTCACAATTTGCTGCACGGTTTTCACATTTGCAGGACTTGTTTGTCAATGATGTGATCATACTAGTGTCTTCCTTTAGCAGACATTATTGTATGCCTGCAGTTGATTACTGTTATGAGTGTGAATACTGTGAGTGGAAAATGTGTGGTTTGTGTTGGATGGCTCCAGGTAGATGTACTGCTTTCCAGATCCAGTGGGCAATAAGAGATGAACTGTAGAAGCCATGTATTAGTTGATTGTTGAAGAAGAGGAGAGGCTCCTGTGCCGCCTGAAGGTCGTCGATTCTTCGGTCGTCTTCATTTTGATCGTCTCAAGGTTTCTCTATTTCCGTTTGAGTGCCCTTCATGGTCTTTTAAAAGATGGGCAAACAAGATAATGTAAGTAGCTATCATTTTTTCTTGTGGATGTTATACAGACACTGGACTCTTCGATCTCTCTTATACCTACTACCTTTGTGTATAGACTGATGTTATTGTTGATACATGTTATAGGTAGATATGTTATATGCACTCAAACACACACATCTTAAACCAGTTATGTTATGACTACTGTTGGTATTGTTATTTTTAACGTGGAATCAAATAAATCGCGAGATTAAGAGTTGGTGGGTATGTGTAATGGAAAGGTTGGGGATTTCTTTGATCTGATTTGGGAGGCCAAGGACAATAAATTATGTGTTGGCAGCGTTGAGTCAGAGGAGGTTGGAGGACTTCCATTTAGAGATTAGGTTGACAACTTTGAGTAGTTGATCAATGGAGGAAAAAGAGCTGGGAAAGAAGGATTTGAAGAGTTGGGTATTGTCTGCATAAAGATGGTGGTCTCCAAAAGAGAATTTTATGAGATGGCTCAGGGGCGTAGTGTAAAGGATGAAGTGGCCTTAGGATGGAGCCTTGAGGAACACCACAAGAGAGTGGGAGGAGCTGTGAACAGTGGCTTTGACAGAGAAGGAGTGGGAAGACAAGTAAGACTGGAATCAGAGTAGAGCAGTGTCAGAGGCGCCAAACCAAGAGGACAACTGAAGTAGAAGATCTCTGTTCGTTATATGACGTGGTTTCTTTAATGACTGTGGGAAGTAAAATCCTGATTAGGTTGATCCTTTCCGTAAATGTTTTGCAGATACAGTGTGGACTCCTTAACACGATGTCACTGGGGACATACCCATTGAACCACTTATCAACCAGGTCACATGTGAATGGGTTATCATGGAAATAACTTTAAATATTTTCTAATGCCGTAATATATTCTCAAACTAGACCCATATATAGTTAAGTAGGCTTTAGTTGTTGCATTTAGCAAATTGGCAGATTACGTGCAGTTTGTTATCTAATTTTTGGAAACACAAAAAATGCAAGATAGTAAAACTTGATAACATAGTAAATAGAATTTATCAATTAATTTAAATCTTACGATAAAATTATATACAGCAGAGTGTTTTGAAATTTCATTAGCCCATACAATACCGGATCAAGTATGTGATTCAAAGTATCCACAGTCCACAGAGTTTACGTTTATAGACTCGCGCCTTTTAATTGAAGTTAGGTTTATCTAGTTCTGCTGGAGGTTTTTTACAAAGTCTGATTTTTTCTCTGTTTGTGGCTTTAGCTCTATTTTTCTTTGCAAAATTGGTTCTGTGTAAGCTGTAAATTTTATGTGTTCCAGACAGCCTAATTTTGGCCAAGTTATACTAACATTCAGCAGCAGAAGCAATAATGTTGCTTGTGCTGTATTTCCAGTCCTACATTTTTTATGATTTCGTGCAGCTTTGTTTCTTATTTTACGCAAACTCATAAAAATCGACTCTGTAATAATAGCAGCATCTGCAGAATCTTGGATTGTTCTTCACCACTGTGTAACCAATTTATGGCAGCTAGGTTTTAGTCATTAATGTGTGAAAGCTGACATGTGACTGCCATTATGAAATAAGGCATCTATAAACATCTAAATCCGTATATAGTGTGACTAATTGTGATAAATCTTAGCAAACACAGCGATAAAAACGAAAAGGAAATAAGCCTTACCGATCTTGCTCGTGTGAGTTAATAAAACCTACTTAGTATATTATTGTAGATATCTCACCCTATGCTGCAGTTCTATGCATCGCACGTTATCTAACGCAGCGTGTTAAATTAATAGCTTCGGGGGACATGACGACACTTTGCATTAAGTGAAAACATGGGTAATCTGGTAGCATGGAAATGTGCTCGCACACACCATAAAAGGAAATGCAAGCACACTGTAAATGGTAATGTAATGCATTTGTACCGGTACTCGCATCGAACTACCCAGAAGTGTGATCTCAACATTTCAAGAATCTTCCAGCTGAAGTGCAAGCGCAACCTCGTCAGTCCAGTAGCAGGACATGACACCTTGTGTCAGTGTTCATTTACTGACCCAGGAGGCTTGGATGGGCTGAGTTGGACTAAATGGTCTGTTACTTAATGTATGGTCAACATCCAAAAATATTACCGAACTTGTTTAGTATAATGCTCCATTTTTTATTTTTTATTGTATTTGGCCATTCATAAAGTGCTTCTCTCAGCAAAAGCCTTTCAGAAGCGTTCCCAGTGCAAGCAAGCCCAAGGGAAAAGACAGGATTTTAGTTTAGAAAAAGATGAGGAATGGCTACCAGAAAGAATGCCGGAGCTCACCGGTGGAGGAAGAGGAAGTCCATTCCATAGAGAAGAACCTATGCAGGCGAAGGATCTGGATTGAGCCATGGTAGTCCTGACACGGGGAACAAAGAGGTCCAGCCAATCAAAGGGTCGAAGAGGACGCAGCGAAGTGGCAGAGAGGCGGCGAAGAATGAGATCACAAAGGTACTTCAGAGCAAGACCCAAATAAGACTTGAGGACTAAAATAAGAACCTTGAATTGTATTCGGGCAGATAGAGGGAGCCAGTGAAGTTGTTCAACCATGAATGTAGAGATGTGGGTGATTTCGAGGAAAAATCGAGGAATGCATATCTAGTCTATATGCTAATGCAGTGGTCCAGTGTAGTGAAAGGTTAAAATATGTGTTCTGTTGTTGCTTGCCAGTGTCGTATCCAAGGCACCACGCTGCCAGGTGCACTTGTAGGAGTAGCAGCTTACATGAAGATGCTTTCTGGTGTTTTTTCTTTTGCTACTACTAGTGCTTGCAATTGTTATTGGAAATTTAATATAGTGCCACAAGAGGAAAATAATCTTAGCCCCCCCCAAACCTGAAATCCTGGCGCCGCTCCTGTGCAGTAGCCTACATGAGTCACAAATATTAAGAAGCAAACTTAGCAAAGCAATCCCACTAGTGCATGTATGCATTTAATGTACAAAAAGAAAAGAAAAACAAGAGTTGTTGCCAGCCGGTTATTGCCAGTTGTTGCCCATTTTCTCCAAAGTAAGGGCAAGGCAAATGAAAATCATATTTCACTGCACAGACTGCATAGTTATAATAAACGTTTCATGTGGGAAATTAAAACTACTGTAGTAAATCTATATTACCCCTTAGTATAAATGTAGTTAAAGTCAACTATATGAGATTAAGATAAAAAATTCTGACCTACAGTTCAACTACTCCAAAATAAACTGCCATTTGCACTGCAGTAGTAATATTCAGGTCAACAAGGTCATTACCTTTTCTATATACTTACCTGGTATTATATAATTTATTAGTAGTGTATAGAAGCCAATGGTTCGGCAAAATTTCTAATTCATAATTACACAATTTGATATTGACTGTACTTAAATATGTAAAACTTGTAAATGTCTTTTATTAGGAAGAAATTATATGGTTATTTAAATCAGGTTATTTTTATTTGGAAAAACTTGATTGATTTAAAGCATGATATATTTAAATCAATCAACTCTGTAAAGTAGCAAGCGAGAAGGAATAAAAAATGAAGCTAACTGTGAAGATTACATATTTTATTACGACAATAATTAATAGTTTCTATTTTTGCCAAAAGGTTGTTGCCATTTTTGCCAAGAGGTTGTTGCCATTATTGCCAAGAGGTTGTTGCCGGGACGGTTATAGCCATGGCAATAACCGGTTATAACCGGCGGTGGCAACAACTTGCCAACCCTGAAGCAAAGCAATCCCACTAGTGCATGTATGCATTTAATGTACAAAAAGAAAAAAAAAACAAGAGATGTTATTTGCAGTGCAACAGTGGATAAAGGAAAGACTGGATTTGGTTCAGTTTCAGAGATGGCAGGAAGAGGAAGTTGAGCCACAAGAAATCGTTCTGCTCACGTTTAAGTAGCTGTTACATTGCTGTTGAAGATGTTATGTGCCTTGGTTGTGTTGTGTGCATAGAACTCTAGACAGCATCTGAGCGAACTGTGTAAACACTTGAAAATGTATCCATCTTATGTAATGATGTAAGAGAAAAGAGCTATATAAACATCCAATCATATGCATTAAATTTAATATAACCAAAACAGACACACCTTGCCACAGTGATATTGAACAGAACATAGACACAAATGGTCTGATTAAATGCCTGGCATATTGCTTGTTTGAGAAATATATGGGCAGGAGATAATTGCATTGGAAGCAGGCAGAGGAAAGAAAGTAGGGGTAATTGGAGGCATAGGGAAATAGGCTGAGGGTGGTTAGTTGAGTGGTGAATGACTGGGTGAGTAGGAATGATGAAGATACAAAGAAATACTGGTAAATAGAATTTAACAATAAAGAAGAGGTAGAGGAGACTCAGTTGCTAAAAAGACCTGCAGTGCCAGTTGTCATTAGAGGTGCTATATGGAAGTTATATTATAAAGTAATTTGTCAGTATAGACACTTACAAAAAACAGTAAATAAGAGTAATTATTGTAAGGTGTAGCCTAGCAGGTATCAAAGGCAAGATTGATGTGTGCATGTCTGAGTTCTGACAGACGAAAAGTGAAGGATGTGAAAAATTTGAATGGTGTTTTGTAATAAGCACAGAACCGGTGTTTTTGGGATAATGGCTGGCACAGAAAAATTTAATATCAAAGGTGGCTGTTATGATTACCGTTGCTGGGAGTATGCTTGCTTGTAGTTTCTGTGGCATCAATCAGAGAAGTACACTTGCTGTGGAGCTGGTACAATTCCAGTTCAGTCAATGGAGGCAGAGAATAGGTTGCTGGTACATGGCTGCTCCTAGAGCCAACTGCATGGGTGTATTTAGAGGGTGGTTTTATGGGTTCACACCCCCCAAATAAATGCATTACTCTAACAGTTGTTAAAAACCAAAAATGTAGAAAAATACGACCATTTCCAATGGAAACCCCAAAAACCTTAGAACCCTCCAAATTTTTTTCCTGGCTCTGGCCAGCTGATAGAGGCAGGAAGTGAGAACAGCTTTTGCACAATGTATAGGTTGCTGTGTAAGTAAGTAAGTAAGTATAGCCTTTATTACTCCTTTAGCAAACGCACAATGGGACATCGAAATAGAATGTAAAATAACACATGGATAACTCATATATTGAGAAATGCCTGTTTAACTAAGGGTTGTTGTGATGTTTGAGAAGGTAAGCAGAGTAGTGGTCAGTTTATCCCTCATGAGCTCTTATTCTGGTTTGGTTGACAGCACGGATCTAACAACTGGAAACCGTTCATATGGGTCCATTGGATCTACTGTAAATAGTCAATTTCATGCAATGCAGGCCAACGTCAGCGTCTGAGAGAACTGTGTAAACACTTGAAAATGTATCCATCTCATCTAATTATCTCAAATTCTAATGCTAGACGAGGAGGTGAAATGTGGAATTGTTATTGCACATTTATGCAGTGCCTCTAAATGAATGGCTCGAGTGAGGTGCTCTGAATGAACTGTCAATTGCCTGAGAGTGCAATAGTTATGGCTCTGAAATCTTATCAAAGTCAATAATTGAATTAGATGATTTTGAACTATGCAGATTGAAACTTTGGTTGGATTGCTTTTACATATTCCAAAGCAGTGAGCATCACTTTACCCACAGCCAGTCACTTTTGTTGGATCTAACAATTAAGGTGATTTTGAAAATTTGATTGGATTGCTTTTACATATTTCAAAGCAGTGAACGGCACTTTACCTACAGCCAGACACTTTTGTCGTATCTTACAAGAAGAACTACGCTGTCTGTGTCTATGATGTGTTGATTGTATTTAAGTAGCAGGCACTAACAATTGTCCAAGTCATGTCAGCACCTCTGATGAGTCTCTCTTGAAGTAGTGCTAAATAAATTTGCAATTACCATTACCATTTTGAGTTGAGATTACGCGAGGAGCGTATTTGGTGGCACTGTTTTTGGTTTAAGTGGTTTCAATGGCTTATTTTGTTGATTCCGTGATTTGTTACATTATTTATTTGTATATTTATTTCTTTTGGATATATTGTTCCATTATAACTGATTTCAAATCATTTGCGTGTTAGTGTGTTCTTTTTGAATAAGTTGATTAATGTTTTGGATATTTATTCATTGAGCATTGATTGGTTGATTCAGTCATGTGGCTGTATGTTGAGTTGTCTGTGACCAGTGTAGTTTGTGCTTTCTGTGCACTTTGTAAATGGAAATGCTTGCCCTGGAGTGTTTTAGTGGATTCTGTTGGACCGGTTTTCCGCTCTTGGTTGCCGGTTAATAGCCAGATGGATTATGAATCATGCGTTATATGGCATGAGGGTTGTCTGATAGGGAGGCCAGACGTCTGGAACCTGGAACATATGAGCCTCAGTGACATTCATGTGCCCTGCTAATTCGTTCTGTAAAGACCAGCACAAGCACAGCCATAAGTGGATTTATTTGGTACACATCTTTAATTGGCAGCCAATGAATCCCGAGATAAATTAGCGTGAATGGCCACCCATTGCTCGTCAAAATTGTCCAAAACATCGAGGTATTATGAATTGTGAGAATTTCTCTGTTTTGAATTTTATTTAATATTGAGGTGGATGTGTGAACTTTTAAGGCTGGGCATGATAGTGAGGTGGTATTTTTTTATATTACCGTCGACACTGCTTAAGTGCATAGCTTTGGGACTGCCTTGAATCTATGCACTTAACCAACTAATATGCACATAACAGGAGTTTAGCTGTGAAATTGGCCTAATGTTTTGGTACATGTGTTTAATAACCGAGATGGAGCCTCCTTACTATAATGCCCTCAGTAATCTTTTAGCTACATCACCTGCTGATAGGGACCACAGTGCAGCTAAGACAGACCACTGGACAGCCGGAGTCGTTTGCTGTCCATGGGCGAACTGCCTAGTCGACCAGAAAGTTCTAAGCTGCTTATGCAATTAAGTGGCACTGATATACACAGAGCAATGCATACCTGGCCTGTATACAGTATGCACTTAACTGAATTATGCACATACGTGATATGCAAATACCCAGAGTTATCTTCCACTGAAAAATGCCCTATATTAAAACGGGACCAGCCAGCTTCTATACACATAAATGAACTATGCACTTATTCGTTATGCACTTAAGTGGCGTCGACTGTAGCTTATGGCTTGAGTTGATGATGAGTGTGGATAATTTCATGAATAAACAGGCAACTTTCAGTTGTGCAAAGGTAATGCTGAAAGTTAAATGCATTGGCTATCAATTCGTGATGTAGGCTTATAACGATTATGGATTATCTGAATCAAACTACTCATAGTTTCATTCCAAACAGTGACATCCCTACAGGCATGGCACTCATTTCTTTGTAATAGCTTTGTGTAAAAGTCTAAAAACATCCTAACTTTGGTATCATTTCATCTGTCTATTCTGGTGATGTTAAAAATTCATAAAACAGAAATGTCAATTCCTTGCTCTTATTTTGAATTTCCTGATTGGCCAAAGGCTGTGTCACATTGCATTGCATTGCATTGCATTGCTCACATGTCTAATATTGTATGCAAGAGATGATAAATAAGTTTGTTTAAAGATGGTACGCTGGCTCGTTTAGCCTTAGTTTCCTTTATATCATCCTTCGTCAACCTCAGACTTTGGTCTCATACTATTTAACAACTACTTTAGTAATTTCTTTACTTAATATCACAGTGTTTATTATGTACTCCTAGATACGTCATTTCTGGTTCCATCATTGTGCCTTAAGCAGCCATCTGTTTTGTTCCATAGAACTTTCCATAACAGTGCTTATCCGTCAGTCCAGATTACAAATTTCCCGATCTCCAACTGGTGCTTCATTCAATGATTCTCTTTGTTGTCCAGTTCCTTTGCAGTGCTTAGCGTAATGAGCAGCTCTTTATTCTGCTGTTCCGTCGTAGCATTGCTTTCGGTCTTCCACTTCATAGTCCTTTCCTGGCACTTCTCTTCACCCAAGTATGCTTTTGCATTATTCAAGTGGGAAACTTGACTTACTGGCTCCACATGATTTCCTTTTCTGTGTGTCTTTAGACACTCTGTAATTCAATGTCTGTCTGTATGATGCGGAGTGCTGGCCGGCCTTGTAACTCACAGTATGCTGTTTCAAGAGCTTCCAATATATACTATGGCTTAGACTTCTAACGCAATAGTAGCACCATCTTGTATGCCTTGCCAGCATTCCTGAGTGATATCGTGTAGATATTTAGCAAATAAGTTGTAAATTGTTAATAGTGTGTGATAAAATTGTGCTTCTTCTTCTGTACTGATTTTAGAGGTTTTTTAAACTTTTCATGTATTATTGTGTGAATTTCTATTCTAGAAATTCTGCTGTTGCTGAAATTTTTGATTTACCATATTGAACACTTTCTTTGTTGACTAAATTACTCTGTTGTGGTCAGTCTAATTATGTGATGTGATAAGATTTTAATCCAGTTACAGTAGATCTGAGGTCTTTGTTTAGAATGTATGATGTGTTGTTATAAGATTAAGGCTGCTCTCTGTACCAAGTTATTTCACTTTAAACGTATATTCTAAATGTCTGTAATGGGGACCCATATATAAAGACTGCCACACAGAATACTGATTATAGCTTTAATATATGTTTTTATTTTCTGTTTTTATTGGCTATTTATTTCTGTTTTATTCGAGTCCATTGAAGGTTATCAGTTGTGTGTACTTCTCTTAATCACTTCCAGTTAAGGAATTATAAGCATCAATTGCCATCCATCAATCAAGTCAAAGCAAAATTTCAACTGATAACCTGTGATTATGGGTCTTGATAAGCATTCAGATATGATTGCAGTAGGTTATCTTTTTTCTGTGTGGTAAACAGCTGCTGGTGATAGGCTTCAGTTTTTAACTTATCTGGGTAATGGAGATCTAAGTATTTTTAATGGGCATGGAAGTGAATTTATAGCTATGCGCGAAGTGGTCTGTGAGATGCACTCTGGCGTGTAGAAACCTGCTGGTCCTCCATTCCTTCTCTGCTAATGATGACTCAAGCTCTTCATGCCATGCATAGACCTGTCTGCCGCCTAGTACATCTTCCTCTGTCTCTCTGCTGGTTCTCTAAATACAACTCAGCATACATTTTTTTACCTTAGTGCGTTGTCTAATATATCAACTGATGGCCTTGTTTGCCTTGTAAGCATTCAGTGGGATTCTTTTTACAAAACTCTTGAGAGTGATTGCCTTCAAGTCGATCGGAACAATCATGTGAACTCGAAATCGGTCCTGTTGATATGTTAAGGTCATGGTTTGTGCATGTATCACACGCACATGTGTTCATAAAAACAAGATCTTTAGATCTCTCAGATGTTATTTCTTGGTGTTGTAATTTACTCTTGCTTGGCTTTGTTAACGTACTTTCAGGTTTTGGCATTGTTATCTTTCTGATTGCCAGTGCCAATACATTTTCTCGGTTATCTTAATTGTCTGGTTTGTTTCTCTGTTGGGTTTGTTTGCAGTTGTTTGAAGAATGAAGAATAGGAACATGCTGTATGAACCGATGCCTTTTCGATTGCAAATCGTTTGGCTTGGGATAGAAATTCTGAAGATTCTTTGGGTATTTCTTCATTCTTATTCTTTAATTTTATGATAGTCATTCGCTTTATCTGCATTTAGAGACTGATAGACTGTTTTCCGAGCAATGAAACGGTTTACCATGGTAAAAAATGCACTATAAAATATGCTATATAGTGGCAGGGCTCTGATATGATCCTCGCAGAGGATCATTTATAAAAGGAGTACACTGCCAGTATAAAGATCAAGCTGTGATGGAAATGACTGGCCACCCAGCCTCATATGCTGAGGCTAAGAAAATTAAGTTGCTGGCACATCATAGCCATGGCTGCCCATCAGGTTAGATTAGGGGACTGCTCTTCTCTTCCTTTGTTGACCTAATCTCCATTCCCTGACTATCTAATCTCATTATTATCTCGTTCAATTTCTTATTTCATGTTGGGCCATCTTTTGCTGTGATGCAACAACTGTTGTATATTATGTGGAGCAAAATATTTCTCTTTCAGAATGTACTTTTTAAGCATCATAATTATATTCACCAGACTTTCCTCTTGGAGACTTTGTACTCTGTGATATATATATATTTGATCTCTCGTTATCCGATCTTTCATCTTATCTCTCATCATCGCACCTGTTGCTATGAGCTGCTGTAACTGATTACTATTAGAATGTGGCATTTAGTATGTATATTGCTGCTATCTTTGCAGCACAGGAAGTCTTCTAGATCCTTTGTTGCTGGAATCGAGCACGGAATGCAGTGGCAAGTAGCCAGCACATTACCACTTGGCAACTATCAGGTTGGTTGAATTGGTGGTTACTATATTACGTGGCAGGTTGGTGTTATCCATGGTAACAGCAGCTGCGTGTGTTCTTGCTGACTTTCCTAATTTCAGCTTAAATGCGGTAACGACCGCTGATAGCGATAAAACTTCCCACATTTGCACGTGTAAAATGCGGTTAATGCCTTTGTCTATCGCAACTGTGCCTTCTTACCGCTGCACGGGTTGAGCACTCGTGTTGGAACTTGAAATGCGCTGGCTTGAACATTCCATGAACAATTGACATTCCAAGATTAACCTTTTATTGTCTTTGAAAAAGTTCTTTGTGTGCAATGGCTTACCATTTTTTTATCGACGGTTTGTCATTGGATAAGGTGCAGATACAGGAAAAAATACTTGGCTATCTACTACAGCTGATTTCATACTGATAAGTTCTGTTTTTGTTGTGTATAGTCTGCATTGTTAGTTTGAGATGATCGGTTAAATGTGTAAATCTGTCAGCAATCCAAGAAGGCAACCTTTCCTTTAGAATTTCACGACTCGACAGCAAATTGTTTCAATCATAAAGTTTTAAACATGAAAGAACTATTTAGAAATGCCTACATGTTAATACTGAGCCATCATGTTACTTCTCATATTATTAATAATTATATTGCCACAAAATATATTTATTTGAATTATTAAGTAAATTTCCTATATTCTTGTTTAACACTTTAATGAAAAGCTTATTGTGTAGATGTTAATAGAGATATCCATATTATTATGTGTAGAGGAAATGGTGCCAAACAGAGCTATTGGGGAGCAGTACGTCCTGCCATCCAATAATCGAACTACAATCTGCAGAACATTTTGTTTCACTCCAACAATTTCAGTATCTATAGTCAGCATTGCTTTCAATACATTGTCAGTATGTGCTAATAATTCGACGGATATTATGATACTAAAAGGATTGAGACAGAAAATTTGTCACAGATGTGCAAGAAATTACCTAAATAAAAGGCATTGCAGATAAATGAAAAGCAGATATTGTGTGGCGCGGTGGTGTAGGGGTATGTTCGGTGCCTTGCAGCTGGAGGGTTGCGGGTTCGAATCCACCTCAAGCCGCCGCGTAGGGACCCTGGGCAAGTCCTTCACTTGCAATTGCTCATGCGCTTCGGCGTGAAACTCTAATTCAGTGTCTGCGCTGTAGTCGCGCTGTAGTCGGGAGGGCTTCTGAGTAGAAATCTTGAAGAGGCGCTATAACAAGTGCTCATACATACATATACATACATACATACATAGATATGAAGTTGAAAGCCAATAAAAGCTGCTGTACTTGGTAGTGAAGCTGTTGGTGAATGTACAGCAAATGAGTAGCCTACTCATTTGATATGGATGATATGGATAGAACATGAAACAATATATATAGTTATATTATGCGATGTGTACGGACTACGGAATGTCCATTTCTGAGAAAATGTAATTGTACTGTTTTGTTACAATTGTCCAGATTAGTATATACTTAGATGAATTCTGTGTAAATTTTCATTGTAAACAGAATGAAAAAAGGGAAAATTTGAAGCATACTGTCACTTGATTACGTGGGTTTTTCTGTTCATTTTACTTCATTAGGGATCATCATTAAGGCTCTCGGCATAGAGGAGGGGAAAAGGTTCAGCAAATTGGGCAACTACAGACAAGGAAAGGGACTACATCTAACTAAGATAAATGGCCTATTTATTTCAGTTTCACATGTGCCTTAAACACCAACTTCAGTCAGACAGTTGACCGTCTGTTCTGTATTGGATTTAATTAGTCCTCTTGCTGGACACTGCAGTATTAAAGTAAACAGACCTCTCAGAACGGAGTTAGTTCTGCTAGATCAAAAGAGTAGACTAATCTAGGCCTTACTGCTCTGCTAACTGTGTGGACTAGGGTACAGAGGGAGGGTAATGCCATATGCAGACAATGAGAAAGGGGGGCTCCCAAATCTATTTTGGAAATCCTTTATGGACCATCCTTTACTTTCTTTAATATGTAGATTACCAGGTATACTGCTCTTTGCTGAATCTGTTGTGAGTATACCCATCTAGCTCAAGGGACTGCTTCTTCTTATTATTATTACTAGATGTTTGCCTGTCCTAGGACGATTAAATTATAATAATAATTTTTAAATGTGTTTTTCACTCCCCTCACATTCCCAACTCCCTCCCTACGACCCTCCCACAACTCTCCATCCCATCCTCTCCATGTACATCCTACTCTCCTCTCAATCCCTCCCCAACCCCCAACCCTCCTCACAATTCCCCACCCTCACACTGAATGTCCCTCCCCTCCCGTCCTCTGCGCATGTCTGTGGGTCGGTGTGTTTTCCGCTACGTGAGTGGCTGGGCCGCTTCGCGTAACATGTTTATCTTATTAATTATCATTGTGCATGATCGCGCGTTGCTATGACAACGTTTGTTTTTGGTTATTGCACTGACGTGGAATTAAATAGGCTTAAGCCAGATTGTCTCTGGCGAATGACGCAGTGAGAAGTGACGCTTGAAGACAGACGGATAAGCGTTCATTTCTGTTTCATTATATTATTAATTAATACCATAAATAGGCTACCATAATACATGTTCATTGTACTTCAATACATTTGTCATCAGTGTTTTATGAAGAGTTATCTTTTTGAAACTGTTATGAACTGCTGTTTGCTGAATCTATTGTAGGACTTTTTTGTCTGATGTATGCATTTGTTTTCGTGATGATTGTAAAAAATAGGACGAGTGGGATAGATCATTGTGTTTTGTTTTTGCTGATGTTAAAACATTTTGAACTATTGTACTTAATTTGCATTCCGGTCTTGTATTATGACTGTGATAAGTTTTGATTTACGTTTTTTATGCGTAACTATTGACCCATATCCAACAATGTTTACAACGTTATTTGCCCTGTAATACAATTTGCTGTGCTTTGTATTCTGTCAACAGATAATAAATAATTTTTATTTTACCACACTCTTGTATTTAAGACCTGGTAAGCTACAGCATTCCAGGCGATGCATCCACAACGTAAGTGTTTCGGGGAGGGGATGTCGCTTACAAGTATGTCTAAATGTAATTATTTCGAGATTGACTCCGCACATGAGCGTAAATCTGGGAAGACTTCCTTGATGAGGTTGCGACTTCAAAGACACCCTGTATACCTAAGCGGAAGCAATTTCTAGCAATGAAATGTTTTTTTCCGTGGGTTTGTCGTGGGCAAAAACTGTCCAGTTTCATGGACCTCGTTGGGTGGGTGGGTGGCTGTTCTCCGGCGTCTTTGCTGATGACGCTGGCGCCATGTTTAGCGTCGTGGACGTCATGTTAAGCCTCCTTTCGTTGGCCGTGTTTATGCCATCAGACGGCGACACTGTCAACGGGCGTCGAAAGGAAGTTTTATCGTTGTATGTGATTGACTCTGCTTCATGTAATGGTCACTGGTCTGTCTGTCTGTCTGTCTGACCGCCTTCGTTGGACATGAGACCGACCGACGTCTGTGCGATTCATTGTTTCTGACCGTGGTCGTCTGTGCGTCCATTGCCGATTGGCGCTTTCTTGACCGATTAGTTTAAGGCTCTTTGGGGAACAGTGGCGGCCTTTGACAGTCTAACAGTTTTATGCTATTATAATAGGCAAGGACAAAAAGGCCGCCCTTAATCATAAGTTTGTGACATCTTTTTTTAACGGAAGTGACCATCATGTATTTTTTTTGGAATTTGCCTCCCCTTGAAAAATGCCGCTCTAGGCAGCCGCCCGATATCGCCTATACCTAAAGCCGGCGCTGCTGGGGAAGGGTTTAGGGTAATGGCAACACTGGCACGAAGAGCAGAAGATAAGCATGGACGCGGTATCGATTCCCACTATATACCTCCAAAAGTCGACTCAGCCTTTCATTCGCCAGATGGCGTTGGTAAAATGCAGTAGGACTGATGGGCGCCTTGCATGGCTGTCATATAGTCCCCGGCGCCGCCGTCATTCGCCGCCGCCGCCAGTGGCTAAGCCTTCAAGTCGAAGTCAGTCGCTAAGCCATCGACTGGTAGCGACTTTGTTAAGTTAATATGTCAGCAGTTATTTACTTACTGCCTTCCTACTTAGTCCTTTACTAGTGATGCCATCCGCCGCCGCCGCCAGTCGCTAAACATGTCAAGTCGAAGTCAGTCGCTAAGGCTATCGACTGGACCCAGTTATAAGCCCTCAAGTCGAAGTCAGTCGCTAAGCTATCGACTGCTACCGACTTTGTCCACTTAATATATCAGCAGTTATTTATTTACTACCTTACTGCCTACCTAGTACTACTTACTTACTTTACTATATATACACTAACTTCCAAGTAGTCCATATTTAGGCTTACTATCAACTATCGAAGCCAAATATACGTCGATGCTATCAATAGTCAGATTTTTCTGTCACGTTATCTCACGTGGCGCACTTCTTTAATTGAAAATGGCGTCGCTTCGAGACAAGCGTTGCGTTGACAATACGCTGGCTTCAGTGTCTTTAAACACGGTACAACTAAAGATGATTCCGGAAAAATTGATAATATTTTTGTGAAATTAGGGAAAATAGGCGTCCATTTGCCCTTTCGAGATAAATCCGGTGTTGGGTCCATTTTCGCGAACTACTGGTAAGTCTGGGTGAGACATAGGCTACATGTAGGCCTACCTACAATTATTACAGGCATACTAATATAGGCAGACTTGAATGCTGCATGCTGTAGTTTCTTATCTGATTTAAATGTAACGCGATAATGGTTTTATAATTTTGACTTGGTTGGTGCATAGGCCAATATTTGCTATTAATTTAGCTGTACCACCGCTTTATTTGGCCATAAACCATGACGTGCAGCGAAACGTGACTTTACACTATACGCCGTATAATGCATTTTATTGTTAGGTATCTAATAGAGGTACCAGAGAAGTCGATATCAAGTCGTTAAGTCAGTCGATAAGCCTAAGCGACTTAGTCAGTCGATAAAGCAAGCGACTTGGTCAAGTCAGTCGCTAAGTCAGTCGCTAACTCTCCAAGTCAGTCGTTAACGCTTCTGTTAGCGACTCCGGGGACTATTCCTACTTACAACTTTACTAGTGATAGGCCTACTTACTTCCAAGGAATCTATATTTAGATTTACATGTACAAGTACCAACAGTTAGATTTTTCTGTCACGTTACCTGACGTCACGCACTTATTTCACAAAATGTTGTCTCCGATGCAAACGACGCGTTGAAAATTCGCTGGGTTCGGGTGTCTTTGAACAGCGGTATAACTGTTACAGAATACAGTACGTCGTGAAATGCATTTTATTGTTAGGTAACTAATAGACGTAGGGGCCGTCCATAAATGACGTCACGCAATTTTGGCCGATTTTTAACCCCCCTCGTCACACTTCGTCACAAAAAGTAACACCCCTCTGAAAATGACGTCACAAAGCTCTGACCCCCCCCAAACCAAATTTCCATGGCGAAGCAAAATATGCTCCTTCATGGAACAAACAGGGAAAGCATGAATATTTTAAAATCTAACGGTGACCAAATATTGAAATAATTAGAAAATTATTAATAATGGTGCCCGTATACATTAAAATAATTAAAAAAATAATGAACATTTAATCCTCAAAATTAGTGCTGTTATTAATAAAATTAAATTGATTGTTGTTAATTGTTAAATTTAATAACACAGACCTGGTGTGACGTCACACTTCTCAGACCCCCACCCCATGTCACACATCGTCACAAATTTCCGACCCCCTTCCCCTAGGTGCGTGACGTCATTTATGGACGGCCCCGTACGTGATTACCAGAGAAGTCGATATCAAGTCGTTAAGTCAGTCGATAAGCCTAAGCGACTTAGACAGTCGATAAGCATGAGACTAAGTCGCTAAGTCAGTCGCTGAGCTCTCCAAGTCAGTCGCCAACGCCTTCGTTAGCGATTCCGGGGACTACTGCCATACAGTTTAATTCGACTCCTGTAATATCCGTTCATACTATGATTTGTAATCATACTGCGTTCATGACAGTTTGAATTAATTAACAAAGATTATTATTATTCTTATGCAACGGGCGGCTAAGCTCGGTTTAGCTGTCGTCATTCCACCAGGCTTGTTAAGGCCTGTTATGTTCCGTATAGGCCTAGGCTGCATCTACATCTAGTATCTACATAGGCTACATCATTCAGGTAGTACGCAGAAATCCGGAAAAATTGGCCCCTCCATGTACGCACGCGTACTTTTTACAAACCCACCTGCACCACCCCCAGAATCCGATAGAATGGTAGGCCCTATATTTATTATTTAATCCACACAGAAACAATCCAGGATTAATGTCAATAATAGAACCAATTATTATCGAGGTTTTATCCCTCTCCCCGTTTCCTATACGTTCGTGCATTTATATATCAGTAGATCCCATAGGCTACGCAAGCATATTAGGCCTTTGTATTTAGGTTAACACCTCCCTATCGATGCGTACATACGATATACGATACGAAATGGTTGGCCCCTTCATTGAACCAGCTAGGGCTGCTAGGCTATTGCGTGGCATTAGCTGTGTGTGCTTTACATGTATAGAGGAATTGAAGGGCATTTCTGTCCTCACTGCTTCAGACGATCGTAAGCCTATATACTGTCGTCCGACATGACAGTTGGAAACTAGTTTCCCCGGCGCTAAGTATTTTAGATGACTAGATGGAGGTTTCATGGAAGGTCTTAAGCAAAAATTAATGGTCACAATTTCTTTTCAAAGTCATCAAAATGTCCAAAAACAGCCGGGGAATAGGCCTATGTCTGCATAAACTACGTAAAAGATACTGAAAAGGGGCGTACCTATTGTCCTCTGGACCCCCCCCTTCCCGCTACTCTGGCACCTAGGCCCCTGAATGTATTTAGACATGTATTATGCTATAATACACATAATCAATGTAGGCCTATATGCCATCATCATAGGTTATGTATGTGCTTCCTATCACTGCGCGCATCCATTATAAGATCCTCTTTCTAGTTTCCAAGGCGCAACTGAGCAGTGCCCCAAAGTATCTTTCTGACTATATGCGAAAGCCGTTATCTGCGACCTCATCTCGTTCCTTGCGCTCTGCGGATTGGCTTGATCTTTTTGTTCCTAGGACTGCCTTGGCACAACGCCGGGCATTTGCTGTGGTTGGTCCCTCTACTTGAAATGACCTTCCCCTCAGTAAGGGCTATGGTCTCTCGTTCTTTAAAGACGTTTCTTTTCCCCTGGGGTTTCATGCTGAGCGCCTCTGAATAGTTATTCTGAGAGTGGCGCTATATAAATCTTTAGATACGATCAGTGGCGGCACTACACCAGGGCATGCCAGGGCAAATGCCCTGGTAAAAAAGCCTTTGCCCTGGTCGTTGCCCTGCCAAATGTTTGGCTCCAAAGTTTTGCTATACAGCTTTATAGCATGATACACGATACACAACTGCAGGTCCACAGACGTGTTTATGTGTGGTCTATAAGTCACCTACACATGTGTCAGAATATTTGACCCATGGTAGAAGCGAACACTCAGTTGTTTGTACATGGAGACACGCTCGATATACCGCCAAATTGGCCAGTGAGTGATGATTCTTCCATTGATGATTCTTCCATCCACTCTGCTCCAGCGTGTCTCTCTCTCTGTCTCTCTCTGTCTCTCTCTATATATATGCATACATATATAATATAATATAGGCCTATGTATTATTTTATATATATATATAATTTTATATATATCGCTGTCTCTGTCGCCTGGTCTCCTACAGTGTCTCTGTACAAGCCATGGTACTGTATATCCATTCGTTTACCGTACTTTTAAATATAATACGTAGACGAAAATTATCATCATCCGCCATGAATCCCTTGAAACGTAGGCTACATGTATGTAGGCCTACAGTTCTGGCATTCAGAAAGGAGCAGAGGAAAGTTGAAAATTGAGGTTCCTGTTGTCGGTACTCCTTCCATCAATTTGTTCTTTAAGATGCAAACCTCAGGTGCTGATATTCCTTCAGCTACAGATGTTTGTGGAGAATGCAGATACAGCGGAGGAAGAAACCGATAGGCTAGCAGCTAGCTATATAGTTTACTTTGCTCCGATGTGCCGAAAACTTCCAAGTAGAAAATAGACGTCATTAGAGGTGAGGAAATTGACATTCAGACTGTGATTTATTTAAGCTGGGCCGATCTTTCACTATACTGATCGGGCACACTTTTCTTCCACAATCGCATCTGCTTCCTTTCATTAAGAGCATGACATTATCTCAGGACCCATGTCATCCTAGTAGTCCGTTTGAAGAAGATGGTAGCAGGAGGCCTATTGTCATTAGCAAACACCAGGGTGAGAATTGCCGGGGGAGGTTAGGGGTTCAATTCCTTGTCTTTCTTAGGATCCCACGATAAAGTCTACATTTCACACGCAAACTGCACATAAATCAACGTCTAACCCCTAGGATTAATTGCATCTCATATGACACGAGTTACTTGACCAAATGCGTAAACAATACCTGAATCAATGGCTCTATTTGTTGCACTTGTTGCTTTTGAAAACTGTTGTGCATGCTACCCAAAAGAGTATTTTTTAGTAATGCTTTACTAAGTTCACTGAGATGTTAAAATTTGCTTTAGAAATGTGCAAAAGCGTTCATCTTCATGGGGCTTTGTCCATCTGAGCCTCTGACCTGACAAGTATAACAGTACAGAGGGTCGACTTTTGGCGAGCGCGGTAACGCGAAATGATATGGTCACCATGCATGTGGTCACCATATAAGCTGCGCTACCACGCTTGCCACAAACCACCTCTGCACTGGTTACTTGTATGACTGCCCTGGCTGTGCCCTGGTAACAAAAAGTGTCTGGCGCCGCCACTGGATACGATATGATAGGTTATACAATATTATGATTAGTCTTTGAAGAACTGTCTAGGGGTCATCCGTTTAGTACGTACGCATCGAGAAGGGAGGGGGTAACCCAAATGCACCTGATTGTGTATGCTTGCGTACGCTTAGGAAGGGGATGGGGTAAACCTCGATAATATTGGCCTTCCTTCAAATGAGTGTCTATATTGGCCTTCCTTCCAATGAGTCGTAGTTCAGCGATGAGGCAATTAATAGGGCTAAGCAGGGCTGTGGGAAAGGATCGCACACTTGTATGCCCATTACCTCTGACTGCTATTAACTGTCTTGCACTGAGTCCCGACAGTTTGGCCGGTCAGTTTGACAGTCAGGATAGGCCTATAGACCGTTCTATAGGATTCTGGGGGTGCGCGTCAACGGTCAAGCGTACGTTCGCAGATGGGGGAGGGGGTGTGCTAAAAGTACACATGGGTATGGGGAGGGGTCAATTTTTTCCCAGAATTTTGCGTTCGTACTAAATGGATGCCCCCCCCTACTGCGCTTCGGAAATAACTGGGGAACCGGAACCCAGCTAAGGAAAATTTCAATCAACGGATGACTCATGTATGGTTGTTTGGTTGAGGAGTCGGGACAGACGCTTTTATGAAGAGCGATAAGGCTTTAATGAAACCCTTCGGTTGTATACGGTGTTTATCTAAGGGAAGGACGCCTCGTGTAGGCCTATGTAGACCATGATTACTCCAGGTTGTATCGTAGAAACCTGCAAGAACAGTGTTTCTACAATCTGTTAGTCGAACGAATGTCCGTGGCGATTGGGTCTTCTAATCTTAGGACGTGAATGAAGAAAAGCAAGATGACGTTCGTGAAATGTCGAACCAACAGCTGTAATAAATAGGCCTACACGTATACATGCCGTAACGTTCATAAAGAGACTTTCGTCGAGTCCGATTCTTGTGCGAGGTCGATAGACATTTAAAAACGAGTTTGTCATAGACATCAAAGTCGGTTATCCGTGAAACCATTGCAAGAAGCGTTTGCTGAGAGGGAGAGTTTTGAGACGTGTGCTTGGCTGCGTTCATCAGAGGCAACTACTAATTGTGGAACACGCAACAATAGCCTACTGTTATTCCATACCCTTGCGAGACAACAGAACTGGCCGCACTGGGATCTGTGTTCTGCTATCTGCATGCCAGCGGCAGAGGTAGTGTTGCGCAGTAATTAAAAAAGCCTCGTAGGCCTATATAATTATGTAGGATAGTATAGAATGTAGGCTTAACGGAGCCTATATAGGCCTACGTGGTAGTTCCTGTTGGATGTAATTATAGGTAGACTGCAGTTTGGACAATATATATTTGATATATTTAATATAGACTAGGGCCTAACTGGAAACTGATATGCAGTTTCGTTAGCGTCGCGTATACCAACTGATTATAAGCAACCATCTGTTTCTAGTCGTTTAATGTGAATTTATATAAAGTATTGGCGCAGAAGATAAGCTGTCGGGCGTTACAACTTCCGTTCTTTCCGGCTTAACTCTGTCATAATTCTATCTCGAGCGTTACTTCACTTCCGCCACGTTAATCTCCGTGGGCGACATCTGGTGTCCGATGACCTTCCGCAATATTGTGTGAGTTGGGTCTAGGCTTCGGTCTCCTCTCTTGATGTTGAAGGAGCAGGTGCATACTCTGCTGGTATATTTTGAGACGGGCCATCATCTGATGAATTTTCCATGTTTTTGCTACGTTGCCTACACTCTACTAGATGAGATCATTCAGGCCATCCAACCTTGATTTAGTTGCGTTCATTAACAATGTATCAACGGTGACGCAGCAGAAGTTAGGTTGGACTGCCAAAGGAAGTGTTTTTCAGGTCAATCCGACAATGCTCCAGGGTCTAATTAAAGTTGATATGTTGATTCATGGGAAAATCAATGACTTGTTTAGCTTGGTCTTTGATATATCGGTGTTACAGGGGGCTGCGAGTATTAAATTACAGTTGTGTCGATTTAAATCTATATCTGGTATACTTTGGTACCAGCCGTGACACCACTGGTTTTCTTGAACATTTAGGCCTACTGGATTGTATTATGCCTTCGGGGTATAATAGGGGTCGACCAGATGCTGGCTTACTCGAAAGTCGAGAGGTCTTGCTGCGGGCTGTAGGCCTACTCACTAGTTACATAGGTTTAATAGTTATAAACTACTATGGCATATTTCAACTGAAACTTGGTTTCCACTTTATTTATTGTAGGTTATCACTGATTAGCAGTACTTTCCCTGAGACTATAAATCCTGCAATGACTTTTGCATATTTGTGTAGCCTCGGGATATTGAATGCGCTACGACTAGACGAGAAAAAGAACAGTTATGGATACATTAGTATAGCCAGATAACTAAGGACAGTAAAAAGTTTCCGGTTCACAGTTAATTAACGACTAGTCTGGCGCAAGTGTTTAACTTCAAGTAATAAAGATCAACGATGTTTAGCCTATAATAGTCAATGGTACTTCAACAGAGAGACAGAACTAACTTTTTCGACCTGGCTTCTCGAATGGATTCTGAATTTATTGCAATTTTTCGTTCGAAGCGACCACCGACTGATGTCTTGGGCATTATGATACTGGCGCTATAGAAGTCATTAGATTAGATTAGATTAGATTAGATTAGATTAGATTAGATTAGAAGAGGTCTTTGAGTTAGACATGCGGTCCTTTGAAACGCTTAGCGAATGGTGTGGAAGGTAGCGCATCTTCAGTTTGGATTTAGGGTTGATTCAGCCGAACAGATATAGAAATATCCAGAAAGATTCCCATCAGATTTAAATCCACGGCCAATAAACTGTAGGCCCCCTATAGTCTCTTAATTATTTCGATGCTGGGTCACAGTCACGGAGTCTAATCCTGAAATGTCGCCTCTATCAAACGCCTGTTGCAAGGCCATTGGTGACTCCATTATGAAAGATGTTACACTACTACGTCCTGTTAGATGCATGAAACGACCTCTACTTGCGCCTTTCAAGGTGAACTCCAAAGATTGCGACTCTCTTAGTTCAAGGCAACGTTTGGACGGGAATTCAGTCGCATTTCTTCTGAAGAGCGGAAGCCCACGAGGCAATAATTCAGGAACAAAAATAAACAGGCGTGCTTGCAGAACCCAAAAACATGATTATTCTTTTCGGCACTTTCCAAGTAGAACTCACATATCTGGGAGACTGTCACTTTGATCACCCGATCATAATTATTATTCAGTTCGCGTTCTGGAATCGCAGCTTGAACTCCGCCTCGTATCCGATCTTTAGGTTATCGATGATGAAGGCAAAGAGCAGGATCCAGGCCTCTGCCGTTTCTTCCGTGTAGTCGTCCTTCAGTTCCTGCTTCCAGACGCTGACGATGGCTCGGGTGAAGACGTCGAAGTAATCCGGAAGGAACCCCTCAATGGTCACGTGTCTACGGCCGAGTTTGACGAGGCGTTCGGCGCTGCGGGATTTGGAGAAATCGAGTCCATTGACGACGCAGTTGATGACCTGCATGAAACGCCGGGCCTGTTCCACGAACTGCGGGTGTTTGATCAGCTGGTCACCCCATGCGTCGCTGAAGGGAAACATACGCTTGACGGACGGACGGAACTCAAAGATTCGCAGGAAAACCTAAACGATAAAAATAATCACTAAGGATGTTCAAAACCTATTTGTTATTTCTAACGAAGCATTAAATGCACTTAGGCTTATTGGCACGTTTGCCGTTTACAATCACTGCATAGCACATGTAATAATAATAATAATAATAATAATAATAATAATAATAATAATAATAATAATAATAATAATAATAGTAATAGTAATAGTAATAGTAATAGTAATAGTAATAGTAATAATAATAATAATAATAATAATAATAATAATAACAATAATAATAATAACAATAATAATAATAATAATAATAACAATGATAGCAATAACAATAATAACAACAACAACAGCAACCACTACGACAATGAATCATATTCAAGTCCCTGAGGGATCATGTCTACCTCAGGGAGTATAATAATAATAATAATAATAATAATAATAATAATAATAATAATAATAATAATAATAATAATAATAATAATAATAATAATAACCAGCAGTCTCCGGACTTTTTAGGCCACCTGAGGGATCCTTGATACCTCGGGTAAAAAAAAATACAAAAATAATAATAATAATAATAACCGTCATTCCGTAGAGAGCCGGTAGAAGCCTAGTATGCGATGCAACGGTTGTGAACACGTTTGCGCCATCTTACTTTCCCACATCCGCCGCCCGGGCTGAAGCAGTGGCAGGCTTGGCTGAGGACAGAAAAAACCATAAATATAACGCGCTACTGAGCACACACTTTTTCCTGAGTGGCCGAGTGGGTTGGTAGCCCGCTCTCCACGCCGGCGGCCCGGGTTCGATTCCCGGTCGGTCGGTTTATCAGAATATTAATTTCTCGGATCTTTACTGCGGGTGGCTCGGTCGCAATATAAACGTGGAGTAGGTTACGAGGTTGTACTCTGCCTCCGACACTAATCATCTTTCAATATGAAAAGTGTCGTTAAGCCCAAGTACACACACACACACACACACACACACACACACACACACACACACACACACACACACACACAGCACACACTTTTTCATCCCACTGGCCATGGAAATGATGAGGCCGATTAATAGTATCTCGCTCTCATCTCAGGCTAGGGCCGCTACCTCACACATGTCACGAGCAACCCCGCGAGTCCAGCTTCTTGTTTCAACGCCTTTCAGTGACGATACAGCGCTTCAACGCCGTGGCTTTAAGTGGTACGTTTATTAAGCCCTTGAGCGACATGGATGCGTACTTGAGTAGCCGTTCCAGATGCTACACTTTACATAATATCTATTCCCTGGGGAATGAAGTACCTCAGGGCAAAATAATAATAATAATAATAATAATAATAATAGTAATAGTAATAATAATAATAATAATAATAATAATAATAATAATAATAATAATAATAATAATAATAATAATAATAATAATAATAATAATAATAATAATAATAATAATAATAATGCTTCCTACTTGTCACAGACTGCAATTTCAGCAGGCTCCGCAGCTGAGCAAGCCGCGGTTCATAAGACTGCCAAATATGCATTGTTGCCTGCAACCCACTTGTTTGTTCCCGTTGCCTTTGAAACCCTTGGACCTGTAAACGCTGAGGGTGCAGAATTTCTCTCTGAGCTGGGAC
Organism: Aporrectodea caliginosa; assembly: GCA_020284085.1. NCBI lineage: Eukaryota > Metazoa > Annelida > Clitellata > Crassiclitellata > Lumbricidae > Aporrectodea > Aporrectodea caliginosa. Next base: position 611,238 of record JACEVL010000561.1, read on the forward strand.
GTCGCATTTCAGTTGTCTCTGGAGATCAACGGGAAACTAAATTTCTGTTCCAACGTCTTTCCATCTGTGTGCAGCGCCACAATGCCATTGCATTCAGAGGCACATTTCAGGATGGCTGTGTAAACTGGGACGAGGCCTGATTTCTCGGAGAACGTTTTTTACTCCTAACCTAATTTTTTGTTCCTGATGGATTATATCTACCTCGGAACCTAATTTTTTGTTCCCGAGGGATTATATCTACCTCGGGTCAAAAAAAAAAAAAAAAAAATAATAATAATAATAATAATAATAATAATAATAATAATAATAATAATAATAATAACGACAATTATCATCAGAAAACTGCTTTCCTTCTATAAAGGGACCAACTGGACTCAATGGAAGACGTCCAGATGGCGTGACTATGACTCCGCGGGAGAGTGGCAAATGTTATTAACACCCTGTCAGAATCATACGCGCCAGATTACCCGAGGTCACTGGTACTACAGCCGAGGTAGCAGCCGATAGAAAAACATCAAAATGCACTGCCATTCTGCTTAGTATTCTTATCCTTTGAAACTCTGGGTCAATATATCAAGATAGCCTTGCTCTTATCAACCTCTTCGGCTACCGCATTGCTCAGTTATCGGGAGATAATAGAGAGACTGCTGCATTCCTCTGTAAGCGCTACACGGCGCTTCTGTGTATAGTCGCTTTGTGTAGCATCTCTTTCACCGATAACACCATCTGCGAAGATTTAGTCATTCCAGAACAAAGCTACCCTAATTTCTGCAGGGTGAGAATTGCCGGGGGCTTGGGGGTTCAACCCCCAGTCTTTCTTAGTACCCCATTGTTAAGTCTTCACTTCACACCCCAACTCCACATGAATCACAGTCTGACCCCCCAGTCTTTTTCTACAATTCTCAAATTCTCAAACTGCATTTCTGTATTCCTGAGGGATCATATGTAGGTTACCTCAGGAAAAACAATAGTAATAGTACTAACTGATAATATTTTTCGCGGCACTTTTGTCGCCGAGCACGACAGAGACGATCCGCCATAAATACTATCCCTAATTTATCTAATCCTGAGGGATCATGCGTACGGTATCTCGAGTAAAATAATGAGCCACTCGAGCTCTACCTATGCATACGGGTCGGACGTCTTGGCATTCGACGCGTGCCGTCCGTCACTAGCATTGTACCTGTCTTACTGGCTTCAGCCGCAGGCACTGCGTCATTGCAGACATCCATCCTGTTTCGCTGTAATGTGCCCACCTCGTATTCTGTTTCTGGGTCATTAGTGAATCGAGTGTTGCTGTCCTCGAAAAGATCCCTCTCTCACACACACCCCGATCGGTCTGGGACCGACATCTGGTCAAAAGGGATCTGACTGACAGCCTTAATAAATGGCTTCTATAACGTCTAACTACCACCAGGCCAAAAACAAGAACAGTAACATCACAGCATTCGGGCGATAGACAGATGGCTCTGCAGATCCGTTCCTGTGGTGTGAGGTTTGATTAAGTTACCGTCCGCACCGCAATTGGCCTGCGCCGTACATGTGGTTGATATTTGTGTTCCACATAACTGCCCAAGTGGTGCGTTGGTCACAGCAGATGACTGGCACGGTCTTTGATACCAGCTGAGACCTGGTCGGACAGCAACATGTGTCCTTATTATTGGCATTAGCCGGCCTTACCTCATCAAGGCTGGTTTTCCTGCAACAAAGGAGCCAGCCGCGGACGTCCTGATGGCGTTACTCCTATTCCTTGAAGGATTTAAAAATTTCTTATATGGGACGCCACTGTTATTGACATCTGGCAGAGTCTCATCGTCCCAGAGCTGTCGTGGCTTTGGGTGTTGCCGCTGAAATAGCAGCTGAAAGAAAAATTGCCAAATATGCTGCTGTTCTACCCGCATTACTGCCTTGTGTCTGCCTTGGCTATCGAAACTCTCTACCCAAGAAACCAAGAAGGTCTGGCTTTCGTCAGCAGCCTTGGCCATCATCTTGCCCAGATAACTGGAGACAACGGAGAAACTACATTTCTCTACCAGCGCTTATCTACAGACATCCAGCGCTTCAAATGCAATCGCTTTCTGCAGCACTTTTGCAATCGAGCACGACTTCACCGAAGACTGTCCAATCCAGAAAAATGCTGTCCCTAATTATTGTAATCCTTATCTGTTTGTAAGCCTATTATGGGAGTTGTACAAGTAGCTATAACGCAGTTACAAGACAGTGAGAGTCGCATGATCGGACGGAGTTAATGAAAATGCCTTAAGCTGGAACTCATTTTATGCGTAGCTATCGTTTCCATCCATCTTAATGAGTTGAACCGAAGATCCGCTTCTATTCGACAAGCAGTGGCCAGGTCAATCTATATGCGACAATCGTCTCTGCTTTCTGTACGCTTCGACTAATAGGTCATCTCAGTTCTCGAGCAATTCGGACCGGCTCTAATTTCGGAGCAAATTTCATAGGCCAGTTAAGTCTTCTTGAGTCTTGAGTAGAATACACAATCGAGCGCTAGATAATCGTACGTGTGATGGCAACTGTAAAGACATAAATCGAGTAGAGCGGCGAAACAGTCTTCTCAGTTTCAGTGAAAAGCGTCATTCTTTGCTCAGAACTCGAGTACTACGGCAAATAGCATCGATGACTGTACTTGGTCAGGTTCAGTAAATACCGGAGAGAGGTCAGTCAGTCTATTCCTCCTGCTGCAGAGATTATTGTTAGCACAGTGGATGGTTTAGCTACGCCTTGAAATAAAAGGTCATCGAAGAATTAAGAGCGTTCACATTTAGGCCAATGGTTTATCCAAGTCCTATACAAGAAGTAGCCACTGGCCGAGCGCTGTCTTCTCTCTAAGCAGTCCCTGCGTACATTCAAAATTTACTTACTTACTTCGCACTCGCTCAACACCATTTTGATTCATAGGCAGAACGCATCTTACGGATCGAGAATGTGTCCTAAGTAGGAGTTAGTCTGTAGTACTGTACCAGAGGGACAGTTGCTCAGAACTCGAGCACTACGGCAAATAGCACGATATATATATATAATATATATATATATATGTATATTCAAAGGCTATAGGCCCACCTGGCATTGCAGAAAATCATGCTGAATAAATAGATAGATATGATAGATTCATTAATTCATTGAGTGCAAATGTATTAAGACCTCTATTCATTTAGTGCAAATGTATTAAGACCTCTATTCATTTAGTGCAAATGTATTAAGACCTATATATGAGCATCTATATGGACCTTGGCTTGCTGGTTTACTGTATGGCTCGTACGTTGGGTTAGTCAGTACTTGCACGTATACAGAATGCGCCTATGCACACGTTGGCCTACTAGTGATTTAACAAGTGTATTGATTATAATGCGAATTTGCATTTGTACATTATTAATCCTAAATGCAATATGCATACATGCACTGACCATGAAAGTCATGAAACAATCAGTTACACACAGATTTAGGATATACATATGCATGTAAACATACACATAATCACATATATCCGAAATATACATAATATATATATATATATATTATATCGGGAGGAAGGCAACAGGAGACAACCTCCATAACTATCCAGAGTTTAAACTGAAAATGAAGCCAGAATTTTTATATATATATACATAATATATAATCTCTGGGTGTATAACTGTATATAAGTTATATATAATTCCTACATTTGTAAGACTATCGTATTTTTACAGTTTGTAAGAGATGATATATTGATGAGCTTTATGTGTTTTTGACTGTACTGCAGAGAAGACATTCCGATCGTCGTTAGCCCTGCTTTAAGGATAACAGACCCACATCATGTAATTATACAGAAAGTCTTTGTGTAATTATCTGCGTTCGTCTCTATATATATCTCGCCGTGTAATGCCACGCCATCTCTAGCTAGAGTTTCGTTCTCTCAATCTCTCTTTCTATCGGAAAAGCACATTATTTCTAAGCTGTGTGGCCTACATACACCTGCTGGCAACACTGCCATTTGTTACCGACATCTGCTGGCAACACTGCCATTTGTTACCGACATCTGCTGGCAACACTATCATTTGTTACTGACATCTGCTAGCAACACTATCATTTGTTACTGACATCTGCTAGCAACACTATCATTTGTTACTGACATCTGCTACCAACACTGCCATTTGTTACCAACATCTGCTAGCAACACTGCCATTTGTTACCGACATCTGCTAGCAACACTGCCATTTGTTACATTTGACACATCTGCTAGCAACACTGCCATTTGTTACCTGCTAGCAACACTGCCATTTGTTCTGCTAGCAACACTGCCATTTGTTACCGACATCTGCTAGCAACACTGCCATTTGTTACCGACATCTGCTAGCAACACTGCCATTTGTTACCGACATCTGCTAGCAACACTGCCATTTGTTACCGACATCTGCTAGCAACACTGCCATTTGTTACCAACCTGCTAGCAACACTGCCATTTGTTACCGACATCTGCTAGCAACACTGCCATTTGTTACCGACATCTGCTAGCAACACTGCCATTTGTTATCTGACACACTGCCTGATAGCAACACTGCCATTTGTTACAGACATCTGCTAGCAACACTGCCATTTGTTACCGACATCTGCTAGCAACACTGCCATTTGTTACCAACATCTGCTAGCAACACTGCCATTTGTTACCAACATCTGCTAGCAACACTGCCATTTGTTACCAACATCTGCTAGCAACACTGCCATTTGTTACCAACATCTGCTAGCAACACTGCCATTTGTTACCAACATCTGCTAGCAACACTGCCATTTGTTACCAACATCTGCTAGCAACACTGCCATTTGTTACAGACACCTGCTAGCAACACTGCCATTTGTTACCGACATCTGCTAGCAACACTGCCATTTGTTACCAACATCTGCTAGCAACACTGCCATTTGTTACCAACATCTGCTAGCAACACTGCCATTTGTTACCGACATCTGCTAGCAACACTGCCATTTGTTACCGACATCTGCTAGCAACACTGCCATTTGTTACCAACATCTGCTAGCAACACTGCCATTTGTTACCGACATCTGCTACTGCATTTGTTACCGACACTAGCAACACTGGCATTTGTTACCAACATCTGCTAGCAACACTGCCATTTGTTACCGACATCTGCTAGCAACACTGCCATTTGCTAGCAACACTGCCATTTGTTACAGACATCTGCTAGCAACACTGCCATTTGTTACCAACATCTGCTAGCAACACTGCCATTTGTTACCAACATCTGCTAGCAACACTGCCATTTGTTACCAACATCTGCTAGCAACACTGCCATTTGTTACCAACATCTGCTAGCAACACTGCCATTTGTTACCAACATCTGCTAGCAACACTGCCATTTGTTACCAACATCTGCTAGCAACACTGCCATTTGTTACAGACATCTGCTAGCAACACTGCCATTTGTTACCAACATCTGCTAGCAACACTGCCATTTGTTACCAACATCTGCTAGCAACACTGCCATTTGTTACCAACATCTGCTAGCAACACTGCCATTTGTTACCAACACCTGCTAGCAACACTGCCATTTGTTACAGACATCTGCTAGCAACACTGCCATTTGTTACCGACATCTGCTAGCAACACTGCCATTTGTTACCAACATCTGCTAGCAACACTGCCATTTGTTACCAACATCTGCTAGCAACACTGCCATTTGTTACCAACATCTGCTAGCAACACTGCCATTTGTTACAGACACCTGCTAGCAACACTGCCATTTGTTACCAACATCTGCTAGCAACACTGCCATTTGTTACAGACACCTGCTAGCAACACTGCCATTTGTTACAGACATCTGCTAGCAACACTGCCATTTGTTACCAACATCTGCTAGCAACACTGCCATTTGTTACCGACATCTGCTAGCAACACTGCCATTTGTTACCAACACCTGCTAGCAACACTGCCATTTGTTACAGACACCTGCTAGCAACACTGCCATTTGTTACCGACATCTGCTAGCAACACTGCCATTTGTTACCAACATCTGCTAGCAACACTGCCATTTGTTACCAACATCTGCTAGCAACACTGCCATTTGTTACCAACATCTGCTAGCAACACTGCCATTTGTTACAGACACCTGCTAGCAACACTGCCATTTGTTACCGACATCTGCTAGCAACACTGCCATTTGTTACCAACATCTGCTAGCAACACTGCCATTTGTTACCAACATCTGCTAGCAACACTGCCATTTGTTACCAACATCTGCTAGCAACACTGCCATTTGTTACAGACACCTGCTAGCAACACTGCCATTTGTTACCAACATCTGCTAGCAACACTGCCATTTGTTACCAACATCTGCTAGCAACACTGCCATTTGTTACCAACATCTGCTAGCAACACTGCCACTGCCATCTTAGCAACACTGCCACCAACATCTGCTAGCAACACTGGCATTTGTTACCAACATCTGCTAGCCACTGCCATTTGTTACCGACATCTGCTAGCAATACTGCCATTTGTTACCGACATCTGCTAGCAACACTGCCATTTGTTACCAACATCTGATAGCAACACTGCCATTTGTTACCGACATCTGATAGCAACACTGCCATTTGTTACAGACACCTGCTAGCAACACTGCCATTTGTTACCGACATCTGCTAGCAACACTGCCATTTGTTACCAACATCTGCTAGCAACACTGCCATTTGTTACCAACATCTGCTAGCAACACTGCCATTTGTTACCAACATCTGCTAGCAACACTGCCATTTGTTACCAACATCTGCTAGCAACACTGCCATTTGTTACCAACATCTGCTAGCAACACTGCCATTTGTTACCAACATCTGCTAGCAACACTGCCATTTGTTACCAACATCTGCTAGCAACACTGCCATTTGTTACCAACATCTGCTAGCAACACTGCCATTTGTTACCAACATCTGCTAGCAACACTGCCATTTGTTACCGACATCTGCTAGCAACACTGCCATTTGTTACCGACATCTGCTAGCAACACTGCCTTTTGATATCGACAACTGATAGCAACACTGCCATTTGTTACCGACATCTGCTAGCAAAACTGCCATTTGTTTATTTGAAGGCCAAAACATAGACATAAGTTTCTGGAGTACTGGGAGTTGGCCTACCTTTACCCTCGCTCGTTAGACTGGGGATGCCCTACTCCCCACGTTTCTTATCCGGAATAAACAATGCAATACTAAGAATTTGCCAATTTATTAACATGGATGTTCAGATTACAATTGCAAATGCCTTATTTTTATCAACACAATCCCAATTCTTCAGCATGCATCTGATCTAGTTTTCAGTCCCAGCAAGGAGTCGAGGACGCTAACTCCGGAACCCGTGATTCTCTGAATGGGCCGACCAGTGATATATACACTGAATGGGCCCGCCTGCTCAGCAGCAGGGGCGGCAACAGAGCATTCACGGGCCTGGTTTTATAAGAAAAATTTAAAAAATTGAAATAATAAAAGTGCGAATACGACCGTGCGAAAATTATGATTTTATTCAGTTGTGAATTTAAACAATTTATTTTCAATTTTATGCCAATCAAAAAACAACTTTTCTGGATTTAGCTGGAGCAAATCGTTTATAATAATTATCCTTGTAGTTCAATTATTTTGCCAGATCATTCGATTGCAAGAGTTGCAAGACCATTCGGTCTGTCTTGCTTCATAACAGATTGGTGAACACTTTTAATTTGCTTGAGCTTATAATATTTTTATTTAGTTCATTGCGGGCCCAGCCCGGGCCCTTAAAAATCCCCGGGCCCTGGGCATTTGCCCCCCTCCCGCCTCACCTCTCGGAGGGTCTGCCAAGCAGTCTTGTTTTCGTTTAAATCAGGTTGATGCAGACCAGACTAGGCATATTTCAAACTCTGTCCTCCCTTTAGGTGCTATTTCGAATAAATATTTATATCGGGATTGCTCCTCTTCTCTCGATCCTCAGATTCCAGACACAATTCCCTGCAGTCTGGTTATCCAATTGCCGTTGGATATCATCCTGGAACCGAACAGGGCTTTATCTACCTACAAACTTTATTTTGACTGAGCGCCTGTACAATTATACACGTGCTGCTAGTTTTTGGGTTGTCTAGTCCGCTTTTAGCTTATCAGGCCAGGTATTTCATTATTTATCTCGAAGGTATTGGCCTTTGTTCGAGCCTTCAACTCTGAAAACAATTAGCCTACCGAGCATCATCATCATAGTCAAACGTTCACATTTTACAAAACAGACATACTGTTGATGTAAAATTATTGAACAGCCGCGACAGGGCGAAGGATTCGACAATAATAGTACCCCACTTCGTAGACCAAAGTTACGTCTGTGGCCAAACAGTTTTATTTATAACAAAATCTTGGCCCAATGATTCTTGGCCAAACTGTTGCTTACAAAGTCAAGTAAGCGGCAGGACTCTGTTATGTTGCCTGCTAATGCTATCTGTTGCTCCCAGGATCAAGTAGACCTACGTCTATGTGTCTATGGGCCAAATTGTGCCATTACACTTAAGCATGCCCACTGGCTGGTTTGTTTTCATCGAGAAACAACGTAGGTCTAGGTTCAGTAGAGGCTATAGTATATCTGAAGACACGTCTTCGCAATCTCATCAGCAACTTCTTATTAGCTAATTAATTGGACATGTTTTCCGCCCTATAGTTCCTCGATGACGGTAATTAGGCGAAACTATTAGTAAATGAGCAAATAATGTGGCCGCACAGTTTGATGTCCGACGTTCAATAACAGCACACAAATAATTGTCTTATACGGATCTGACGCAATTTAGGAGAGGACATTAAGCTATTATAGTAGGGATTGGTTATGGTTTCAGTTTTCTCTGTCTCTGTTTTAGTTGTCTGACTGTGTGCCTGCCTGACTCTGACTCTGCCTGCCTGACTGTGTGCCTGCATGACTTTGCCTGTCTGACTCTATGTTCCGCACTGCAGTCCGTCTTTGCGCTTTCAGACAAATGAAAATGGGCCGCAATCAGTGATATAGGAAACTGTGTATCCACCTGCTGGTTTGCTACGTGTCTATAATGTCTGTTCTATGCTTCTATGTTTCTTCTCTGTCTGTCGGTCTGTTCCAAATTGTTGGTCGGCTTATATAACAGAGTTAGATTTAATTGAAATCCCTCTTCGGCCGCCATCTTTCGGACGATGATAATTACAGGAAAGGAAGGCTCAGAAGCACCGCGGAAGACAGTCAGCTAATTGTGGTCTACATCTATTTACTGATTACTGGAAATGTACCAGGCCTGGTGCGCAGAACTTCTTTCATGAGATGCATGTGTATACATGTACTTAGGTCGAACAACGGTGATCCACAGCTGCAGCTTTTGTGACAGATTAAGAACTTATGTGACGCATGCATTTGATAAACAAAGCATCAGGCCAACATGCATCAACTGTCTGTGGCTGGTCTAAATAATAACATACGGTTTCTCTATGTTTTAGTCATGATCAAATCATCTGTATAGTAGAAAGGAAGGGCGACTCAAACCTTCATGCATATTCTATACTACATACAGTAGGTCCTGAATCCTCAGACTATAGTGGGTAACTTCCCCTTACTGGTTCGGACTATCTCTAAAGTAATACATTGCACTCATCCATTTTGCTCATAGGCCTTCCCACTACCACTACTTCTAACCACAAATCTGACTCTCGTCTACACCTGTGCGTGTAAGACTATTGTTGTTGTTGTTGTTGTTGTTGTTATTATTATTGTTATTGTTGTTTTATTAACTTCTATAACGCCGGTGTCTAATGCACAACACATCAACCGATAGCGCACCAAAACCAATCTTTAATCAGGTCAATATCCAGAAGATAAGTCCTTTGTGGCAGAGAGACAGCCTATGGTAGATAAGCAATCTGAAACATTTAAGCTTTAAGTTGAGCACAAAGTGATACAAGCGACTCAGCAGATTGAGTAGGCCTACATACAGGGAGGGAATTACATAACCCAGGTCCAGCAATCGTAAAAGTTGGTATGCAGACCAGTTCCAGCACTTTGGAATCAGCTTTAACAATCTCTAGAACGATTAAAGACAGTTGACTCTCCATTTGTATTGGCCGGACCAGCAGTAGGCCTATAATATGGATCTCTTACCTCATGACACAATTCACTAATTTCGTAATACGGCACCAGCGTAAGACCCATGTTACCGCAAGCGTTCCTAATAGCCACACAGTCTATGGATAGTAGGCCCTACATCAAAGCTTTTTCCCTTCGCTAATACACTTGCATATTTACTTCCAGCGAAAAGGCTTCAGAGCCGTTGATATCACTGCCGTGAAATCGGATCTGTTTGTAAGAGATAAAGCAGCTACTTATCGGATCCCTTTGATTTTGCCGTTTGACCTACGAAGGTCATTGCTCCGAACTGGAATAACTGTGGAGTGATGCATGGACACACGCACATAGGGGCAATAGGATCGAGGCACTAGTCTTGACGCCTCCTGGAATTCACATCTGAACATTAATTTCTTGTTCTTATCAAGCTGTGTTAACGTCTCCCAATTGTCTGGCCCGTCCTTCATGGATTTATGAGAGCGTCCGTATTGTACGAGGCTTCAATCGATCGGACTCCATTTTAAAAATCGCTTGATATTAATTGATTGTTGCTGTAGACAGTGAAGTGTATACTTTATAAAAACTGAATGGTTTTTTTCTGCCAATGCAATCTGGAACCGCCATTTTTTTACTTATTCATTGCTCGCGTTGATCATCGCTGCATAACACTATGCCCTCCCCCCCCATAGCCCCGCCCATGCATCACGTTCTACGCGTTATGTAATATTCAAGAAAGTATTGATCAGTCTTCTCGTAGAAATCGATAGGCCCACACCACTACAAAGACCTGTCAAAGAGAAATTGCTTTCGGCACATCTCCTGACTTCAATTCTCATAAATCAGCTTACCGTGAAGGCTATGCTCCACTGAAACTGCTTCTGCCTTTACAATGAACAAAATCTTTTCGCTGCTGAGACTGGAAAGGAGCGTCTCTTACTATAATATGCCTCTACCTTATTGCTGTGTTTTACGCTGTTGATTGCCTCCTACTTCTTTTTAGACATAGCAAAATCCTTGGTGTCTCTGGGACTGTCTTAAACTGGTTTATTTCTTAGCTCTGCAATCGCTCTCATCAAGTAGGCATAGGTGCTGATCGGTCTGTTCATTCTGTATGCACTGCTGATGTTCCACAGGAATCAGTTCTCAGCCCCTTAACAGTCATAACAGAAGGCCGACAATACTCGGCATTACATTGCTCTGTCACTAACGGATTAGTCTGTCAAGTTAAAAAAATTGAGAAATTAGTGTCTCTGTTCAGAACAGGAATAATTCAATTTTTTTTCCTGAAACCCAGATAAATCTGAAACTATTATATTTGGAATTTGGTGCAAGCCAATGCCTGTGCTCTTCCCCTTTCTCATTCCAGCATTATCCATAGGCCTACAGTTGCTGCTGTTCCGCTATCAAACATCGTCAAAACAATTGGGGTGACTCTGGACAATAATCTCAAATTTCAACTTCACATAGAAAACATTTGCACATCTTGCTTCTATCATATTAGAGCCACACGTCAAATTTGATCTGCTCTGACCAAAGACATGTCACAAACCGTAGCCTGCCCTCTTGTCTACTCTCACCTCGATTATGCCAAATCGTACAATTGCTAACTCTATTCGGTCGGCTTCATTGGCTTCCCGTAGAATTTCAGAATAAGATTAAAACCTTTACAACGAGCACTCATACCTATCTTCAAGCACTGGTCTCTCCCGACATCTCTTCCTGCTGTCGGTTATCTTCGGATACGGTAGTTTGACTAAGTATATATGTGGTGTATATATATATATATATATATATATATATATGTATATATATATATATATAAAGAGCTCTCGTGCATTCCATATTACTGCCCCAAGTATTGGAACAGAATACTACTCTTTCCCATGCTCTAACCCTTCCTCCCTTCAAGACACGCCTAAGACTCACTGTTTCTCATTGGCTTTCAAATTATCTATCAGTGGTTTTCAACGGATTCCGCGGAACTCTTAGGTTCGATTACACTTATTTCTTGAAAAATTGTACCGGTGAAACGTGCAGGGTTCCGTGAGCAAATGAGTGCCTTGTGTAAGGTTCCGTCACTACTAACTGCTTAGAGACTGACTAACAGCGCCTCGTATTCTTTTACCTTGCACGCGTAGCCTAAAATATTGCAGTGAAAATATAAAGGCCTATGAGAGCCTTAATCTGGTGGTTCTGGTCCTATGCCAAGTACCTATGAAACAGGAACTGGTCTTTAAAAACATACTCCTGCCAATGCCGGCCTTAGGATATTTCGGGCCCTGTGCAGAGTGTATACATGTACTGTGCGGGCTCCAGTAAAACCGTAGTTTACGTGGCCAAAGTATTTTATATGGTCGATTTAAAATGAAAGCTGGATTGATTAACACAATTGCTTGCCTAAATGGAAGTTGGATTGATTAAACTAATTCCTTGCTTAAATAGAAGCTGGACAGTTATCATCGACATTGGTAGACTGCGTACTGGTCAGCAAAAAAGTACGGCATTGAAGACATTAAAATAATTTGGTAACGTAAATTGCAGTTTTACCCAGGCCCATGACACAGGTCAAATAGTTTTTCATCGCTAATCGTCACGAGGATTCTGGGTTATAAAGGAAACTGAAATATTATAGCGCTAACATATTTTGAAACAAACTAAATTGCTGCTACCATTTGACTTATTTTAATGCGAATTTTATTGAGAAAAGAGAAGATTTAATCGAAACCATAATATTATTAGGCTATTAGGGTGTCTTGTTCATGTTAATTTTCTGTGACTTTTCGCCCCCCCCAAGTTGCGGGCCCTGAGCGACCGCACGGTTCGCCACCCCTAAGGCCGGCGCTGTTCCGGTTCCTACAAAAGCCTAATAAGCAGGAGCTGCCTTTATAAAGAGCCTTCATCTGATTCTTACCTGTTTTCCGACAGCGGTGAGTCTCGGCTGGAGCCGAAGCCACGAAGTCCTGACGACAAGAGTCTGACTTCCAGTCAGTACAAGATCCTGGTAGACATCCTCCCGAGTCAGGTCGTCCGCTGGAAGTCCTTTGCGTCCATCCGTTTCTCCGTCCCGCCTTATTATCGCCCACTCGCTGTACTCCTTACAAGAATCGCTGTCCGTCGAAGCGGAACAACCCATTGTCCTCCACCACTGGACATCAATCCAGTGCCCAACTCCACTCCTCCGATTCCCTGCTTCCTTTCCCTGTTGCCCAGTTCTTTTCTCCTTTTCCTTAGGTCCTATATGTTAAATTTCCGATGCTCTTCTATAGCAGATTCCTTGCTTCAATTCCTATGAATCTTTTTTTCTAACGATAACTCCAGTCGCTATAGGCCCTACTAAGGTTTCGATTAGTAATTCCTTCCTATTCCGCCTTCAGCTCCTTCCGAGACTTTTCGCATTCCCTGTTCAGCTGACTTCCACATCTGACCGACGACAAAATGAGTCGTCGTCGTCGTCGTTGTTTTTGTCTACGGCTGTCCCAGCATGCACTACGGCTTCTTCGTTCTGTTCGGCTTCCGTAAAACACTGAGATGTATATCGTAATCGGAGGAGCTCTGTGCGCGCGGCGCGGGTCCACCGCTGCTGCTGCATGTAACGAACCATCACGTTAAAGCACCGTGAAGGCTTACATACACGCCTGCCTGTGCTATCTTTATAAGTATATTATATATATGTATACATTGTGTGCTGCCTTGATGATATATATATATGTATAATATATATATATATATATATATATGTATATATATATATATATATATATATATATATATATATCTTGAGCTGTATGTGGGCAGGCCTCGCTAATAATATTTAGCTGAATGTGATTCTGTGTTTAGAATCAGTGTTCAGATAAAGCACGGCCCTACGTCACCGTTTGCTTTTTGTTCTAGCACAAGTAGTATATATATATTATATATATATATATATATATATATATATATGGCCTATAATATAAGTAATATCAGATTATGTTTGTGCGTGTTCTTGCATTCATTGCCTATCATGGGCGGATCAGAGGGAGTCGGGGGTTATGGCCCCGTCGGTTATATAGTGTTTTGGGACAAATACATGATGATAGAAAAAAATAGACTGGGAGAAGTGATAATCGCTGTGGATCTGGGCTTTGATTTCCTCCAGCCATCTAGCATTGGCTTTTGGAACTTCATTTGTTATGGCCGCACTAAATTCACCATTAATCGTTTTTCACCATATATTCTGTTTCACTGATTCCCATTCAATCGGTAGATGTAAAGACGTTGCACCTCTGGTCTTTTATGATGTCCATGTAACTAAGGCAGTCAGCCTGCAGCTAGTAGGCCCACCGCACTTCCCAACAAATCGACGTTTTCCTATCACCTTTAGTATAGCTTCGCGAATGACCATGTATTTCTCAACACCCCGTCAGAGGTAATGGATGACAGGCTTTATAATAATTATAGGCATACCAATTGTAATTGTTATTGTAAATTTATGTGGCGCCACTTCAAGAGGGATTAATCAGAGCGGTTGATGAGCTAACACAATGAAACCACGATCGAACAAAAATGGTCTTCAAGCGATTGCGGAAAATAGGCAGAGAGAGGCTGAGGAGTTCATGTTGCAGGTTGTTAAGGGCAACTTATTGTCTGCACTGCATCAACCTCTTTCATTGAAAACAATACTACTGCAATGATGGATCCGTTTGAAGAACCACGGGTGCGGAGGTCAGCAAGTCCATACACCTTCCAATTTTTCGTTGGGCCTGCATAGCCATATAGCCTACAAAGATCTTTGTTTCCGAGTCCACTGCCATGCACTGCCCTGTACTCTGGTAGTGCCAGTCCCAAGCCCGGGTGAAGAAGGAGGGTGACGCTAATCGTGTTGGCTACAGCGTTTTTAGGCATCAACTAACAAACCATTTCTCCAGACGCTCTGTGATAATAGACTATTTCTCGTCCATCAGTTCATCAGTTTCAACTTCAGATGTCCATAACGAGTCTTTTTCTCTCCATAACTAGTGGACTAATTTTTAAAACAATTATTCTCAACGAAGACACGAATTTCAAGGATCTTCTAAAGCGCTATATTAAACTCCGGTTTTCATAGCCAGAAAGTTTACATTATAAAAGTCCTGTTATCTCTGTCTATATCTCAATCTATGCCTAACTTTATGACCTATTCACTCAATTATCAAGGCTAAGTGACACTCAAGAATAAGACTATCTAAATGACACATCTCCTAAATATGTAGGCCTATAATGTTCACAGCAAGGAATGTTCAAATATTCCTGACTTTGGCGCTCCTACGAGATACACCCACCAAACCGGCGTCTCAACTTAGCATACACACAATTCCTCAGCGCGTATCCTTTGAACAATAATTATAATCGTACTAATCTTTGGCCAATTCAAAATCAACGCTCACCGTTCAGTGACTAAGCAATTATATATTCTATCAGTTGCAATGTGCCTGCTTAACTGATTGGTACGATAATGAATTGTAGTGTTGCATGTCAAGATGGCGTGAGTGGTTAGCGTGTTGACTTTCAACTGGGAGGTTTGGGTTCAAATCTACAAAGGTATATCGAGATTACTGTGCTACCGATACTGAAATCATGTATCAGTCTAAAATAATTGCTCTGCGGATGAGAAGACAAGACCGTAATGAAGATAACTGGCCATCTCCCCTAGCTTTAGTCTCATTATTCAGAGTTTACGTGAAAACAAATCTCCAGAATCCAAATGACCGATGTGACAAATCTGTGAACGCCTCTCCATAACGTAGTTTAGCTTTGCTAAGTTCAGTCTGTGCAATTCATTGTGTAAAACTTGTGACCATTATTAAATATACATATATGTACATAATGCATGTATATATATATATATATATATATATATATACATAAATTATGAGCCTTTTCCTTTCTGGATCATTGTCTTCATCTCTGTCTCTCTCTTCTTAAAACCTATTTCTTCTTTTCGGGGTTCTCGCACTAGGAGCGCTACTGAGTGGCCACGGCTGTGAGCGGCACTGTATAAATTACTAATTACATTACATTACATTGCACACCAGTGGCGGCGCCAGCTATACAATTTCAGCAGTTCGCGTTAGGGTCATGGAAGTTATTCAGCAGGTCGAAGAAATTAATGTTTGAGTTTGACGCATCAAGCAGCATAACTTATATATATAAAATTAGATATATATATTATATGCATGTATTATATATAGCGAAGGAAATTATTGTTGAACGCTTATAGCCCAATCGTTTTAGCATATTCAAATTTAAAATAATTCAGCATTAAAACGTTGAACTTTAGTTACTCTATAATGTTTAAAGATTTGAAAGTACTGATCAGCTGCTCAGTACATCCTGATCAGTGAACATGTAGGCCTATGCTAATAAGACGCATCATAGGCGCTGACTCATTGTGAGCCTTGGGTGCGAATGCACCCAGAGAGAAAGTTCAGTGGGTGCATCGCACAAAAGGAGAATTCGGACCTACTGTACAATAAATTTGCGAATGTCCTCGAATGTTTCCGGACAGGCACAAATACAAACAATTCGGAACATGTAGGCCTAAGGTTGCACAAAAATGTCAGTCACCGTCACGTGAGTTTCAAATAGTTTTTCTAAGTACACAATCTTTTACAAGGAAACAATTTTCGTTCTCCGAAAATGCGCTAAAACTAACCTACGGCAATATAGAATATAAAACAGTTTCTCGGGGTAGAACCCATGCACCCAGAGACAAAAGCAAAAGTCGGCACCCATGAGATGCACGACATTACGGAAACAGTCAACCTTTTAGATCAATGATATTCTGCAGTTGGTATATTTTTTTACAAATTTATCTACAACGGCGTCAAGGTTTATCTTCTTCGCTCTGTCCTTGTGAATTATGGACTGGAGAGCTAGATCAGACAGGAACATCATCCGCAGCATAATTGTCTTGCAAGACTTCCACGTTTCGAACATTTACGGAAACATCGTTTACAGCCTACAATTCGCTAGCATTATTATCGCTCAGAACTAAGACAATGTCGGCATTAACAGTCATATCATTCTGGGTAATTCCGTAGTTTAGGTTGGTAAATTATTTTATATCGTCAAATTAAAATGGAAGCTGGATTAAGCGAAAAAAATTGTTTCAATAACTGGAAGTGGGATTGATGAAACCATTTCTGTCTTTAAATAGAAGTTTGATTGATCGAAATAATTTTTATCGTAAATAGAAGCTGGATTGATGAAACTAAGCTTTGATGCAATAGAAGCTGGAATGATGAAAATAATTATTTCCGTAAGTAGACGCTGGATCCATGAGAATATTGCTTAAATAAAAGTTACATTGATGAAAAATATTTTTTGTGTTAAATAGAAGTTGGCTAATTTTTTTTCATGAAATGATTGATTAAAAAAATTCTCGATGAAATGGAAGCGGGATTGACGATAGTTATCATGGATATAGGTAGATTGCTTACTTACCAACGTAGTTCGGTATTGAAGATATTCAAATAATTTACCAACCTAAACTACGGATTACCTCATTCTGTTTTTTTCCCTTTTCCGCCGGATTTAAGTCCGAAGAAATATTTAATGTTGCAGCGCCTCATTGTTATAATATTTATTTATTTCTTTGCTGATGTATATAACACTATTGCAATTCGTAAACAACTGAAATAGGTTAGTTTCGCGAAATAATCGACGTCACGTACGCTATTGTGTTTATTTCCACAAGTTTTAGACGCGACGGCGGCAAAGAATACTTAGGCCTAAGCATTTCAATGTTATTCTAGAGTTTACAGCATAGACTTCTATTGACATAGGCTAGGCAAAGTTGCTAAGATGTAATAATTGCAATTGTGATCTTATGAGACAGAGTTGATGTTTGAAATGTAAACAAGATATTAAAAATTTCAAAGAATTTTAGGCAGGTCATAAGGCAGGTCGGGAGTAAAACCGCGACCTACCTTGGCGCCGCCACTGCTACACACGCGCGCACACACACACACACACACACACACACACACACACACACACAGAGAGAGAGAGAGAGAGACAGAGAGAGAGACAGAGACAGAGATGTACAGGCGACAACTAGCGAATAAGACAAGAACTGGATTCATATTATAATGCCGGAAACCCAGAAAAACGAGATACACTCCAAGTGTAGCGGAGCAAAAGGCTTCTACTGCAGCAAGAGTGAGAAAATCTCAGGCACGACAGCGTTATAGAAGATTTCATCACGATCCGCCGTCCTTGATTAATACGGTAGCGACACTGATTTCAAATACAATAGAGACCGTACGTGTCATAAAAGCCACTGACAAGAGCCATAAATTGACAAATTCGAGACACAGCTTACGCATCTTTTCACATGGGCTTTCTTTGAGTCATTCACTCACTTCTGCTCATGTCGATATCTGAGTTATTGCGATGGTTTATTTTGGGTAAACACAGAATTCCAAAGTAATTTAGAACATGTTGGGTTAACTGACGCTATAGGTTTGGGTATACCGGACTTATTCTTCGTTTCTTCTACGGATTGTCTAAGTTTAGAAGGGATTTTGTTAACAAGTCATCGTGGCGTTGCACGTGACTGCGTTATATATAGAACCATCATCCCTCCTGATGGGTGCAATCGAGTCTGGAATGTATAAGGACCGTGCAATCCTTCTACACCCGGGTATTTTCGTCTTGGCAGAGGACGACCAACACGGGTCATTGGAGTGGCTGAACGCTTAGTCACCGGTGGCGTTCCAATCTCCCAACGGACACGCGACGAATGCCTGTTCTACGTACACCTGGCGTTTCAACGAATAGCCGGACAGCATCAACTTTAACCAGTAAGGGTCTGTTGGACGGCAGCGTCACCGTGTGCTGAGAGCGCTGTCACATGTCGACGCTCCAACCTATCAACGCAACTTGGTCCAAAGACTGTGAACAGCTTTGCCATCTTTCAACTGTCGACTGGAATCCGTTCCTTGGGCTTCACGTGTGTGCGTGGGCCTGCCATTGCTGACTCTTCTATAGTGTGTTGTGCATTGTTGTAGCCTATCAACTGGTGTAATTCTAGTTCTTAATTATATTTGACATCATACAGGCTAGCGCAAAGAACGCCGCTGATTAGTTTGCTCTGTAAGTGACGCTATATAAATGTTTAATTACAATTAGAATTAAACAGGAAACCATACAGCAGGCAAACGAATTTAATTTATATGCCCTGACTTCGAGAAAGACAGTGCCAACGGCGTTGCTTTGTGTGTTAAAATAGAAAGCATGTTTTAAAAAGCTGCTTGTATGAATAGATTTAAGTTGAGCCTACATCAGCTAAGATAAGTTAATTATTTTATTAAGTTCACTATCAGGCGAATGAAGTTTTTCTATCGTAGGGAAATTTTATTGATAAGCCTACTGCAGCTGTATGTCGGTCTATTATACACCGATAACGATTAACCCAACTCTTTCCGGGCGGACCATATTTTGCCTGGATTTCCCGATTTAATAGACCGTAGGGTGATTATGGTCTGATCCAGCTTTGACTTGTTCGTTGGCTCCTCTTTTTCTCAAATGATCCTAAGGTCAAAATATACTTAAATGTAACGACCGGTTTAATACTGAAGGATATTATTGCCTTAAAATGCTCATTTCAGCCTGTAGTTAGATTTTCTACAGGAATTTTTTGCATGCAGCAGATATATATATATATTCGTTTATTTGAAAAAGAGACAAATCTGGGTTGCACACTGCATCCAGTTACATGTCGAAGCATAAGCCAGACAAATAAAATAATAAATGAAAAGAGCTAACAGAACTCTGTCAGTGGTCACGGGCAAAGAGTACTCTAGGTATAAAGTTTTTAACATCCTTTTCTGGTTGCACAAATGGATGTTGCCTAGGACGCAGGTTGTAACGGGCTCCTGGCGAAGGTGGAAAGAGACTCCTCAGAACGTGATTGTCATTCCTTATCACATTACTTAGGAGCCTAGCATCGGCTCCAGCCGCTAACTCCTCCATATTGGGTGACGTCGCCGGAAGGTACCCTAGTCGCCGCATCCGGTTCAACATCCGCTCCATCGTAACTCTGTCTTCGCCCAAGGTGTACCCCCACCAGGCTGGGGCAGAGTAAAGGAGCCTCGCGACCGATGTGGCTCGAGCGACCTCTTGCAGAGCCTCGGATAAAATGAAGTCGTTGACTGATTTATCATTCGATCAGGTATTTGAGGGAGACGAGAAACAGAAGCAGGTATTTGAAGGATAAGATGAGCATCGTGATTTCACCATTTCAAGATTGGTAAGATATTGGGGCTATAGTTCCATTATTTCTTGTCAGGAAGATTCCTATAATGCTATGGAAAGAAACGAAATTACCCAAATTGAGATAGCTAGAAGATACTATAATAGCAGTGACCATGTCCTTAACAGGCAGGGACCGGAACGCCAGCTTCAGGCGCCATGTTAATGTAGCTACATACTGGATGAAAATAATGTAATAAAATGTTCCTGCTAAAAAAGAACCGGAACGCCGTTCCGGTGCGTTCGGGTCCCAACTGATCCCTGTACTATAGGTGAGTCGTTACTTGTCTTCAACCGTCTGCACCAACAACAAATTTTGTTCCATCTGCTTCTGTTTCTCGTCTCCCTCAAATACCTGATCGAATGATAAATCAGTCAACGACTTCATTTTATCAGTCCGTGTCATTTTGATCCTCTCGAAGCTCTTGATCCTGGAACCGGGCCTTGGATAATCTCCTTCTCCAGGCAATTTTTCTACTCTTCCGAAGAACGTGCCAGAAACATAAAAGCCTCCTCTGTATTTATCAATCCAAGCAGACTTCCTTCCACTCAGCTGTCTCCAACGCCCATTCACGTCTCTGATTGGTGTGCACTGCGAGAGGCGCTATATAAATTGATAGATACAATATAATACAATACAATGCAATACAATACATGTCCTGTATTGCATTGTATCTATAAATTTATATAGCGCCTCTCGCAGGGCACTCCAATCAGAAGCACTCCCAGTGCGAAAGACCAGAGAAAAGAAAGTGGTCTTGAGACAACGAAAAGAGGCACTTTGCCCACCAGTTAATAAGGAGGAACGTGTCGATGGAGGGAGTGAGTGAGTCAGTCAGTCATTCAGTCAGTGAGTCAGTGAGTAAGTCAGTGAATGAGTGAGTAGCATTAATTTTGATGGGCGCTTAGGTACTGCATGGAACGGTTCGAGCAGATGTTGAAAACTTGAAATAAATTAAAGCACACGAACAAACAAATAGACTAGCAAATGGGCAAAAGGTAGTTTTGTGAGACATGATAATCCTGGCCAAACTGTTCATCATGAGAAACCGCTTGTGCCTTGAGAAACTGCATAAAAAGCCCAGCTGCGTATTATGGGAAATTTTCTCTTGAAATACATCTCAGACTGCTGTTATAAGCGCATACAATAAATGGTTAATTAGGCCAATTGCATTTGCTTTTACATTAATTGGTTTCCGTGATCACTGATTGTGTGACATCCACACACGGAATGAGAAACCTCCTTGCTCTGTATAACCTCGAACACAGGTTGACTTTAATCGCCGACGACGCGTGCATGCCTAGTCTTCCATCGGGCAGCAACAGTTACTGCTTATCAAGCTTAGACCGTTGCTGAATCCATATCAACCGATCGCTGATACGACATATGTGACGATGGCGTGTGTGTCCCGCTAATTAACGGTCCTATCCTATTCATCTGTATTGGTCGATTAAGCTTAAACGAAGAGTCCTCTAATCTTCAGCGGCGTCTCTCTGTCTGTCCGAAACCAACACGCAGCGTACATTCCTCTTAACCTTCTCACCTTCTTTTCTTCCAGTAGTAGCCCTAACCCTGTAATTATCTCGGCAACATTCACTATAGTTGCTCACATTACTATTATTACCATGACTATTTTGATTATGATTTTTATAATAGGCCTTTTTTGGTGTTGTTACTACTATTATTACCGTTATTGTAGGCCTGTTTTTAAAATTTATTTTGATTATGTTACTGCATTGTAACTATCATTTGTTGCCGTTGTTGTATTATCAATGTGGCATTGTTATTATATTATTATCATTACTAAATGTTTGCCCGTCCTCGGACGATAAGTTTAGCGCGCTCTGCTCTGAGTGGGCCAGTTAAAATGAGGATACTTGTCGGTTTCACGACCCCCATAAAGATCTTTTAATTATAACTAGACGAGACCCCTGTAGCAGGGCTTATTCTAACGTGCAGCTGGACACAAAGTGTGCAGTTGGAAAAGAAATTTGTGCAGTTAAAAATCAGATTTTGTGCAGTTACTTTTGGTAGACCTTATTGTGTAAACCAACAAAGGTAGCTAATAATTTAGCTAGTGGTAAAAAATATAAGACACGTTTACGTTAAGTGAATTAACTTTTAAACTTCTATTCACTATTTGTGCTACAGGCATAAGCAACCATACAGATAAAGACTTGGAACATTTAAACCCAGCTGCTGGCTCGCCGAGTCGGCAATAAGCCAAATAACGTTTAGTGACACGAGATTAAACACAAACAGTAGCCTAACTACAGTACTGTTGCCAGTTTGTAACATTAAAAAAGTTAAAAACGAAACCGTGAGTCGTCGGACCATAGGGCTTCCTTGCTTTTGTGGCTGCAAATTGGCAAGGCATAGGCCTATACAAGCACAAAATTGCAAGTTCCAACTTCCAAAGCTATTCTACATATGGGCTGGCATAATTAACTTCAGAGATCAAAATGCTTTTGGTTTCGCAACAGTGGCGGTGTTATCTTGACCAAGAGAGTCGTCGCTTTCTGCCTGTTCGCTTCCAGAAACTGCAAATATCCCCTTAAACCAACTTTGTTTTGTTGCTTTTGTTGTGTCTTTCATTCTACTGTATACATGTGCTCTTTTTTGCAACCATAGGGCCTACATTCCCTACAAGCACGGAAGCCCTATTATAGTGTCCCATTCGATTAGTGGCGACATATTGTGATAAATATAGGCCTACAAGTATTCATTTTCTGAATCGATCGACCTACTGCTTCTGCCGATAGATTTTAAAGTTGAGCTTGTGCTGATGAGACGCTCAACGTCAGAGCTCTGAGACTTAGCAGGCAGAAGACGGACCAAGACAATAGTCTCCGTTTCCACACATAACATTCAAATTGTTCACAGATCAAGATTATTTAGGAACTTTTCTTGAAATCATCATTGAAAAATTTGAGGTAGACAAGAGACCAAAATGTGCTCCATTTGGCATCAAAAATGTTCAAAATTGCGTTGGTTCCGCCCCAGAACTCGACGGGGGAGCTTACGACGCTTCCTCGTACCCCCTAGTCGTTATAGGGGCTTCTTGCCTTGGGCAATCGCAGCTTCGCGTCGAAGTCGCAACCCCCCTCTCGGACGTTCTAATAGATCCCACCCAACTTGTAGACCGTGGTTGCGCCCAGGCTTCGGACCCCGATTTGTCCCTCATGTGCAGTTGAGAAATTTGTAACGCTCTCTACTATAGGTACCTCACCCTACAGTAGAGATAATCCAGAGCGGGACTCGGTTACTTCAAATCTATGTCTATGGCTCGTGATTGGTTGTATGTGTGTCAATTCGCAAAGTTCATCCAATGAAAATAAGTCTCTTTGATACATTTTGAATGTTAATTTAAACACTGAAAATATCGAATTACACATAAACTAATACTAAATCGTTTGTCTAGGGGTATTTGAGTTAAATCGTTAAAGTTCCACTTTAAGCCTACTTAGACCAGCGCAGTCTACTTTATAATATACGTATTATAGGGACCTAAGATACCTCCCACGTTGAATTGAAGCGACTTTAGTATTGCTTCAGACCTCCGTCATGTAGACCTTCGTCTTCTCTTTATGGATGAGGCGTAGAGTGTTGTCGACAGGTAAGTGAAGAATTGATCGTCGTAGCTTGGTCATTGTGGTATATTTCTTTCAGAGTGAATTCGAACCTTGGACGAACAAAGACTATTACACTTCTTCGCAATGTATAAAGTACTTCGATGAACGTACTTCTATTAATTCCACTGACTCGAGCGAGATCAACCGTAACGTACGCAGTCTCTCGATTCAAACAATCCGTACTAACGTTCCGTACGATCACTAAATCCTTTTTCGTAGGATTCTCTTACAACGTCACCTAAACTTCAATCATGACGAACTATATAGTTGCAATCGAGTTGATTAACAACCTAGTATTAATTAATATCGCTCGATGATCATTTGGCTATCATCCGAGACGAATCCAAAATTCACCCTCTCCATCAACGATCGGAGATAGGAACTCCTCCTTCGCCACGTCATCGTTCAACCGTTCGTGCGTATTGCGCCTGCGCGTCGCCGTTAATCCTTCCGTGACCGTTACACTTCAAATCAGCCAATGTCATGGTTCCAACGAGATTGCGTCGTTATGTCCTTCAATTGATTTTGCCCAATTAGTATTATAATATAGGGGCTTCTTGCCTTGGGCAATCGCAGCTTCGCGTCGAAGTCGCAACCCCCCTCTCGGACGTTCTAATAGATCCCACCCAACTTGTAGACCGTGGTTGCGCCCAGGCTTCGGACCCCGATTTGTCCCTCATGTGCAGTTGAGAAATTTCCTTAGAATAAGCCCTGCCCTGTAGGCCTACAGGAATGTGTTCGCGACAGTTAATATCTGTCTTCTAATGAAGACACTAACCCTAACCCTGACCCTAACCAACCCTCACGACTTCAAGTTTATAGTCCATATCGGTTACGTTGAGGTTAGGCCTCGTTGTTACTCGCCGTGAGGGTCGGTTAGGGTCAGAGTTAGGGTTAGTGTCGATATTTACATTTCCGTTTCGTAGTGTTCGTTCAGGTTTATGAAGTAATAGATAAGTTCTGACATAACATAGAATTAAAATAACGTAGAATATAAAGAATTTTAAATGAGGTAATATACGAAGAATTTTGGGGATCGTGAAACCGACAAGTACCAAAATGAGCCATCCTATTCCCCTCGCGTGTGTGCGCTGGCCCGCTGTGCGTGACGCGAGCGAAACAGGGTAACACAACGACCGCTCGACGGACAGAGATTTCTGTTCGTTTACGTTATTAATTTTCCTTTTATTTTGACGTTGTTTTTCTATGCTGACGATAACTAGGTCTGTCTTACGGTCGGTCTGGCTCATCTCTTGCTAAAAAAATCTTGTTGAAACTATCGTTGTGACGTCAGTTAAATCGTACAAGTTCAAATGACATCATTATTTTGTTTCCTGCGCCAATATCTGCTGTAGAGTGTCCATGCAATACAATACAACTTGTATTTATAACGCGCCTTAATAAATTGAATCTTACTCAAAGGACGCGTTACAATGTAGTTACCAATCAGAGTGGTTCTGATAAAGAGTTCCATTCAGCTGGACAAGCTCCTTCAAACATTCTGTTTCCAAATTGTAGATTTGTTCTTTGAACAAAATAACAAAAATTATATAAAGATATAGGCCTATAGGTCGATTGCATGTAAACAAATTGAATTTACTGTGAACAACATATAGAAAACTGGTCTAATTACCATTAGAAGATCCGAAGCAGTGATAGCTGGTTGGGCCTAAAAGAATACCACAGATGGTCCCAAACCAAGACTGCTTCGAAGTCTGTTATGGAAATCAGACAAATGTGTCCGTATGTTTTCTGGTCACTTTGTGCTGGTTGTTAATGCTATGTACTACTTTTAACATTCTACGTATTTGAATCAGCCAATTGGAGACTGTGGTGGTCTTAGCCAATCAGAAACGGCCGAATACGCTTTTGAAAAGCTAAAATACATAAAAGGAGAGCAGCTGTCCTTTAGATTAGAAACCCAGTGGTTCCGGGCACAGAGTAGGACCGATGCATCCTCCTGCATGTCGTAAAAGGCGACTAATTGGAGGCCCCGCGGTTTCGGGCAGAGAATAGGACCGATGTATCCTCCTGCATGTCGTAAAAGGCGATCTAATTGGAGGCCCCCGCGGTTCCGGGCACAGAATAGGACCGATGCATCCTCCTGCACGTCGTAAAAGGCGATCTAATTGGAGGCCCCCGCGGTTCCGGGCACAGAATAGGACCGATGCATCCTCCTGCACGTCGTAAAAGGCGATCTAATTGGAGGCCCCCGCGGTTCCGGGCACAGAATAGGACCGATGCATCCTCCTGCACGTCGTAAAAGGCGATCTAATTGGAGGCCCCTGCGGTTCCGGGCACAGAATAGGACCGATGCATCCTCCTGCACGTCGTAAAAGGCGATCTAATTGGAGGCCCCCGCGGTTCCGGGAACAGAATAGGACCGATGCATCCTTCTGCATGTCGTAA